>OY970821.1:100092395-100692395 GCA_963853835.1 Calendula officinalis
CGCATTAGTATTTATAAACTATTCGACGTTATATCCAAGATCCACAATACACGTACGAAAATAAACAATATGAACAAATCATTACAATATAAAAGCATGTAAGGAAACAAGTGGCGAGAGTTTTCAGAAATTTTAGAGATCTGAAGCTACTTTAAACGAAAATGTAAAATAAAGATAAAATATATATATATACAGGAAGATAAGAGAGAGGAATACCTTGAAGATATGAAGTGCCGGAAGATGAAATTTGCGGTGGCCGGAGGTCGACGGACAAAAGCCGGCGACGAGATTGCCGGAGTCGTGGAGAAGACAAAGCAGAGAGAAAAAGAAAGAAGGAAAAAGAGAGCATTTTAACTTAAGTTTTTATTTATAGAGAGGAATGCTCCGACGCTTCAATTTTTCCTTTTAAATCTAAACGTCAATGTAAGGCAGCTCCTTTACCCACGCAATTTTAATTGCATTTTCTTTTTTCTTTTTTTTTTTATTTAATTTTTAGAAATACGTCATTAAATGGTTCCATTTAATTCGTTCTGGTATTTTGTTTGTTAAATTTACCGCATCAACTTTTTATATTTTGTCAAAAAAATATAGTTAAAGAATTCCTATTGGGAGCCCCATCCCGTTAAAGAATACCACATTACTGGATATGGATGAATTAAATGGGATATTGAGTGATAACGATGATGATGACCTGTGATTTAGAGTGGTGGCGGGTGACAGTGGTAGGGTTGGTTTGCGTGAGGTGATTTAATGGCTCAATTTAAACGGATTTGGATGGAAGGATATAGTTTCGGGAAATCAAAAACGATGGGACAAGAAGCCCTAAAAGATATTTAAGGATAATTATTTTTATCAATAATTTATGTAATTTATGCAAAAAAAATTAATGTAATTTATCACAAAAAAATGAAAACTATATGAATAATTTATGTAATTTATGCAAAATATTTTTACATTGCAGAGGGTGTACTATAGCGGACGCTAAAGCGGTCTTGTGGTGATAGATTTATCCGGCAAATTAGGAAAGAAAAAAGTTTAAAAAAATCATTTTCTATACACCCACTGTTATACTTTAAAAAAAGCTTTGCATTAATGCGGTGATACTTTTAGTATTTGTGTATTTCAATAAAGTCTACTCAATTTTTATTTTTGAACGGCAATAAAGTCTACTCAATTGACTGAATAAAAAGTCCAATTTAATATTTACAATTACTCGTGATAATAATAGACCTTCATAATGGTTATTGTTAATAAAATTGTTTTTTACATTAGAAGAATATTCAAATAAAATGGCGGTAATTATTAGTTTTCATTTTTTTTATACAGGCGGTGTTATCGGTTCGAATAAATGTATTTTGAGTTTATCATTTTATATACATTTTCATAATATTTAAAATTAAAAGCCTCTAAAACATTTAAATATTTACCTAATTAAGTGGAAATATATAAAATAGTTGCAGTGGATAAACAAATAAATGTAAAAGATTTGAATGCAAATATTATGATTATGAATAATTATATAAATTAAACCATAATAAACAAATTACTTGAAATTTGTGCAATGGATTGAGATGTTAAAGATTTAAAAACACAATTGCCAAATTTATTATAAACAATTATGTTATCCGTATATTTAAATCTTTAATAATTTGGAATCTAACAAATTGCATAATAATACAATATACTCCATAGATAACAATAGTGATTTATTATTGGGTCCTGATTCTAAGTCGGCCACCGGTGGTAAGTTGGCGTATCGCCCGATCAGTTTAATTGGAAGTCTCTATAAAATCATTGCCAAATGTTTAGCAAATCGACTTAAACTGGTAATCGGTGATATAGTTAGCATCGAACAATCGGCTTTCATTGAAGGTCGGAACATTCTTGACGGGCCACTTATTCTCAGTGAAGTTATATCATGGTGTAAAAAATTGAAAAAACAACTCCTAATTTTCAAAGTTGACTTTGAAAAGGCGTATGATACTTTGAACTGGGGCTTTCTTGATTCAATTATGAAACAAATGGGGTTTGGTGAAAAATGGAGATGATGGATTCAAAAATGCCTTTCATCCGCTAGGGCATCGGTATTGCTAAACGGGTCTCCTACGGAAGAATTTAATATTAGTAGGGGCCTAAGGCAAGGCGACCCAATGGCTCCGTTTCTATTTATAATCGCGGTTTAAAGTATTCACATCGCAATGATTGAAGCTACACAAAAAGGAGTGTTTCACGGGATCACTATCCCCGGGTTGGACCTACCATTATCACACCTACAATATGCCGATGATACTATTTTTATAGGTGAATGGTCGATGTCAAACGCAAGTAATCTTTCCCGCATCCTTACGTGCTTTTATATAGCTTCCGGTCTAAAAGTGAATATGTCAAAAAGCAACATCTTTGGTTTTGGTGTAGCAAATTTCGATGTAGAACGGGTGGCTAGACGATTAAACTGTGGTGTCGGGTCTACTCCCTTCAAATATCTCGGGTTACTAATAGGGGCACCTATGCATAGAATATCTCATTGGGATATAATCGTCAATAAATTTCAAAAAAAATTATCTTCATGGAAAAGCTCTTCTCTTTCATTCGGAGGAAGGCTAACTCTTGTTAAAGCCGTGTTAGGGGCTCTAGGAACATACTTTTTTTCATTTTATAAAGTCCCGGAAAGTGTCCTAAATAAACTTGAATCGATACGAGCTAGGTTTTTTTGGGGTGCAAAAATCGGAGAACGGAAAATCCACTGGATTAGTTGGAAGAAAATGCACGCACCTATAGAAGCGGGCGGGTTGAATATTCCTAGTCTCAAAGCTCAAAATTTAGCCCTTTTGGCGAAATGGTGGTGGAAACTAAAAAAAGATGACGGACCCTTATGGAAAAAGGTAATATCGGCTCTTCATAAAATAGTTCCTCCTTTTATCCCAAATAGCAAGTTTCCGGGGGTGTGGAACAATATAGTCAAAATCCGGAGCCACTTAGATAAATTGAATATTCCACTCGACTCATGGTTCCAACAATCTTCAAATCCGGAATCCGGGTCGTTAGTGCATAAATGGGCTTTTGAGCCCGATGGAATCTTTACTGTTTCTTCGGCTAGAGTTGCTTTCGAGGGAGTCATGCTTGGTCCGTGTCCAACGGTTAACATGGTATGGGTAAAAGAAGTTCCAATTAGAGTCAACATATTTTTTTGGAGATTATATAATAATCGATTACCCACATGTTTTAACTTGTTAAAAAGAGGTGTTATCCTACAATCGGCGGTATGCTCGCTATGTGAAAGAGAAATAGAAGATGAGTACCACTTATTTTGGCATTGTCAAAAAACCCGGGAGATTTGGCTCAATTTTTGCAACTGGTGGGGCATTGATATTGGACAAATCAACGGCCTAGATCAACTGTTGGAGTGGTATGTTCGAGCAAACTACTCAAAGGAGAAGGTAAAACATTTCTTAACAGCCCTCATATCAACATTATGGCATATTTGGAAGGCGAGAAATGAGATCGTGTTTAATAATAACATCGGGGCATTCCAAGTAATCAATATGCAATCACAAGCCCAAGCTTTTTATTGGTTAAAACACCGGTCGAAGGTAAAATGGAACACTACCGCATGGGGAACATGGTGCACCGATCCAGTCTTAATTTAATGTTTTATTCTTAGAGGTGTGGATAATACCCGGGTCAAGGAGTTGGGGGTAGTACAATATTAGGAGTTTGTCTTGTGGTTATTTTTATTTTGTTTTGTATGTCAGTCATATGCACATGTAGAGGTGGGTTTATGACTTTATATTTTGTAAATATCGTGGTTTTTTAATGGAATTTGGGATCTCTCGAGGTGGGTGATGGCAATGCCGAAGCCCATCTTGCTTGATCTTTTTCTTTGCTGTTCAAAAAAAAGTTGGCGTAATGAGCACTCAAATAATATTAGAATCTCCTTTGCATATTCCTTATCCCAATAAATAAAACGTAAACCCGAAAAAGAAAAAAGAAAAGATGGAGTAGGAAATGCATGGTCAATAGATGTGACCGGTTAGTTTATTGCTAGCTTTTAAGCTTCATTTTTTAGGTTTGAATTTTAGAGTTTGTGTTAGCTTTGATGTAATTTTCTTTGTTTATGTCTTGTAACGACTAGTTTCTTGCTAGTTTTTATATATATATATATTTTTAGGGGGTCTTCGGGAGGATGATGGTAATGCCGAAGCTCGTCTCGTTGCCCTCTTTTGCTGTTCAGAAAAAAAAATAGATGTGACCGGTGACCGGAAATTGCCGGTGACAATGAGTAGGTGGAGTAGGGGAGTTAGCACGAGGAAATTGCTTGGCATACATACTACTCACAGCTGACGCGGATGTTTTGCGTTTTCCCCATTTTATCCGTTATCACCTACACATCATGTTCCATGCGTCTTTTATTTTATTCTTATTAATATTTCTTTTGGTCAATTATTAAAAAATGTACTTACATATTTTATTGTTATAAGTTCAAATTCTGATAAGAGTAAGCGCAGTAAATTATGCATCATTCGTTAAAAAAAGTTATTGTTATTCACTTATTCGTCTACAATTGAATTGATAAATTGACTTTTCCAATTGTTTTTTATACGGTAAATGAATAGTTTTTTTTTTCTATTTTATAAAATGATGTTCTTTTTATAAAACATGTTGTACTATAAATATGTTAGTTTATACTAGGGGTGAGCATTTAGACCGAAAAAACCGAACCGAACCGAAAACCGACCGAACCCGAACCGAAACCGATAACTTGTTATCGGTTCGGTTTTGGTTTTGAAAATTCATCGTTGTCGGTTATCGGTTCTATCGGTTCGGTTCGATTTTCGGAAAAGGATGAACATTTGGCCTAAAATAACCGAACCGAAAAAAGTGAACATCAAAGTGATTCACTTAGGCCTCTCCCAACAGTTGGCCGTCAGTAAACCCATCAGTAGCGCCACGTAAGCACATCCTTACTGACACGCTATTGACACGGTCGTGCCAACCATAACTCATCACTAACCAATCACTAACCCTTAAAATATTACATTTAACCCCCTCACCCACACACAAAAGCTATTGACGCCTCTCTCCTTCACGTCCTCACGACGATGGGAATCTACTGACGCGGCTACCGACGCGGCGGTGCCAACGGCATCAGTAGAGGACGGGTTAGTGATGGCTACTGACGGGGGAAGGATGTCACCGTTAGCACGGGTCTTATTTTGATACGGAGGAAGTACGAAGTATTTATTAAGAATGTATTTGGAATTTACAACTACCCGTCGATCTGATAATTTAATTAAAATCACCAAAATAAATTGGAATTAAATTAAATATTTTATAAATAAATATTTTTATTTACTGATCGAGGTGATGTCAAACTACAAAAACTACTTTTATCATAATAATTTGTAATTTCTAGAACAGACTTCATAAATATATCATAGCATAATTTGTGATGTATGAATAAGTTTTAAGTTTTTGTGTTATTAAACCCACTTTATAATTTATATAGTCCTCCACTCCTCCAGGAGGTCAAGTGTCAACCATCATGCTGCATTGCCGCATCACTACACGCTTATCTTTTTTATTTTACAAAAGAATTATTTAAGCTTAATAATTTATGACGGCATAGATGATAGTGATATATGAAAAGATAATTCTTTTTCCCGATATTATATACGTTGATTTCAGGCTACCCACAACAAGTAGTTGCCATGAGTTTAGTTGGAATGGATAGTTTTCATAAGTTTAGTTTACGTTGAATGAAATAGATTCTTTTTTCGATATGAAAGTCTAAATCGGATAAGATAGATGGATCTATCTTTCTATTTATATATATGAAAGAAAAAAAAGTATTTTTATAGTGAAGTAGCGTAGCAAAAAGCCTCAAATCCTTGATTTGGCCAGGCTCGCAAATATGAGCACTTTATAATAAACCGCTGTTTCATAACTCATAAGTGAATCCAACTTAATGTATTTTGTAATATTTTAAAAAAATTTAAAATTTTGCGTCAATTTATGCCGCATAAGCTAGATAAACAATTGTTTAAAGGAGACAATATTTTAGGAAATTTGACGTGAATTAACTGTTGAAGACAATGTATTTATTTGTTTCCCCTACTTCAAACTGAGCACTTAATGGAAAATTCACGTGAATCAAGTGTTGGGGACAATGTATTTATTTGATTCTCCTAAATTACTTTTAATGTTTTTACATACTTGTCACCCTTTCGCACTAACAGTGTTGCCTATGTTTTATAGGTATGCGGATATATTTACACTTTTCTCTGTCATTTTTCTCTTTTTGCCCGAGGTTTCCCGGTAATCAGTCTTTCTGTCTTTGTGTAAATGTATGACTCTCTCTATATATTACCTCTCTCATGTCCTTACTTTAAAGATATTTAGCATTGTTGTTGTTGTAAAGATTAATGTTTAAATGTAATTTTGACATTTTGTGAATTAATTAAGTTGACCTAATGTTAATTACTTCGAATAACTTATTAGTCACAAATTCGATTGATTACTATTGACATTTATCAAATTCTCATGAATTTTTAAAAAACGGCAATGGAAACAATTGGATACTTGGGTTCGTATATCATGAATAAAACTCGGCCAACTTGAGAGAAACTATATTATAAAAGAAATACTTTTTTAAGGAAAAAAAAAGTACTCTTTTTGTTTCATTTTTAGGTTTTTACTATAAAAAAGTTACTTTTTTGGAAATTATTAATACCTCTTTTAGTTTAACGTTTTCCTTAAATACCTTTTTAATTACATCGATCCATAGAGTTGCGTTCAAGGAGATCCATCATTTTTACAAAGTCTCGAGGAACAAATCTCAACCATTGATTAATAAGATCTAATGGTCAAGATTAATTACATATTTTATACATCGAGGGGTATTTTGGTCATATAAATAAAATTATACATTTTTTATTCTTTTTTACCTTTTTAGAATTATTAATTTTTATTATTATTATATTTTAAAAAAATTATTATTTTTAATTAATAGCACATAATGTGATTGCATAATGAATCACATGTGATTACATACTGAATCACATATGATTGAACTAAAATATTAAATATGATTAAGTATACGATCACATGTGATTTTACATTAAAATCACATGTAATTAACTAATACACGTAATTATCAAATAAATAATATTTTATAATGAAAAATAACAAAAAATAAAAAAATAATTTTTTTTACAATTTTAAAATAAAAAATTAAAAAATTAAAAAAATTAAATTTTTGTTAAATTGTCAAATGACCAAATACCCCTTCATGTATAAAATATGTGATTAATCATAATTATTAGATCTTATTGATCAATAGTTGAGATTTGTTCCTCGGGACTTAAAAATAATGGACATTCTTGAACGTTTCTCTACGTCGATAATTCTTTTTATGTATTAAAACATTAAACGGATGTTAGACTAAATTACTGTAGGTGTAAAATATTTCAAAAATAACCATTATTATATAAAATCTAATTAACTGATCATATGTAAAATTTGGGATAAAGTTGAAAAATTAAATTTGTAATATACTCTTTTGAATTTAAAAATCATATTAATCAAATAAGAACAAAGTCTAAACGCCATTTATCACGACTGTCTTTTTTTGACTTTTGGGCCACTCTTATTAATGGGCCTTATTAATGTCATTTTTGCTCTATCGTCACCAACTTTTGTAAAATATCTAAAGTATTTTAGATTTGGATAAGCTCATTCAGACTTTATTCGCTGGGCTATGAAGGCTTTCATCGAAGGTAAAGCGGTGGGAATTCTCTTTCATCTTAATAAACTAATTGTGTGTTAATTTAAGCTCATTCAGAATACTACATCAGTAACAAAATAAATGATACTTTAAAAAATTGCGATTTTTTAGACAAAAAATTAAAAAATAGATTATATTAGATTAAAGTGAATAGTTAGTGGAGAATGAGTCTCATTTTTTTTTGAATAAAATGATATTAATGATGTTTAAAAGTAAAGTGAGAGTAAAAGTGTAATTTCACTTTATTAAAGTAAATAGTTAATGAAGAGTGAGTCTCATTATTTTTTACCAAATAAGGTATATTATATAAGTGTATCACTTATTTTGATCTACCCCTAAATAGAAAGTGTACCACTTATTTGATATGGAGGTGATATAAAAGAAAATTCTCAAAAGATCAACATATTAAGCTTCATAAATATGTTGTGTACTTTTCATAGCGATATAGTGTTTTAGCTAGATGATACATCAAAAGCAGACCTAGTGTCGAAACATGGGGATCTACCTTATGAGATTACGAGGGTAAAAATTAGTAAGTAATAACATAGATAAAAAATTGAGAGTAATTTATCATACAAGGAGAGTTTACGGGAATGAATTAAATTAAGTTGTAACCGAATTAGTAGAACTGATAGTTGTTGGTTTGAAAGTCCTTAGAACTTATCGTAATAACTTTGCTTATAATACATTGAACCTAGATGGAGTGGTTCATAGTAAATTGATCATTGTCGTCAAATTTACTCTATTAAATTATAATAAATCGAATACGGGATGACATGGGGCAATTGTCCTAAGAAGAAGAAAATACTTACATTGATCATTCAATGTACAATTTGGAGTTTGTGGAAGGAAAGAAACAATATGGTGTTTAAGAATTGTTTCAAATCATATACGGTGATTGCGGGCGGTATCATTTCAACAAGTTACATGTGGCTAAAACATAGAAGTAGTTCATCTTGTAATTGGTTTGATTGGATTGTTTCGCCTTTTTTAGGCTTGGTGTAATCTATTTTTGTACTTTGGTTCCTTCTTAGTGTCTTGCTAAGTAGGTTCCTCTTTTATAATATATTTGCCGTTTCAAAAAAAAATTCTAATTCCAATTTACTATTTTATTTATTAAATTTCATACATTGGTTGTGGTTATCTACTAAGTAAATTGTAAAAAGAACCCGCTATTTTACTTTTAAACATTCTTAGTTTAATTAATAATTTATTTCTAAACAATATTTTCAGTTAATGTTTCATGAGGAAATGACTTTGGTCTTGCCAGTTTAGTACTATACGATCGGGTGCGCTTACCCGTTAGTGTTTCTGTTGAATTTAATTAGATTAGTTATAAAATTTAAGAATGGTATTCGCATATCGTGAACAGTTAGTAATTAACATGCTTGCTGTTGATATTACATTTTATTTTTATAGTATTTATCAGTTAGAAGATCATTAGTTGTTAGCTCATTTGTCTTATAAATCACTACGTTATGTTTGGGAACTAACATAAGTTGATTGAACTAATCATCCATTATGAAAGTATCTATACTCATAGACCAAGTGTGAAAAAAAACCCCAACAAGATCATGAATGTCTCTAATGTTGTTATGTATGGGTACTACCAGTAACATTAAATATTTTGCTACATTGGATGTGACTTAGGCAATCATAACACATCACTTTGGAAAAATACTCACTATATCATCACACCCACCAATACGCGGATGAGGGCCCACCAAATGTCAGACCCGCCTCACTTATACACGGAGCGTTAGGTGTGATGGCTTGTGGTCGGATGCCACCTCCGCGCCACATCATTATTTCACATTTCACATTTCACATTCAAAACCCCTAAATACCCCCTATACCATCACTAACCAATAATACTCATTTAAAAAAATAAAAACTATTAAAAAAATAATAACCTCTGTCCTCCCATTGGTCCCAAAACACCATCTCTCCTCCCATTGGCTCGTGGTCCAACGATTTTCAAGGGGATGTTGTACGTACCGATTTGATAGTACTTAGGGTCCTCAGTACGACTTCGTTTGGCCTGTGTTCCAAATTCAATGTTCAGGCAGCTCAAAAGCCTTATTCTTCAACAGGAGCTGGTCTAGTACTTCGTACGTCGGCCATCCGACTTAGGGCCTCACTCACCCAGCGCGCGGTGTAATGACTTGGGTCGAAAGCTGAGGTGGCGTCCGACTTGGGGCACAGTTGTTACCACACTCATATTTTGCATTTTTATTTATTAATAAAGATAAAGAAAATGGGAGATATTCCATATCATCAAGGAAGCCAAATGTGCCAATAGGAAAGAAGCAATCTCACCTTATCCACACTCCCACCACAAACCCTTTTAACATCGATCAATCATACCCACAACTATTTATCTTCTAATTTTCTTGTTTATAAAATTCCATCAAAATCATTCCTGTAATCTTTTGAAACACTATGGCCACCATGAACTCAAGTGTATTGGCCTGCAACTATGCGATCTCCGGTGTTGTCGGTTCGCTGGAACTCAACTCAAAGCCGTCCTCCGTCAGCTACAAGTTGCCGGTGATCAAGGCAAAGCAGACCGTGAGATCATCGTCGGATTCCGATGGCCAATCGCAGCAAGGCAGAAGAGCCGCCCTACTTTGCCTTGGAGCAGCACTTTTCGCGACTGCCACGTCATCTGCCAACGCCGGCGTCATTGATGAGTATCTCGAGAAGTCCAAAGCTAACAAGGTTAATTACTTTCTTTCTCCAACTGCCTACCATTATCTTATACTGTTTCAACTAATAATAAAGCTCGGTCATTTATTGCTATAATTACATCAAATATGCATTTTAATACCATCAATGAGCACTCTACTACTCTTAATTATTAATGATAATGTATATAGTATCTAAAATTAGAAAAATAGTCAATTTAGTACCTATATTGCCAATTAATCCCTCCGTCCCACAAAAAACTTCCCATTTGACTTTTACACAAAATTTTAGGTGATAGTTAGTGGTGGGGTCATTGATAATACTTTTGATTAAAATATAAGGTTGGGTTGGAGAGAGAAAGATAATTAGTGAATATTATTCATGGGGTCGTAATAATAGTTTTTTATTGTGTGAAGGCCATCAAATGTGAAAAATAGGAACTTTTTTGTGGGACAAAAATTTAGAGGCAAATGAGAAGTTTTTTTTTGTGGGACGGAGGGAGTATAACACTAATAATTGTACTAAATTGACCCTTTTTGTAAGTTGAGGTACCATGTTGGTAGTATAAAACCGAGTCAACCAAAATTCAGGATGCTAAAATACATTTTTTCTTTTTTAATTATGTGTTTTCGGGTATCTCTTTCTATATTTATTTATTTGTTTATATTGGTGTTGGTGATTAGGAATTGAATGACCAAAAGAGGCTGGCAACAAGTGGAGCAAATTTTGCAAGAGCATACACAGTTCAGTTTGGAACATGCACATTCCCCTACAACTTCACTGGCTGCCAAGATCTTGCCAAGCAAAAGGTTCTAATTCTTACTTTTTATCCTTTATTTAGAATTACTAATTAATTCTACGAGTATGGAATTACTAATTAATGACAACATTTAACATGTCTAGACTCGTTTAATAAGTTTTGTGGCTGTCACGAGCTTGAAAGCACTCGTAGAGTTTATTGGTTTCAATTTTAGGTCTCGAGTAACCATCTGGTGATAAACTAGTGGTAAGGGTTCCCGATTGATTTCCTAGAGGTCACGAGTTCAATCCCTTCCTAGGTAAACATTTACCAAATGGCCAGAGAAGGTTCAAGAACCAGCACGAAAACGATTAGGTTGCGTACATCACGAGCATAAGCTGAGCCACCCAGAGGGAGCCCTTATATCAAGAATATCCTTCCGAAAAAAATTAGGTTAATTTGAGTCCGATTCTTATAGGCGTTCTCAACATTTAACTTTTGTTTGAAAGACATATCTAACTTGCAAGCTGCAAATAATTGGTCTTTTTTAGCAAAAGTATGCGAAAAAACAATAAAACCCTTATAAAATTAACGAGAATAATAGATTGGTATTACATACAAAGAAGGAAATTGTTTGTTTTTGGTTTTCCATATTTACTAATTTGAATATGAGTTTAATTGGGTTAATTGTGGACATAATGCAGAAAGTGGCATTCATATCAGATGACCTAGAGTTGGAATGCAAAGGGAAGGACAAATTCAAATGTGGTTCAAATGTGTTCTGGAAATGGTGATGAAATGAATGTAATTTGAGTCTTTGTATTTATGTATCAACAACTTAACTATTTTTCTATGTCCATATTACATTCTCCCATTCTTTTCATTTCAATCTTGCTACGTTTATTACTGCATATTTTCAACAACGTACCATCATGCAAATGTGCATTCGGGTTCCATTCGTCCACAAATAATTAATTGTAACTCGCATAACCCGATCCAACACTAATTAACGTAGCAAGATTGAAATGAAACATTTTAATTACCATCTAACCCTTTTATTTGTAAGTGTCTAACCTAATATTAATTACGATCCAACACTAATTAATATTGACCCACAACTTATTAGCCCGATTAGATTGACCCATTAATTACACATTTTAATTAATTACAATCTAGTCTCATATACTCGTGTCCAATTGCATTTTAACGACAACCCAAATATGAATATAATTGAAGTTATACGTTTGACTAATTATTTAATTATGTTGGACATCTATTTACAATAGTCAGGGCAGCCACATTGATCTTCAGTTGCAGATTTTACGCCTATCTCAATTACAGCTTACAGTAATTACAAATTTTCGAAAGTTAAAATTTTATCAAATACATACATTTAAAAATATATATTTTCAAGAAATATTTAATTAAAAGTAAAAGGGAAACATGATTAGTTATTTTAAAAGTATAAGGTTGTTTTTGTTTGCAGCTTAATGGAACCATTCAGCGTTGAATGTTTAATAATTCAGCATTCGATGCGTTTGTTTAGCGCCTATGAATGAAGTATATGCTGAATGAGACAACAAAAAACTGTTGAATCATTCTTCCTTAGGACATATGCCGAATCATTAAGCAGTCAGAATTCTTATAAAAAAGTTTCTCATATTCAAAACAAGTTTTATACAAAACCTATTAATCATTCAGACCGTTGAATCATTCAGCACTTAATCATTTTGTTCATATCAAAGTTCGCCATTATTAGGTTTGTTTTTGCCGACAAATACGATACCGTGAAAATGTCGGTGAAGTCCTTGGGGGAAAAAAGAGCGTCAAAAGTCATAAATAATTTTGATTCTTTTTTTCACGTTAGAAAACCCAAGTCGTTACTTTCTGACGCTGCTACGCCCTTTCAATCCAAACTCAGTTACATCCCAAAGTTTGTTTTAATACTATTTTCATCAATTTCTTGTACCCAAATTCATCTTCACACTGTCACACGTAACTAATTTTGATTCTTTTTTTCTACTTTATCTTATCATCTGGTTTTCACTCAATCTGAGCTTTTCGCAACTGGGTCAGTTGAAATCGTGAGAATTTAACAAAAAGTTATCATCTTTGAGTATTTTCGCATCTGGGTTTCTCTCAATTTCAGCTTTTGGCAGCTGGGTCAGTCAAAATCGAGAGAATTTTGCAGAAAGTTTGAATCTTTTCACCAAACGATTGCTGTAAAGATCTCATAGAATGCACGGTTACAGTCGTCTCGGACGGCCGAGTAGCGGAAGTGGGAGCATCTCGCCGTCTCCATCACCCCCTTCTTCCCCTCGATTTCGCCGGAATAAAGGCAGCGGCGGTTTCCGGGGCGGCGGCGGCGGCGGCGGGGTGGACGTGAAGCTGCAGAGCTTTGCGGAACGGTGGTTGTATGTTGTGATATCGGCTGTGTATAGACGTCGAGGAGTTTTATTATTCGCTCCCCTTCTTTATATATCTGCAATGTTGTTGTATATGGGTACATTAGGTTTTGATGTTGGTATGATTACTCAAAATAATGCAAATTCTGGTAAATCAGCTCCTTTAGGTTCTTTGTATCGAAGTCCTCAGGTTTTCCAACACTTGTGGCCCTATATGGAAGCTGAAAATAATCGAAGTAATGACTTGGTAATGTTTATTTGAATGTTATAATTATGCAATGAATTTTGTTTAAACATGTTGGTTTTCACATGGAAAGTGTGATCCATTAGGTAAGTGTTGGTGTTAGATTTGGGATTTATATTTAGGTCAATTTGAATATAAGTAGTCAAAAGGGGGAAAATAGGATTCGGATGCACGATATTTAATCATTAGGGTTTGGGAAAGCTACATTCTTGATGATGATTATGTAGAAATATAATTAGGTTCTTACATAATTTTGTTTATTTTTAACATTTTTATCTGCATATGGTAAGTATGATCCACATGCCCGTTGTAATTATTTCGTTTAGGTAAGTGTGAATGTTAGATTTTTAGGTGCTTTCGAATGATATTATTTAGTCAGATTCAAATATGGGTAGTTAAAAGAGGGAAAACCCGGATTTAAACCTTCAATTATTAGGATACAGTAAAGCTATGTTCTTGTATTAGTAAAACAATAACTTTAATTTGTTTTCATGGTTTCTAAACGTGTAATCTTCTTCATGGATGTTACAGATGGCGAATGTCTGGAACATGAAGTTGCGTCAATCTTGGAAGCCTTGTATTAATCTTCAGAATTCACAATCAGGTTTGTATTTTTCAAGTAACTTAATTTAGAAAATTGAAATAAAGATGTAATTTTCTTAGGGTTTTGTTGACAGGCCCTTAGGGATGTCTTCAAATGTATTAAAAATTCTACATTAATTTATGGAGGGACAATTCCTAAAATTCAGGGTTGGTTATAGATTGATGTGCAAGATACCGATACATGTCCGAACATTTTAATAACATACCTTAGGGTTGTTGACTTGTTGTTATCATTGTTATCAAAATTATTATTATTTTTTATTTTTTTTTTAAATTTGTATTTTATTAGCTCTCTGATTCTAATCTTTGTTCATCAATTCCAATTTCAGAACTACCAAAATCAAATGGTTTCCTCATAATTGAAGCAAATGGCGGACTGAACCAACAAAGATTATCGGTACTTTTTCTAACCTTGGGATTTGAGTATGATGGTCCCGTCATTATATATTACAATGTTTATAAAGTTTGTGTTGGAAAAGGGATAAGTGGGATAAACTATATAATATTTTCTTTCTTAAAAATGGTACATTTATGTAATTATGTATATATTTATCATATATATATTCACATAGTTGGTTAAGTAAACTTATCCAGTTAGTATTATGTCAAAATCAGATATGTGATGCAGTGGCAGTGGCAGGGTTACTGAATGCTACACTCGTCATTCCAATATTTCATTTGAACAGCGTGTGGCGTGATTCAAGGTAATTTTTTTAATTTTATTTTGTAAGTGATTATAGTGAATTCAAGTCGCCATTTCAGTTTAAAGTGGTTGGTAAATTTTGACTATGTTTATCATTTTCTAATTATTTAGGGCCAAAATAATCTAATTTAGAGTAGTCAGTAGATAGCAGCAAGCGCAACACAAGTGATTTTAAATATAAATGTAAAATTAATCAAATAAGTATTTGATTATGAATTTTAAGTTTTCGAGTCATAATAAACACATATAAAGCACATAATCAAATGTCTTTATAGGATAATTAGTGCCAATATTACCCAACAATCTACAACCCTGTCAAAATAGGCGATGATTCATATTTTATTGAATCACTGTGATATTTACAGAATTTTAATAAAGGCTGAAATTGCAGCAAATTTGGGGATATATTTGACGAGGAATTCTTCATATACGCGTTGAGAAATCACGTGAATGTGGTTAGAGAATTACCCGAAGACGTATTGGAGCGTTTTGACAACAATATAAGCAACATTGTCAATTTGAGAGTCAAAGGTTGGTCAAGCCCAACTTATTACCTCCAAAAGGTCTTGCCAAAGCTTCTCGACTTACGGTAACAATCTTTAATCACAAAAACCATTCAACATTTAATGACATTTATTATTAATATTTTAATAAAAAATTTATGTGACATTATTAATTGATTGTGCAGGGCAGTACGTATAGCACCATTTTCTAACAGATTAGCTCATGCAGTTCCTTCAGATATTCAAGGGCTAAGATGTTTATCTAATTTTGGAGCACTTCGGTTTTCAGAACCGATTCGCACACTAGCCGCCAAAATGGTCGATAGAATGATCCGGAACACTTCCACAAGTGGTGGAAAATATATCTCAGTTCATCTCCGTTTCGAGGAGGTATTAATTTACATTAATCACCCCTGTTGTTTGTATAAAGTTACGGATTCCGTCCCTAACTTTATTTTTTTCATTCCGAAGGACATGGTTGCATTTTCATGCTGTGTGTATGACGGTGGTGAGGAAGAACATCGTGAGATGGATATTGCTCGTGAAAGAAGTTGGAGAGGAAAGTTCCGGAAAAAGAACCGCGTGATAAGACCCGGTGCAATTCGGATGGATGGAAAATGTCCTTTAACTCCCCTAGAGGTAACCTAGATAATTAGATAATTAAATAATTAAATCATACGCGCGATAATTAGATACTTCCTCCGATTTAAAATAAGTGATACACTTTCCATATTTTGGTGTATCAAAATAAGTGATACACTTTGAAAACTTACCTTATTTGGTAAAAAGTAGTGGGACCCACACCCACTAACTATCTACTTTAATAAAGTGAAATGACATCTTTACCCTTACTTTTACTTTTAAACATCATTAACCTCACTTTATTCAAAATTTGTGGGACCCATTCCCCACTAACTATCTAATTAATCTAATTTAATTATCATTATCATATTTTGTCTCAAAACCCGTGAAACCAACAATTAAATCGGAGGAAGTAATTAAAATAGATAAAAACACGCGATATAAATCATACGATTGTACCAAAATGTAGGTTGGAATGATGCTAAGGGGAATGGGTTTTGACAACAATACATCGGTATATGTAGCAGCTGGAAAAATATACAAGGCTGAAAAATATATCGCACCACTTAAACAAATGTTCCCACGATTAGAAACTAAGGATACATTAGCTTCACCCGAGGAGCTCGCTCCATTTATGGTATTTCTCTAATTTTTTTTTATATAATTTTTGAGTAATGATATTTAGGCCTACCATTTAGACCTACTCAGTAGATGAAGACACGTGTCAAAATCAAGGGATAATATTAGGAGAGAGAATTAATGGAATACACATGTCATCCTATCAAGTCAGGTAGGCCTATGAGTAGGTCTAAATAGTAGGACTAAATATCATTTCTCATAATTTTTTTTATTTTTGTCAATACCAAGATTTAGTTATTGACAGTAGATTTTGGTGCAGGGATACTCATCTAGGTTGGCTGCTCTTGATTATACAATATGTTTGTATAGTGAGGTTTTTGTGACAACACAGGGTGGAAATTTCCCACACTTTTTGATTGGTCATAGACGGTTTTCTTATGAAGGACATGCTAAAACAATAATACCTGACAAGAGAAAATTGGCTCAATTATTCGACAGCCCCCATATCAGGTAACATGTCAATAATAATTACTCCATCTGTCCCACAAAAAAGTTTACATTTCCCCTATAAATTTGGTCCCACAAAAAAGTTTACATCTCTCAAATAT
Source organism: Calendula officinalis (assembly GCA_963853835.1). Taxonomy (NCBI): domain Eukaryota; kingdom Viridiplantae; phylum Streptophyta; class Magnoliopsida; order Asterales; family Asteraceae; genus Calendula; species Calendula officinalis. The sequence goes on from OY970821.1 coordinate 100,109,833, forward strand.
GAGGGACCACTTATTGAAATACTATTATTTCATGTACTTTACCACTAACTTTCTCCTAAAAGCACTTTCTTTTTCCAAATAACCTTATATTTTAATCAAAATATTACAAAAGAACCCACCATTAACTATCACCTAAATACATGTGCCCAAGAGAAATGTAAACTTCTTTGTGGGACGGAGGGAATAATATTTATGTAACTTTAACAGAATGAAACATACTTCCTCCGTATCACAATAAGTGATACATTTGGAGTTTCATGGTTTTTGAGGCAGAAGATTAAAGTATGGTTAAAATATAATAAAGTAAATAGTTAGTGGAAGTTGGGTCCCACTTTTTTTGAATAAAGTGATATTAATGAGTTTTAAAAGTAAAAATAAGGGTATAATGGTAATTTTACTTTATTAAAGTAGATAGTTAGTGGATAAAGGCCCCCACATTTTTACCAAATAAGGTAACTTTTCAAGTGTATCACTTATTATGAAACACCCCTAAATGGAAAGTGTATCACTTATTGTGATACGGAGGAAGTATAAAAAAACATCAACTTAGATTATATAGAAAAGGGAGCTACAAAGCATTTGTTATAAAATTTAAGAAATATTTGTTTGTAATGTTTTTAGATGGGAGAGCTTCCAAAGGCAGTTGCGAGAAATGCTTCATCATAGTGACGTAAAGGGAAGTGAAGTGAGGAAACCGAGTGCGTCACTTTTCACGTACCCCATGCCTGATTGCATGTGTAAGCAACCACCTACTAAAAACTTAACAAAACTAACGACATAGACCAACTTCCAACTTCACTTGCACAGCTATATTTACATATATATTTATTTATATTACTGGAATTCTTTTTACACGTGTAGTTTGTTACTCATACATTTTATCATTATTTAAATGTATTTAAGTGAGTGTCTTATTTCCACTTAGTTGTTTATATAGAGAATTGAGACCCAAGTTTGCTGGCTATCATGTTTAATCTGTAGTTTCTTATTTGGATTTTTTGTAATGTAAAAATAGAAATGAGAAGAAAAAGAATTGTACTGATCGTGTGTACGTAAAAAAATTTTGGTTTACTTTTCTTCTAAGAATCCTACACCTATCATCAAGTATTCAAGTGGGACTTTTACCTTCCTTTTGTGGTAAAAATTACACATTTTTTGTTGTGGTTTTCTTTATATTAATGTTACATTATTTTCTTTCTCACTAACAATAAACTAACGAGTTCATGACAATAACATTTCTTCATTCTCTTTTTAATTCTGCCACATCACTATTTTTAAATAAATATAAATCTTAATATGTATTAAAAATAAAAAAGAGAGAAAAAAGATTAAAACTAAATAAATTTAAATAATATTAAAAAAGAAAAAGAAACTACTCTCTTTCGTACTCTCTCTCATCTATGTTCCTTTTTCTTTCTCTTCTTTTTTCTTGTCAGTTAACTTAAGAGAAGAATGATAAGATTTAACTGATAAGTTAGAGGTGCGTTAATGCCGATGATTGAACAAAAGTCACAAGTTGGTAACTAAGAAGTGACGAGCCCGTTAGCACATAACACACTTTTATTTCCTTACTGAATCACGCGTAGCAAAAAATATACTCGCAAATAAGTAGAACTTGAAAATAGTGAGTTTTCAATATCTATAAGTATTTATATCCTCAACTTAACTCCTGTATAAAACTTTTAAACCTAATTCCAGTTTTAAAATCTTCATATCCATTGCAACAAAAATCACAATATAAGTATAACACACCACTCTCTCCCCATTTCTTACACAACCACCACCAATCACCGTCCACCACCTCTCCACCAATAAGTTGAAAAACCGTCAATTTTGGTTAACTTGTTACGTGTGATCATCTCATGCTAGACATAAAAGTATATTAACTTGTTATAGAATTTTGATTGTTTGAAAGAAAGAAAAAATGGATTTAAAATAAGTTTTTGATTGACCCGCTGTATAGAAGATAAACACTTTAGATTGACTAACATTTTGGTTTTTGGATGGATTAGAGGAAAACACGTGGATCTAACCGCAGTTTCTCCTCTCGTGAGTTTAGGTAGTCAGTATGTTACACTAAGACAAACTACTTTGAAAGTCCTCTCATGCAAAGTGACAAAACACGAGAAAATATGCATTGGAAATCAACACATGTTTATTCATTTCACATTTGATACATTTGGTTTATTTGCACATGAGGCGGTGGAGCTTATCAACAAAGTCCAACATGTTATGCATAGTATTATTATGACACCTTAAATACACAAATATTATTTTCAAAATAATTACTTAAAATAGCTAGCGGTTAGTAATTTCTCTTGAAAAAGATCTTTCGTCTATATTGATTTAAAAAGTCGTTGGTCCATTATTCCACAGCCATTTTCCATACGCCATTCACAAATATTCCACAACGTACTAAATACGGTCGTCTCTTCCACGTCGGTCAAGTCAACCCTGTTGACTTTACTGACTGGCTTATGTAATTGTCCAGTTTCCTTGCGAATTGAAACAGAAACACCTACTGATACATATTTACAAGTTAAGAAGATTACTCAAATTCGAAATAACATCAAAATTCACTCGTGAAAAAATGAGGTATGCTCTGTTTTTCTTCTTCTTCTTCTTCTTCTTCTTCTTGTTGTTGTTGAGTATTCAGTATGTTTCGTGTGAGTTATCATCTGGTCAATTGACCACCATGAACAACCTCCATGAATTGCTTCAGAAGAATAATAATAACACCTTGAGTAAATGGAATTCTTCACAAAACCTATCAAACCCATGTTCATGGCCAGGTGTTTCCTGCAACAATTCCGCCATAACCACACTTTCTCTCTCCTCTTTCTCCATAACCAACTCAAACGATTCATGGTCTTCTCTCATTTGCCAGATTGAAACACTACAAACCCTAGATCTCTCCAACAATCTCCTCACTTCAATCCCACCATCTTTCATTTCTCCTTGTGGAAATTTGAAAATTCTCAACATTAGCAGGAACTCATTGACCGGAAACTTACCCGATTTCAACGGTTCTTTACGCGTTCTAGACCTGTCGTATAACTCGTTCGATACCGTTTCAATCAGTTCCCAATTTGAAGGTTTGAATGACCTCAAAAGCTTAAACATTAGCCACAATTCGTTCAGCGGTTCGATTCCTACTAATATAGGTATTAATCCAATGCTTCTAGAAGAACTCCAGCTCTCCATGAACCATTTCGCGGGTGTCATTCCCGAACAAATTACAAAATATCCAAATCTTTCTCTGCTTGATCTAGGTGGCAATCGACTCACGGGAATCATTCCTAACGATATCGGTAAACTCTCTAGTTTACAGCTGTTAGTTCTCTCTGTCAACAAACTGCATGGTGAAATCCCACAATCGATTTCATCCATCGTTAATCTAAAACGATTTGCAGCCAATCAGAACAATTTCACGGGTGCGATCCCGCAGGGAATTACTAAATATCTTAGGAATTTGGACTTAAGTTATAACTCGTTAAACGGGTCGATCCCGAGTGATCTTTTATCCCAACCGAATTTGCTAACCGTTGATCTGTCGTTTAACAAACTAGACGGTTATATACCTACAAATTTGTCCACTAGTTTGGTTAGGTTGAGATTGGGAAGCAATTTGTTAAAAGGGGAATTACCATCATGGTCATTTGGGAACGGTTTTCCATCATTAACTTATCTAGAAGTTGATCATAACCGATTAAGTGGTACGATTCCTTCCGAATTGAGATTATGTCAAAACTTGTCGCTATTGGATTTGTCGTATAATAATCTGGTCGGTATTGTTCCTCCACAATTGGGCGATCTCGACAAATTACAAGTTTTTCAAATCCAGCATAACTATCTGTCTGGTCAGATTCCGAATGAAATCAATCGGTTACAGATTCTGGTGAAATTAAACATGAGTTGGAATTCATTTACCGGTTCCATCCCGCCATCGATTTCAAACTTACAGAACCTTACTAATCTTGACTTGCAAGTCAACGAGTTGACCGGCGGAATTCCTGATTCGTTTTCCGCCATGGATTCATTGTTGGAGCTTCAACTTGGGATGAACAAATTTGGGGGTGAAATTAGGTCACTACCAACTAAATTGCAGATTGCTCTTAATCTTAGTCACAACAATTTTCAAGGGCCGATACCTGGTGTTATCTCGAGATTACAAGCAATCGAAGTTTTGGATCTTTCAAACAACCGATTCTCAGGTGGTATTCCAAGTTTCTTGAGTCAAATGAGAAGTTTGACTCAAATACTACTTTCAAACAATTTGCTTACAGGATCTATTCCTCAATTTGGTCAAAATGTTGTGGTGTCAACGGATGGAAATAATTTGTCAGGTACAACACCAACCGGAAATAATGATAATGATAATAATAATAATAATAATAAAAAGCCGGTTTCAATTGGAATTATTGTGGCTACGAGTACAAGTATTGTTGTGATTATTATAGTTGTAATTGTGGCCTTAATATTCAATTCTAGAAGAATTCAAAAGGTGAACGATGAGGAATCACATTTGTCTCGTCCACAAGTCATCAAAAGCAATTTGTTGACTTTAAACGTGATTCATAGAACGAATATTGACTTCACAAAAGCCATGGAGGCCGTGAGTTACCCGTCGAATATCGTATCAAAAACACGGTTTTCTACTTACTACAAGGCCGACATGCCTTCGGGCAAGACTTATTTAGTCAAAAAAGTCAACTGGAGTGACAAAATGTTCCAACTCGGAACCCATGATTTGTTCGAACACGAGCTGGAAATTATCGGGAGGTTGAGAAATTCAAGTGTCATGATTCCTCTTGCGTATACTTTAACTACCGAAAACGCGTATCTATTTTATGAATTCGTTGAAAACGGGACACTTTTTGATGTTCTTCGTGAAAGCGGTTTGGATTGGACGAATCGGTACAGTATTGCTTTGGGTGTTGCTAACGGGTTGACTTTTCTCCACGAGTGTCCCTCGGGTCCAATCGTTTTACTTGATCTTTCTAGTAAATTGGTTATGTTGAAGTCGTTAAACGACCCTCAGATTGGAGATATCGAGCTTTCTAAAGTGATTGATCCTTCAAAGAGCACAGGCAATCTTTCAGCCATTGCTGGTTCTGTTGGTTATATCCCCCCAGGTACGTGTATATATATATGTATAATATATGTGTGTGTATATATATATAGGGTCCGGATCCAGAGAGGACTGCAAGGACTAAATAAAAAACTCTAAAAATGATTCAAAAAAAAATATGGATCATTATTTTGATCCTCAAAAAATATGAATCATTGTTATGATCCGCCAAAAAAAGTGGATCATAATTTTATTCCCAAAACTTTTTTTTTTGTCAAATGTAGTAATAATCATGGGGAGTTATATATATTTTTTTCGGAATTTTTTGAAATTCTTTTGAGGTGTCCTTGCGAGTCCTCACCGTTTTTTGGGTCCTCATAGGAAGGACTCGCGAGGACACCTCAAAAAAATTTCAAAAAATATATATAACTCCCCATGATTATTACTACATTTGACACAAAAAAAAAATTTGAAAAAAAAATTATGATCCACTTTTTTTTTTTTGCAGATCATAACAATGATCCCTATTTTTTTGTGGATCAAAATAATAATCCATATTTTTTTTTGATCATTTTTGAATTATTTTTTTGGATCTTATAGGCTGCGATTTTGATATTTGAAAAAAGTTTGTTTTGGATCATTTTTAGAGTTTTTTTTTAGTCCTCACCGGGAAAAGAGTCCTCACCAAATCCAGATATATATATATATATATATATATATATATATATACAAAGTGATTGATTGAACCCTAAAAGGTGTTTTTGGGTTTCAGAGTATGCTTACACGATGAGGATGACAATGGCGGGAAATGTGTATAGTTTTGGGGTGATTATGCTGGAATTGTTGACCGGAAAGGCGACGGTTAGTGAAGGGTCTGAATTAGCAAAGTGGGTGACTACAAAGTCGAAGCAGCAGGATGATAAGTTTGACCAAATACTTGACTCCACTCTGAGTAAGAATTCAGCAGCCATTAGAGACCAAATGCGTGCGGTTTTAAAGATTGCGTTGGCTTGCGTGAGTGAATCCCCTGAAGCGAGACCCAAAATGAAGAGTGTGCAACGCATGCTCCTTAATGCAAGAATCTAAGAATACGGTCATTTTATTTATTAATTTTAAGATTTCTCTCTAAGAGAACGATAGTGTTTTCTAGCAATATACGTATACAATATGATATATATATATATATATATATATATATATATACACGGGTCTTTTCTATACTATGTAAGTGTGTAATCAAAAATCAAAACAAAAGAGATTAGTTTAACTCAACATATTCGAGATTGTTAAATTTTAATTTTGGATAAAAACCGAAAACAGAAATCTGACCTCTTTTGATGATGACAAATTCCTTGACAAGCAATAACCTCATTTTACTAAGGTGTTGTTTGATAGTAACAAAATTGATTAAGTGCTGAATGATTTAACGGTCTAAATGATTAAGAGGTTTTGAATAAAACTTGTTTAAAATGTGAGAAATTTTTTTATAAAAATTCTAACTGCTTAATGATTCAGCATATGTTCTAAGGAAGAATGATTCAGTAGCTTTTTGCTGTCCCATTCAGCATATACTTCATTCAGAGGCGCTAAACAAACGCACTGAATGCTGAATGATTAAGAATTTAGCGCTGAATTGTTCCATTAAGCTTCAAACAAACACAACCTAAGTAAAGTGTGAAAACAATATAATGGTTTTGTTCTAGGAATGATAAAATTAGTCTAAAATTTCACAAAAAAACTGCTGATGCAGCAATCAGTTGAAGGCAGAATCTCATGTAGAAGAAAATTGGGATTTAACTAGAATGTGAGATCTTTAGGATCCTCGATGATATTTGCAAAAGTCTGCAAGAACTGAGCAAGATCTGCTCCATATATTACACGATGATCAGCAGTAACATTTACCTGTCAAATTATTCACATTAAACATCGTTAAATGCACTAAAAGTAGGTCAACGGTCAACCCAACCCATGACAAGTGGTACCAAAATGACCCGTTTTGACCCATTACCTGCATCTGACTCTTCATGCCAATTCGGCCATCCTTGGTGGCAACAACAGTGGGTTCAGAAGCTCCAACAGCCATTATTGCACCCTGTGCACAAATTCGTTACAAAAAAAATTAATCAACTGAAAAAAGTAATAAATTATCGGTAAAAAAACTCACAGTTCCAGGTGGCAAAATGGCATCAAAGCGGTCCACTCCAAACATTCCAAGGTTGGAAAGAGTAAATGTACCTGCACCAGATTCAACTATAACCATAACCACCAGATTTACTCAACCCATAAACAAAGAATACAATATTACAATATTTCTGCACCACATTAGGGTAGAGATGCACAAAAACCGGTTAGGCCAAAAACCGGTTTCGGTTTTGACCGTAACCGGTTTTGGTCAACGCTCGTAATAACCGGTTTTCGGTTAACCGGTTTCTTTGGGGACTCGAAAACTCTAACCGGTGTAATGGGTATTGTAACCGGTTCGGTTTCGGTTACAAACCGGTTAACCGGTCAAAACCGGTGTGTTGACCAAATTTGCGGTCGGTTTCGAGTCAAAACCGGTTCGGTTAACCGGTTACTAACCGGTTCGAACCATAAAACCCCCAACCGGTTACTAACCGATCGGTTATTCAATAACCGAACCGGTTATGGTCAAAACCGGTTTTGACCGGTTTCGGTTGCGGTTCGGGTACCGGTTTCGGTTTCGGTTTCGGTTATTTTGTGCACCTCTACATTAGGGTTTCAAATTTGCCATAATTTTTTTCTGTATTCTTTCTAATTTGTTGGATTTTTCAGGTTCCATGGATAATTATGGTTTTCGAGCTAGGTTTGTTTATACAATCTGCCCTATATTTATCTTTCTTCTATTGAATTGCATGAAAATTTAATTAAAGTTTACAAACTTTTTGTTATTTTTCAATCCCAAAAATATGCAAGGTCCATATATCGAGTTTTTGGTATACCAAAAGTAAAAGAAATACCTGTGCTATATTCCTGAGGTTGCAACTGCTTTGCACGGGCCTTATCCACTAATTCTTTCCATTTTCTCGACAATGAATAAATATCAACCTTAAACAAACAATACATGTAACTGTAAATATATAAATATATATGAATAAGGATCAAGAAAGAAGCATCCTAATTTGAAGAAGTTGAAGAAGCAATGCATTTTCGTAAAATATACATATATGTATATATATACATACATATATGTATATATACATATATATATATTCATACCATAGATATACATACGTTCATATTTATACCGTATATATGTATATTTATACCATATATGTATATATATACACATATATATACGTTATGCATTTGCATTTTCGTAAATGAAAATGCAAGTTCCGAATGAAAATGCAAGTTACGATTGAAAATGCAAGTTACGTAAAATGCATATGTATATATATGTGTATATATACATATATATCGGGTATGAATATGCACATATATATATCTATGGTATGAATATATATGTATATATACATATATGTATGTTTTACGAAAATGCATTGCTTCTTCAACTTCTTCAAATAAGGACCATTTTCTATTTATCCATACCCAATATATATTACAATAATCATTAATCAAGTAAAGTAAGGCACCTTATCTGCATTCTGAAGAACAGGAGTAATTAATCCACCGTCTATTGCAACCGCAACAGCAATGTTAATATTGCTGTTATATGTAAAGCTTTTTCCATCTCTACAGCTTGAATTCACAACTGGGTGTTTTGCCAATGCAAGTGCTGTAGCCTTTGCTAATAATGCTGTCATTGTCACTCCCTTTGATTTAATCTATAAATTTAAACAAGTAATTAATTAAAATTGCATCTCAATACAATTAATGGTTTTACGATTCCAATTAGGTAGGGCTGTCAAATCGTGCTATCATTTCGTGTTATCCAGTAACACGACACGACACGAAATCGTTCAACACGAAAACGACACGACACGAAGTCGTGTTTTATTTTGCCAACACGAACACGACACGATTAAAAAAACGATAAACACGACAAACACGACAACACAAAATAAATAACAAATTTCTTACTTATTACATGCTAAAAACACGACAAACACGAAAAACACGACAAACACGATAAAATCATAACTATCGTGTCAATTTCGTGTTAATCTCTGAACACGAACACGACACGACTTCGTGTTTGTTTTACACAACACGAACACGAATTCAAATTTCAGTTTCGTCCCAATTTCGTTTCGTTTCGTGTATTTTTGTCGTGTCAGTTTCAGGTTTTGACAGCCCTACAATTAGGGCACAAAAGTTTTACCTTTTTGTACAGAGCATCGAGAGCATCAGTGGTGATTGTGTAGCCGACTCTGAAGGTCGGAATTCCAAGGCTTTCGATCATGTTCTTACTAACAGCACCTTGCATTGAAGTAAATGGAACAACTGAATCCAATTTAAGCTCAGATGATGGCGGTTCAGCTACTGCAACTGCAGAAGCAACGACGGCGGATTCAACGTCTTTGGCGACGATTCTGCCCATGGGCCCACTACCGGCTACAGTACTCAGATCGAAATTCAATTCCTTAGCAAGCTTCTTCGCGTACGGAGAAGCCACAATTCTCTTCCCACCGTCGGAAGCCGGGTGTGTGGAAGCCACCGTCGTCGCCGGAGCAGGCTTTGTTGCAATTGCCACAGGGGCGACGGAATCAGGTATCGTCAGTTCCGCCGGTGGAGGAGGCGGTGAGGAAGAAGAAGAAGATGATGATGATGATGATGATTGTTGTTTCGCCTTTGATACAGCTTGGGAAATTTCGTCTTCCGTCTCGGCGAGAAGGGCGATGGCGGAGCCTACGGCGGCTACACCGCCTTCTTCAACCATAATGGCGGCCAAATAACCGTCGTAGAATGTCTCCACATCCATATCGGCTTTATCGGACTCTACGACGACGACGGACTCGCCTTTGGAGAGCTTGTCGCCTTCAGATTTGACCCAAGACACGATCTTTCCTTCAGTCATGGTGGAACTTAACGCCGGCATAAAGATCTCTCGGATCTTGGCTTGAATTTGGGTGGATTTTCGGGTGGGTAGAGTGAGTGGTGGTTGACGGTGACGGCGGAGGGAAGCATTGGTGGGAGTGAAAGAGGAATTCAGAAGTTGGGCCATCACTGATCGATTGATGGAATTGGATCAACAAGAACAGGAGGTGATTTTATTGTATGTGAGATGAGAAATGGTTCCTCGGATGTATCGAAAGAGGGCGGAGGTCTCAACCACCTTACCAGTAAAATGGTGATGAAATGTATGTTGTATTTTCAGTTAATCAAGATTTAAAATGAGTAAAATTACAAGAAATGGTCCTATGTGGTTTTACATAATACTAAAAAAATCACTCCTACATTTTGTTTACTAGGGTATTTGTGCAATACAATTGATGCACTATAATTATATTTTGTGATGAGCCGGTGATTATGATAATAATAGTGAGTGATGATACGTAGTGATGGTGGATACCAACGATAGTTATGTGTAGTGATAGTGTTCAGTATGTTATAATTAAATAAGGAATAGAATGTTGCATTCAGTTAGAATCAAGAAAAAAAAAACATGTTTGTTTTGACAGATAGAATGGATAAAAAATTTAATTCTTTCTCTTTTGTTAATTTTTTATTCTCTATTAGAAGGTGATTTTTACTCATTCCATATGAAGAAAAATAATGTTACAACTAGTTACCCTATTTACATATAAACTAATTTATAAAATTAATCTTTTTATAACTAAATTAGTTTTCTTTTAGAAAAAACAACTAACATTATGTTTTTTTCAATTATAAATGTACTTAGATTTGCAAAGTTTTTATTATATTTAAGTTATGTTAATTTGTGAGTATAATGTTGCATAATTTATGTAAAAAATATAACCAATCAAATTCAAAGATACTGAAATTAATACTACGTATTATATTTTGTCCATGTAATAAATTTTAAAGTAATGGTTTGGAATATCACTCTATCACATGGTAAACTTATCTTGAAATTGCAGCTAGCTTGTTGAAGAAACGATGATCCTTCAATCACGAATTTCACAATTCCCATCTCACCACAAACTTCCCATCGACATTTGACAACATTTCTCCCTTCAGGTTTCTCTCATTTTCATTTCTAGTTTCTAGAAAACTCTGTTTTTTACGTCTGTTTCACTAATCGAAAGCTACACTTGACTGTGAAATCATTCTTTCGTGATTCAAGTTGCTAATTTCACTAACATATACAACTGATTCTGTGGATTTTTCTGCAAAAGAGTTGCAGGTTTTTTATTTATTTTTAATATCTACTTTCCGGATTCTTTCTTTCTTCGATTGTGGTTATTTTTTAATATCTTTGTTTTTTTATTTAAAAATAAATGTCAGGAACAAGTTCGGAGTGGTGATGCAAGTTCAATGGAACTCGGGGCAGTGATGTTAAGAAGGAGATTCTAAGCAGACATAAACACATCTTGTTTATTTTCTTTTTTACTTGCTCTATAATAATAACAAAAGTTTTTCCTTTGATTAAGTAAACCATTATTTTGAATGATGGTAGTAAAATTCAATTTATTTAATAGGGTTACAAGTACAACACAAGTTCTTTACCTTGCCTTACATGTATTGCATATCTATCTATAACTTGAGTGATTTTGGTTTCTTCCTAAACCAAAAGTAGAGTGATACGAGCACCGGCAATGTTGTCACAATGGCAATATAAGAAAGCATCCATGTTGATCTTCTACTTTGTGTAAGCAACCGATCCAACCACTTAACAATGGCCGTTGGATCAACTGCTTTCTCATCCAACGGCTTATCATCATTGACTAATGGATCTTCTATGACACGATCACTTGAAGTTAATGGATCATTGCTTATAGCACCAACCATTCCATTTGAAACATTAATGTACGGACCCTGGTCAACACAAGAAGATTCCACTCCAGAATTCTGAGACCATTAAATCATTTTATAAATCATTTTTAGGTGCTGTTTGATAGGAATAAAATGATTAAGTGTTGAATGATTCAACGGTCTGAACGATTAAGAGGTTTTATATAAAACTTGTTTTGAATGTGAGAATTTTTTTATAAGAATTCTGATTGCTTAATGATTCAGCATATGTTATAAGGAAGAATGATTCAACAGCTTTTTGCTGTCCCATTCAGTATATACTTCATTCAGATGCGTTAAACAAACGCACTGAATGCTGAATGATTAAACATTCAGCGTTGAATGGTTCCATTAAGCTGTAAACAAACACCACCTTAGTGTTAACGAGTGAAGATAATGGACTCAGGGGACGATATCCGTAACTTAATATAAACCACAGGGACGATTTATGTAATTTACTTTAAACAATAAAGTTTACCTTCTTTTGTGTATGCATAAAGGGGCTGGTGTGCAGAACACCAAGGAATTCATTCACAGCTCTTACCCACCTGCAATAATCCCAAAAAAGTTAAGTAAACACGAGCTCGTATAAAAATATAATAATAAGTTAATTACTTAATTAAGAAAATACCATAAACTAGATCCAGTAAGACCCTCAAAGAAAGCAAGATGTCCTCCGTGTTGTGTTACAGCTAGCACAATATTTTTATTTGCTCTATTTCCACCATCATATATGGTTACAGATATAAGATTATTTTAACAGTATTATGTATTTTTATTAAAAAATGATTTAAAAAAGAAAGAACATACCTGCACTCATCCCAAGGAATTGCCTCGCGGGTACAAACAGGGTCATCTAAAGCACTTATACATAGCAATGGAATTGCAACTTTTGTCACATACTGAGCACTGCTAACTTGCCTATAGTATGCATCCGCAGTCTTTATTACAAAAAAAAAAAAAAAAGTTATGTTTATTTGGGATAAAATCCGTTAATGTCATAGAAACTATAAATACGATTTATGTAATTTAGTCTTATGTTTAAGGAGGTTTACCTCAAATTTCCCAACCAGACAAGTAGCATAGTTGTCAAAATCCCGTATAGTACGTGACTAGAAAGGGTGAAAAAGTCATTAAATGTTACACATCATCAAATAATTAAATAAACAAAAAATTTAAAACTACGGATACCTTTACTATACCATCCCAATCTGCAAGTCGGGAATAAAGAGTTTGATGCCTGCAATAAATAAATAAATAAATAAATTTTTTTAAAAATGTAGCGGATTATAAAATGATTAGAAGAAAGAAAGTGATAGATGACATACAGTTGTGCATACTCTTGAAGACCAACAGTAAGTGCCCTATCATAAAACTTTTGAACAGTCTTGCGACATATGAATCTAGACCCAATCTGCCACAATATATATATATATATATATATATATATATATATATATATATATATATATATATAAGTGGGATCCTTTGAGGACTCAAAAAACGGTGAGGACTCGTAAGGACACCTCAACAAAATTTCAAAAAATTCCGGAAAAAAAAAATATAACTCCCCATGATTATTACTACATTTGACAAAAAAATAAAATTATGATCCACTTTTTTTTGCGGATCATAACAATGATCCATATTTTTTTTGTGGATCAAAATTATGATCCATATTTTTTTTTTATCATTTTTGAATTTTTTTTTTTTTTGGGATCTTATAGGCTGCCATTTTGATATCAAAAAAAGAAATTTTTTTGAAAAAAGTTTGTTTTGGATCATTTTTAGAGTTTTTTTTAGAGTCCTCGCAGTCCTCACCGGGAAAAGAGTCCTCACTGGATCCGGACCCTATATATATATATATATATATATATATATATATATATATATATATATATATATGCATATATATAAATTAATGCACAATTCTCACATGCACAAAAATATAAGTATTGTAATTTTTTTTATGGTTTTTCATGTAAGTAGAAAACTAACCAAAAGGTCCCAAGGAGAGCAAATAGCAACAGCTCCAGCAATAGGAATATCCTCACCATCTTCTCCAAGATATTTGACCTAATATTTGTTACAAAAAAAAAAAAAAAAAAAAAAAAAAAAACTTAAATAATCATAATTTTCACCTGATTACGAGAATATTTATAACTTAATGGAATATTAATTGTACCAGAATGTTGGCACCAATACTAGTCCCAACTGCAAATAAAGGTGCATTTGGATTTTCATGATGAAGGTGGTTAATCACATCTCGTGTGTCTTTTGTCCATCCAGCATTATAGAAGCAATCTGACTGCATATATAAACCACTAATCAGCTGTCGCTAAAAGTCAAAATTCAGTCACAAAAGTGTTTTACCAACAAATAAACAAGTGTCACTAACCGTAACAGAAATTCCTCCAAGTCCTCTGTGATTGCAAACAACAACATTCCATCCGTTTTCAGCAGTTGAGAAGGCAAGATGCTTGATGTACTAAAATGTTAATCATCATATTGTCAATACAAGAACAAGAACATATAAATATTCTCAAATTATTCATTTTCTCAAGTAGAGTCTTTAAGGGATCTTGATTTTTGGTTAATTTTAGGTATAGTCTTTAAATCAATATTTTCTATCAACAGTTTGAACTTACAGCTGAAGAGGAATCACTAGTTAATCCAGGAATTACAATTACAATTGGGGTTTTATCATCTTCATACGTTGAATCTCCCAAAACTGCAAAATTCAAACCGCAATAAATTAATAAAAATAAATTTTACATGCTTTTGATCATGGAATACATTATTAGTGGTAAGCAACATTTGACAGCAAAAGTTCTCTGATGTGATTAATATTAATGATCAAGTATATGTATTATATAATATGTTATAATATATATCAGTGTTACCATCAGAACTCTTTAGCCAATCCAGAGCAAAAGTTCCACCATCAGATGCATGAAATATTTCTCTGACAAAAAATACATTTTAACAAAAGTTTTTATCAATAACAAACATATAAATTACCCCACTTATATTTTGATTGTGGAAATAAACATTTTCTTTGTTAATATACATATACCAACATTCGGGTATTTATGGCTTAGATCATAATAAACAGCATGTTATTATATCTTAACTCTGTGGCTATATAATGTAGCATCCATAACTTAGTTTTATCAAACAGCACTTTCAATCGAAAGGTTAAAATGGTAAATTAATGTTATATAGCAAGATACCTTGTATAATCTACTGCAGGAGCTCTCCCATGGAAATTCAAAAATGCTGTTTGAACATGAGGACTTGAGAGCCAAGGTGTAGCCATGTACCTTTTTCAAAAAAGAAGTAACAATAAACAAAATTTAAAACAATAGATTCAAGGAGGAAATGCATTTTAGTACCTTTGAACTTGGTTGACTAGGTATACTACTACCTAAACTATTATAGGTGCAGCATGATACTCTGAACTTGGAAAAACAATCATTTAGTACCCTAACTCACTAATTCGGTCATGAATTCTCACTGGTCTGCTTCTAATTTTAATATATTGAGATGAACTTGTGTTTTTTAGTTCGTCAAAACTTATAAGAAAAGTAAATTATATAAGAAAAAGCGATCAGATTAATGAGTCAGGTTCTAAGTTGATCATTTTTGCAAGTTTAGGGTATCATTTTGCACTTGATGATAATTTGGGTCCCAAAATGCATTTTGGCCTATATTCAAACTTGCATTTTGGCATAGATTCAAACTTCCCCTAATTTTCTAGGGCTTTGTTTTCCGTTATTATATTTAGGAGAAATTGATACAATTCCGATTGAGAATCTGATAAAATGAAAACAAACAATCGCGCATTTACTTGCGTATGGTATTTTAATTGATTTACAGCTAGCTAGCGTCACAAGAACATGCAATCACAATTCAGTGACTGTAAATAAAGTGGAGAAAAAATGGAAGCTGATTCACCTGCCATGAAGAAGGCGACAGTTGGAAACGACGCCGTGGTAAATCTCAGAGGCAGAATTGTAGGTTAGAGAGACCGGAGAGCCTCGGAAACAAGTGAGAAGGTCTTGAATGAAATGGAATTCTAAGAAATTGTAGATGAAAATGATGAAAAAACAGAGTAAGCCGATTTGATAATGGCTAACGGGTATCAATGTCAATGCCTCCAGGATGAGCTCCAAGGAAGATGATGATGATTCATACGCCATTATTTGCTTCCGATCAAACCCGCTTACTATACCTATTTGAATGAATCAACTATTTGATTCGTGATTTGAAATCGATTGCAATGTTGGTGAACTTGTTCAGCTGCAACCAGCGTTTGACTCTTTCTTTAATCCCTTCCATCCAATTGTAAGCTTTTCATGTTCAATAAAGCATTTTATTATTTTAATAAAATTCCATTTTTTAATAAAGTATAGCGGAAGCACATATCTTGTACTCCCTCCGTCCCACAAAAAAGTTCTCATTTCTCCTAAAGCTTTTGTCCCACAAAAAAATTCCCATTTCTCACATGTGATGGGCTCCACGCAATAAAATACTATTATTATTAAGAACTCCATCAATAATATCCACTAATTATCTTCTCTCTCCAAACCAACCTTATATTTTAATCAAAATAATACCAATGACCCCACCACTAACTACCATCTAAAATCTTGTGCCAAAGGGAAATGGGAACTTTTTTGTGGGACGGATGGAGTATTAACTATATATGAGGGTAATTAGCAATTAATTTTCATACTACATGTTTTTTATGCATTTAACACTGTACAGCTAAAGTGTAAAAGTATATAAATTAATTATTTTATATGTGAATTAAATGATGTGGTATATAAATCAACCACTTTGAGTATTAACTATATTTTGCAATTTTGCGTGATGATCAATAGAAAAATATGAATTTAGAGATTAATAAAGAGAATATATCACATAAACAATTGCAATCAAGTAATTAATATATGTCATAATAGCTCAGTTGTTTAAAATTACTTGTTAATAACATGAAGGTCGCATGTTCAAGTCATGAGGTCAATTTTTTTGAAACACAAATATTTCTCGAAATAAGTGTGTTTGCTGAAAATTAAGATATGTAAATTTGAGAATGTACAAAATGCATTATATATACGAAGTAGTAAAGATTTTCGTACTTATTGAAATCCCCTTCTCAAAATAATAATAAGCCAATAAGGAGTTTTGATAAGCATTCTTAAACATATGAGGCGTGAAGTCTGAAGTTTGAATCCTGTAAACACCTATTTGTAGTGTCAAATATAGGAGATTTTTTCTTGAAGATCCCTATGGGTGCTGAGTTTGCGCTGTAAAGAAGCTCGGATCCGGGGTGCTCGCTGGAAGAATGCGAGTAGACTTCCGTTATATCAGTTGTTGTTTCAAAAATAAAACAGTTCCACATATTTTTATAAGTAAAAAAAAACTAATGAACTACACTCATTATCTTGTGGTGAATAAGAGTATGAATTAAATATATTAATACTATTTCTAGGATGATAATTCATTCCTCCATTACCTAGTTCATTAGAGATACTAGCCAATAGGTAGATGTAGATGTATCCGGGTGAGCTAGGCCGCAACGTGGCCACGAAATTACGTATCATCATTTGTGGGTATTTATTTCTTTCCAGATGAAATTTGAAAACCCATTACCCTACCAAACTAACGACAAAAATGACTGAAAATAACATGTTGGTCCACAACAACATCTAGTGTTGTATTATGGCCTAAGTTACGAATGATTAGCAACACATAAGTTTTCAACAATTAAGTTTAGGGTGCTACTAACAGCACTCTAAAGTTTGAAAGTCAATATTTTAAAAATTATATTTCTGATAATGTCAGATTGTCAGCCTTTATTTAAATTAAACAATAAAATTCTTCTAACTATTCATTACATCTCCTAATTACTACTCCGATTAACTTATATGAATTACTCTATTTATATAAATTATCCCATCTCAGACTACCCCATTAACCTCATTTTTACCTAATTTAAATCGAAACAAATCAAACCTCCATTAACATTTACATAACAATTACGCTGTGTTCCACATGAAAGAAAAGAAAAGAAAGTAAGAGAATAGAAGAGAAAAGAAGAGATATTAAGAAGAAAATATTTTTCTTTCTTATGTTCCCGAATTGGATAGAAAGGAAAAGAAAATCATCAATCTTTGTGTTCCCGAGTTGGAGAGAAAGGAAAAAAATTAGCACATTTACAATTTTATCCTTAAAATATAAATAAATTAGCTAATATCAAGGGTAATTTAGTAATTGAAAATAATTTTAATTAACTAAAATTTCTCTTCTCTCCAAATCTTCCCACTTTTGGGAGGAAGATTATGAGAGAAAAAATAACAAAAATTTCTTTCCTCTTCTCTTCATTTCTTTAAAAAAAATATTCTGGAACACAAAAAAATTATTTACTTCTTTCCAATTCTTTTCTCTTCCCTCTAAATCTTTCCTCTGGAACACAGTGTTAGTTCTACTTCTACATATCATATCATTAACCCCATTTTTAATCTCCATTAACCCGATTTTAAGCTCTTTAAATCCAAACAAATCCAAACCTTCATTATCATCATGTAGTATTATTATTATTATCATAAAACTTAAACATTATATACTACGAAATACAAGTAATAAAATAATTCTACCTATAAATGTATAAATGTATAGATCGAATGACAAATATCAAAACTCGCAACACTCAATTATTTATCAATTGATGACATACTATCAATCATGGTTCTAAAAGGCTCGCATTAACTTCCGAAGCAGTTGGTTTAAGGTGTATTAATATAAGTACACAACTGAGCTATATGTGTAAACCGGGTAGGGAAAAAGTAGCTAAAGTGGAAATGGGCTCAACCGTTTGAACGGATCCGAAGGGTTTTTTTAATGTATAAAATCTTTTAAATCACTTTAATCAATTAAATTAATACTTTTATTTGAAAATAAATTATTTTTGTACTCATATTTGATTTACTATTTTTAAAATGAATTCTAATAATTTTGGACCAAAAGTGTTACGGTTTGGTCAACTCCACCTGTTTTTAATTTTCTGTTATTATGATCTATGAATATAGAAACTTTGAAACTACTCACCTGCAAAAATTCTTGAAGATGTATACAGGTCAAGTAAACAAAACGTATTGCATAACGCCTACATTATCAGTTGAAATTAGCAAATATATCTCAGAGGATCATTGTGTCTACATTTAGGGTTTACAGGGGAGAAATTTGATACAAAAACTAGAAGGGCACACCGATATCGTTAATTCTGTTAGTTTTCATCCAAAAGCAAACATTATTGCTTCTACAGGGATTATTGGTGATTAAACCATTAGAATACGGGTTCAATGAAGTTACTGAATGTTGTTACTAAGGTGTTGTTTAGTTATATATATATTTAAACTTTTGTATTATTTGATTCAAGATTTCTTAAAGTTGATGAATAAAGTGTTAAAGAGGCTCCATTTCAGGCCTAAGACCAATCAAATTGAAGTTCTCAACGAGGAGAAAGTCAGGGTAGACCGAAACTACCAAGCTAAAAAACGTTGTATTTTATGAGTTATTTGTATTTCAGTTGCATTTATTTTTAGTTTTGGACTTTATTTACGGGCTAGTTTTCGGGCCGTTTGTCTTTTTATGCCTATTCAAAATTATGGGTCTATTTTTGGGTTTCATTTTGATGTTTGAACATTCAGTTTTGGTTTTAAGGAATACCTGATTTCCATTTCCATAAAAGAAAAAAAAGACATTTTACGTAAATGCAAAATGTATATACTTCCTCTGTTTCAAAATAAGTGATACACTTTCCATTTTAGTTTGTTTCAAAATAAGTGATACACTTTAAAACTTTCTTTATTTGGTAAAAAAATATGGGACCCATACCCACTAAGACCTGTGCCAACGGCACGTCGGGGGAGGGCGTCGAGCTGCGTCGAGCCACGACGGCGTTGGCACCGAGCCGTCGTGGCGTGCGTCGTGAGGGTCTCGTCGTGATGAGGACGGGGTGGTGATGGCGTCGAGGGCGAGGTGGGTCCGGGGGAGCGTCCGTTTTGAGATTCAAATTTAATTTTTTTTAATTTTTTTTAATACAAATAATTAATATTACACACAACCTCTATAAAAACTCATTACACTCTACCATTTTAAACACACAATCACATTATATTTTCTCACAATCACATATTTCCTCTCTTCTCAATTTCCATATATTTTCTCTCATTCAATGGATCCAAACGATGACGCCGATGATTACTGGCAAGATTATGTTAATGTAACAGCCGTCTTCGATTTGAACCAAACTATTGAAAGGCTTGATTATCTGGATCAAGAAGAAGCTGAAAATTCCACCGTGCCATTTCTTAACATGATTATGTGTTTTTTTTTTCGTAATGTTTTTTTTTCCGTAATGTTTTTTTTTTATTCGTGTTTTTTTTTAATCGTAATGTTTTTGTTTTTATTTTTATTATTAATGTAATGTTTTTTTATTTAATGTAATGTGTTTTTTTATTAATTAAAATGATGATGTGGAAATGATGATGTGGAAAGTATGGGTTTAGTGATGGGTAGGGTTGGCACGAACGTGTCAGTAGCGGGTCAGTAAGGATGCGATGACGTGGCGCTAGTGATGGGTTTAGTGATGGGTAAGGGTTGGGAGAGGCCTAACTATATCCTTTAATAAAGGAGTAAATGAGTTATTACACTTTATTAAAGGAGTTACTTTAATGGTGTTTACTTTAATCATTAAACTTACTTTATTAGGATATAGTTAGTAGGTATGGGTCCCATATTTTTTACCAAATAAGGAAAGTTATAAAGTAAACATCATTAAACTTACTTTAATCATAATATGTGTGGCCCATCACTCACTCACTAACTATTCAATTTAATTTAATTTAATTTCATTACAATCTTTTACCTCAAAAAACGTGAAATCTAATTTGTATCACTTATTTTGAAACGCAAAAAGTATAACAAAATTTATAAGCCTTGATTTCCGCTAGTAAGAAGAAGATGCATTAATATAAGGTCTAAACTCGATGCCCTCCACAATAATTCCTCTAAAACTTCCAACCAATTTTGATAACCTTATCTTAACTGTCGAATTATCTCCTAAGTTTTGTAACGGTTTGCTCAACATGATCTCCATCCAACCATCCTTCCTTTCTTCCATCCAACTTTCTAAGTCATACTTGGTGTCGTAATCAGTCGTGTTAATTGTTTGTTTATTCTTTGTTAACAAACACATATGTGCAAGAACTTTACCTAGAAATAGGTACCCCAATCCATATTCGGCTGTAAACAAACGATTATCGTTGGGTTGTTTGTGGTTGTCTTCAAGTTTGAACACAAGATAGCATGCATATATTGTTCGAGGTGAGATCATGAGTGATTGAAATCTACAAGTGAAAATATAGCAAGATGCATATCCTAGTTTTCTCACCTCATGGAACCTATATATAGATGAATAAATATCAATATATTAGTTGGTATAATATGAACAAAAATTGAAATTAAAGGTGAAAATCATCAAATAATAACCAAGTTTCAATATTGTTTGCAAAACCAACTCAAGTTTCAATATTGATCCTAAAGAATTTTTTTGAAACTGGTTAAAAGTCAAAACCGAGTGACCAATAGTCGTTTAGTTTAATTTCCTCTAATTAAATTGGTGTTGTGTGGTTGCTTAGATAGCATATGACGTAATAATTTTTTTGTCTGGTCAAATAGACCGACATACACAGCCTAACAACGGAATAATATTGGAACTTGAATGGTACATTTTTGTTCTTGAAAAAATGTATGGGTGACTCTAATGCAACAATGATGAAACTTGGTTACCGTTGAGCGTACAATTATATCACAAAAACAAATTTTATAACGCAAATAGTTGACGGATTGAGAACCTGGATTCAGGTAGAGTTAGAGTATCTAAACGATCATATTCAGTGTCCTCGCATAAGATTTGTGTAGTTGGTAGCATTGAACATATACCGCCACTTGATTTGCAAATTGAAAACCACTATAATTAACCAAATAAATTCACATTGTTAGATTATGAATATAAGAAGTATATGATATATATATATGATCGTGTTGAAACTAAGATTTTACAAATGTTATCTCAAATTATTATCCTCTAACACAATAGGAAGATTTTTTTTAATTTTAAGAGCTATTCGCGTTTATAACGGCCTCTTCCGGAGTGGCCGGGTCGGCTTTGATCATGTTGTACATGACCTAATTAAATGTTGACGTTTCCGAACTTTCCACTGACAAGTTGGTAAATATTTATCTATGGAAGAAATTAAACTCGTGACATCTAGAATGTTATTTTAAATGTCATTACGGTTAGTTTATCGCCATATAGTTACATATAAATATAAAAAGAAAAAGATGCAATACCAATTGACCATTATCACGAAGGAAACCCTCACAAAGACGGTGGTAGAGCTCCATTTTGTTGGCGTAGCGTAAAGGTGTGTCTGCGTGTTGAATATAGTTTTGATAGTCCTTTGGTAACTTTTTTTCCCAATATAGATCGTCATTTATATCCTCTTCATGTAATACCGAGATTTTTTTAAATCTCTTAATTTCTTCGTCCTGCATCTTTGTTTTAAAGGGTTAATACACCAATATAGTTAAAATTCATATCCAGTTACTAATGAATTATTAAATAACCAATTTAATAAGTACAACGATCTTAATAAACGAGAAAAAAGTACGATGGCTAAAGTTTCAAGAACTACGATAACTACGGAGTGCATTATCCCTAATTTGTTAAACCGCAAAATCTACAAAAAAAAAAAAAAAAAAATTTAACCAATCACAATTTACAAAAAAGAAAGACATTTAACATCGTGTCATATCAACCGTGTAAGACATTTGGCGAGAGAATCACGGTGTTGTTTGTCGGTCACCATAGGGCCTTAGCGTGCCTTATGACGCTGCATAACCGGACCTCTTATAGTCTAGAAGATCGAATTGAGTATATCTCCACATTTTCAATTAAGTATCTAGTAAGGAACTAGATTGATCTTATAGTTTCTAAGGTAAACAACTATAACAATGAAAACTTTATCATTTTTATACACTCAAAAGCAAGGTTTTAAAAAAACGTAAAACGTGGCGCGACGGCACCATAAAGTCTTAAGGCATGGCGAGTTATGACGTTTTTTAAGGCGTGATTTAAGAAGACAATTATTTTATATAATTTAATTATATATATGTATATCAAGTTCACAAAAAAATTGTAGATCTGTATATTATAATTCATATACTTCCTCCGATTCAAAATAAGTGTTACACTTTTACTTTCACGCTTTTTGATGCAAAATATTGTAATAGAGATTATGATAGATTAAAATGATAATTAGTGAAGAAGAACCCACTATAATCTTTATCTTTATTGAAGAAAGAGAAAGAAAAGAATAATTAATGATGTTTAATAAAGTTAAGTAAGGATAAAATGGTAATTTTATACTTCCTCCGATTCAAAATAAGTGATACACTTGGGGTTTCACGGTTTTTGAGGCAAAAGATTATAATGGTGGTTAAATTAGATTAATTGGATGGTTAGTGGAGAATGGGTCCCACACCTTTTGAATAAAGTAAGGTTAATGATGTTTAAAAGTAAAAAGTAAGAGTAAAGGGGTCATTTTACTTAGTTAAAGTAGATAGTTAGTGGGTGTGGGTCCCATTTTTTTTGCCAAATAAGGAAACTTTTCAAAGTGTATCACTTATTTTGAATCACCTCAAAAAGGTAAGTGTATCACTTATTTTGAATCGGAGGAAGTATACAAAATTTACCAAATAAAGAAAGTGTAACACTTATTTTAAATCACTCATATAAGGAAAGTGTAGCACTTATTTTGAATCACAGGAAGTATTAAGTTTTAAAAAAGTGTTACATGTACATCCAAATCTTTAATTATATATTTATTTTCTTGAAAAAAAAATATTCTAGTTTTCATAACTAGGTACAAAAAACAAAAGAAAACTGTTATAATGCGTGCCGCGCCTTACGCTTTTATCGTGACTTATTTTACGTCACGCCTTATATCACTGTCATGGACTATTTCTTAACATGGAGGTCGTGTCTCACGCCTTGACCCCACCATAACACACATTTCATAAGCCTGCTTAAACGTATGAAGTTGTTATCATTTTTGAACACTTTGTAAAGTTACAAAAAAATAATAAATTTACACACTTATAATTAATTACCTGAATTTTAAGTGATTCTTCAAGCTCTTTTGTCACACGGTCCATTGAAGGCCGGTGTTCTCGATCTTCTAGCAAGCATGCATAAGCAATCTCTGCAAATTTATTCATGGACTCTACACTCATTTGTTTTCTTAAACTAGGATCAATAATCTCTTCCAATTTCTTCTTTTTATAATAATCTTTAGCCAACCGGCCTGAAAACCTGATACCATCATGATCATCTTTAACCAGGCATAACCTCCCACACAAAACCTCAAATAGCACCACACCGAAAGAATATACATCGGATTCTTTCGTCACTATGCCAGTAGAAACGGATTCCGGTTCAACGTAGGCCGCCGTGCCACAAGCATGCGAAATAACGAGACTTCTATCTAAATCTGCTAAACATAATTTAGACAACCCGAGATCGGATATTTTACCAACCCATTTATCGTCTATCAAAATATTCGCGCTTTTTATATCGCGATGGATTATGGTTTGATGCTTTCCGACATGATTATGGAGGTAATCCAAACCACGAGATGCATCGATACAAATTTGTAGTCTTTTTAACCATGTAAGACTACTATTCCTACGCCTTATATGATGATCTAAACTTCCTCGTTCTGCAAATTCGTAAACAATAATCTTTTCCTTGATCTCGTTGCAATAACCGACAAGAGTGATGAGATTTGGATGTATTTGACCGCAGAGCAACTCGATCTCGGTCAAAAACTCCTTTAACCCTTGCCCGAATTGTTCGTTTAATCTTTTTACGGCCACTTTCGTGTATTTTCCCTGAATGGAAAGGTATCCTTCGTACACTACACCGAATCCACCCTTTCCAATAGGCTTTTTGAAGTTTTTCGTCGCTATTTCTATCTCTTTAAATGGTATTTTGAGGTGTTGCCACCTTTTCATTCCTGACATTATATGTTGGTATGCAGACTACAGAATATAGAGTGGTTAAGTCAGTCAATTTGACTTTAAAAAGACTTAGATCAATCGGTAGAAAATTACATATCTAACAAAATCTCACAAGAAAAACTTGAATCAGAAATTAGCCTCCGTATATTCAAATTAAAAGAAAAATAGACCAATAATCTGTGAACAGTTGCATAAAACCAACGTTACAACAACTCTAAAAAATCACTCAGTCTATTAATGGTTACATGTTCATCAATAAATCTTAGAGGTAAAAATATTTTTACTATTCTGAACTTGGTTATTACTTTGAACTATTAAATATGAAGGCAATAACGCTCAGTTAGTATATTTTGACTTATTAATTTGATAACATTTTTTTAAATGATTTATTTCATAAAAAATATAAGTTCATTTAAATATATTCAAATTAAAAAACAAATAACGTGAGAATTTAATATTAAATTATTGAGTCAGTGTATTATTTTTTCATATTCAAAGTATCATTCTACACATATAATAATTTTGGTAACAGAAGATAAGCAAACCAAGTTCTGAATACTAAAATTCATTTTTATATATTAATCTTAAAACAAAATTACAAGAAGCTTTAGCAGAGAGTTTGAAACACTAACAAATTAGAGAGATAAATAAGATCGATCAAAAAACCATATTTGCTCACCACGCAATTCAATACACATATCTACTTACTAGCTATGACACAATTACAAATTACACCATAAACTTCCTATTATACCTGCAAGAAACACAAATAACATAATAACTTGCCTATAAGTCCCTCATTCTTTATTGCATACGAAGTATAACAATAACATATAATCTTAATTAAGGCCTTTTTCCATAAAGTCTCAAGTAACTAATTAAGGTGCTAAATGCCTTTGGCTAGCGGTATGTCGTTTGCCCATCTAGAGTAGAATGGGATTTGTTGTTATAAAAAACTAGTTAAGGTTAATTTTCTTACTATTTCAGTTAAAGGAAAAACGGAAAGGGATCCTTATTCAGGCTACCCATAGAAATTCAAGTCTTTAATTCTGATATACGCGGCCTAACCAGTATTCCCGTGACCGTTTCTAAACTTTTTTTTTTCCGTGAGTACTTCAAAATATTGATCACTGATGATTTAAGCATACCTGATGCGTGGATGAAAACAAGAACTCAAGAAGGTTGTGAGCACAGAGATGGATCAGATTAAGAGGTCAGAAACAATTGCAACGATATAATGAAAACGTTATTGATTTGAGGTGAACACTTTGGTGATGTGTGCTTAGTTGGTGGAGGTATTTAATATGAAATTAAGATACAGAAGAATGGGTAGTTGAATCTGGAAATTAATAAGTTGATATAAAAGTCACATGGTGTCTAAGATCATCTCCAACCAACCTCTATCTTCCCCTCTATCTCAACTGAAGCCATCCTTGTAATTTAAAATTTTTTTTCGTTTATATCAAAATGAACCAAAATCATATTAAATATCGAAAACATATAATTTTTTTTATGGCACATAATATACTTTTGTTTTGTCTAAAATAGGATTTGAACCTACAATATATGAATTATGGACAACACCTTATATCAAATTTCAATATCATTATCATTATATTACAAGCTTTAAGTAATATAAAGCTGTATGATATACAATTTCTTTAAAAGAAGGAATATATGGGTTAATTGAAAAACGTATAATTAGTTTTAATTTTCGAGAAAATGTCAAATACTCGTATAATACTACGGAGTACTATAAATAAAGAGAATGTTATTTAGTCTTATCATTTAGAGCTATTCATAAGTCTACTCACTTGTCACACCCCGCCAAAAGTGGTTTGCGGAAGAACGGGAGTGCAACTTCACGAGTATACACAAGCATATGATTATCGTAAAGAATAAATATTTGATAAAAAGTAATGTCACCAAAATTTAATGTAACAAAGTAATTTGAATCCAAAACATAGTTTAATAAAAATGAAATAAATGGGTGACATCTTATTAGAATGAAAGCTTGACTCCAATGCATGTGACTCAATGCTTAGCTAAGATACCTGAAAAACATAAGTAAAGTATCAACAAAATTGTTGAGTGAATTCACAAGTTTTTAATAAGATCAAATAGTTCCATAGATTTTCGTATGCCATTCATGGCAAAAATAGTTTGATTATATAAAACGTTTAAAAGTAGTCTGCTCAAAAGGAGTAGAGAAACAATAGTTTCATATGTCATCATTGGTAAAAATAGTGTGATGCTATAAATGTTAAAATAGTCTGCTCAAAAGCAGTAGTAGAAATAATCGTTTTCGTAGGCCATCGTTGGCAAAAATTGTGTGATGATATAAATGTTAAATATGACCTGCTCCGAGAACAGGGGCACGATAAATCGCAAGAAGAAACATGTGACGGTGATCCCCTAAAAGGTTAGCTATACCCTTTTAAGTTAAAATCTCGACCCTAAGTCCATAACCAAAACACAACTCTAAAACGCATTTCCAATCTGGATATACACTCCTCGTGGTCGGTAAACACCGATAAATGATCAATAACGTGTGGGAGGGTGAGTCTCAGCCAATAGTACTATCTGCATATCCATGGCCTAGTCGCAACTAGCTAATGATTATGGTATGTAAGCATATACGCACTTCCATGCACTACATCTAAACCTAGTCCGAGATAAGGATTCGTTGTCAAGTTTCCAAGAATAGTTTCATCACAAATAATAGTAAACGTTTAAAAATGTTGTAAACGTTTATAAATAATTGATATGTTTCAAAACAGTTAAAATGTAGTAAAAGAGAGGTTGTGAACTCACAATCACCATAAGGTTTGTTAAATACACATTGATAAATAGTTTGAATGTTTATAAAACATTTGTTATGTTTTTCACCCCAAGTTTGTAAAACAATATAAAAATAGTAAAAAGGGGCTGTGAACTCACCTGATGCAATGCTATCCAAAAATGTAGATAATAACGTGGTTTCCAACCAAAATGATCATAGCGTCCTAAATGCGTAGAAATAAATAAATAAGTGACGGTCCGATGACTCGTCTATGCTAAATGATGCACAATGATTCCCTAAGGGAAATTAGACTCGAGCGATACGTTGGTGGCATTGTGTGATTATTGTGTTACGTTTTATTGAATTTAACAAGTTTTGATAATAGGTACATTTTGACCGGAAGTACGTGAATCGTGATATAATAAGTAATTATTTAAATAGCTAACTAATCAGTTAAACATGGATAATCTATTTAATAAATAATTAATTTAAAAGAACTGATAATTATTAATACGAAGTAATATTTTCTTTTGACATGACTTAAGAATTTTAGACACCACGTACAAGCAAGGAAACTGCACTGGAAAAATTGTGGTCCGCATTAAATGACACACGAATTGGGCTCCCATTATTGGGTTTAAATAACATTTAGTATTTAAAAGGTTTGGGCTGGATCAGATGGCTTGTCCATCTGTTAGCTTGCGGCAAATAAAAAAAAAAAGAAAAAAAACGAGTAACTTAAAAGGGGGTCGGCACCGCCAGCGACGGAAGAAGAACAGAATAACGTCTCACTGAGAACCCATCGCCGGTGATACACCGGGACACACGCATACAGCCATGCTCGCATACGATTAACGAGAGAGACAGAGAATGATTGGCGGTGTATACAATACACCCGCAAACGACATCATACTCACACCAACGTATACGCTCAAACACCAAATCGAAAACGAAAGGAGAGAAAGAGAGATTCTTATACCTTCAAAGATACAGCCGAGAGAGACAAGACTGGAGATCGGAGTTTGCTTCGAGTCCGCCGGAGTATTCTGCTGGGTTTCGCCGGCTGTCGGTGAGATGTCGCCGGAGATGCGGTTGTTACTCGAACGGTCAATTGGAGACTGGTTCCGCGCTCGAGTTGTATGGAGGAGACGAGATGGTGGTGCCCGAGGTTGCCGGAAAGTAAAAGGGAGCTAGTCGTGGAGATGGGTTTTCTGGCTTCAACATGGATAGAGATCGAGACGAGGGGATGTTCGCCGGACTTTTCTGAGTTTGACTATGGCCGGAGATGTTTCTGCTTCGGTCTTTTTCTTCCTACCGGAAGATGATGTTGTCGGAGATTGTTGTTTTGCGTCGCCGGAGGATCACGTAGACTGTGAATGGGTTTAACTGTTTAAGGTTTGTGAGGATGGTGGTGTTTTTCTGGTTTTGTTTTATTCAAGAGAGAGACGAGAATGATGAAGGTTTGCCCGGGTTGGTAATTAACGGAATGGTGATCGTGGGTGCAGATAAAAGTGATTCATATTTAAGATTAGTTTTTAGTTTAATAAGAATAATGAATTTACTCCTTAATTTGATGGAGTCAGTTAGACGGATAGGTTTTTGTGTAGTTGATTGACTTAGTCACATTAGGAATATTATCATTTATCTATATGCAAGTAGGATGTTGCACTGCCCACGTCGACGACGTGCTTCTTCCGTCCAATTGGAAATCAGCCACCGTCCTTTCGCAAATGACGTCATTGCTTCTAATTTCATCATCGTATATGAAAATAGAGAAGTTTCTTGCCCAAGCTTCAGCCCTCCAATTAAAGAAGATAGCCACCAATCCTCTGCCGCCTCATTTTTAATCCTTTATATGTCATATTCAAATAAGTTAGTGAACTGAAAATTGAATCTCAGTTGGATGAAAAGAAATATCAAGAACTAAAACCTATAAATTCTCCAAAAGATCAGCTTGATTCCCATACTAAATTCTATACTGAATAAGTAGTTTATTCTGAACATAGAGACAGGTTCATCTATGTATGAGGACTAATTTGACCTTCCTATACTTAAAAGTCAACGCATTTCAGAATCTAGCAACAATAAAACTAAAAAATTTGGTGGTTAAAGAATGTTAACTCAACGTACCAGTGAAGATAATGACTTGTAATCAACACTAAATAACTAACCTTCTTTGGGGTTAGTATGCAGTATCATAATTTACAGTACACTGATTTGTGCCTATCTTAGTTGAAGACTTGAGAGTCCAAGCTTTATTTGATACAACTTGCAAAAAAATAACCTCTATAAACTAACTGACTGATGAATTCATGGGTTGTACGTTACTAAACACATGTTGAGCGCTAACACTTGCAACATACATATATCTGTGCTCAAATCAAAAGGAATTGGTTCTATTAATGAAGTGAATTAAATTGCACACATAGTTAACAACAGCTGGTTTTGTCTAAAACTAGAATTTCCTTTGATTTTAGTTGTAATTATCTGACATTATTACATGTATTTGTGTTAACAGCTGAGGATTATTATTAAACCCAACCTTGTGTTGGTGTAGGGATTTTGTTTAATGCACAACATGAATTTTGACCCGTTACGCTCATGCTTGACCAGTCCATTTTGCCACCTTCAATTTTTTAAATTATATGTTTAATTCAGCTCCTCTTATTAAATTTTAAAATAATACCCCTTTTTCACAACTCTCTTACAGCTGAAAGACTTCATTGAAGTTTCAACAAGTTTTTATACTGGAAAAATGCTTTTCTTCTCAAAGAAAGTAGTGCAGTACATGAAGCATCGGGCTTGCGAGATACTGGCTGTATATTAGAGCAACGATAAATTCTTTATAATACGGCTTTGAGTTGATTAGATTTATCAACTGGTGTCAACAGGTGAGACTTGAATTTTTTCATTTCCGTTTTTTATTTTTTATAAGCGGTTGGTTTCTACAAAAATCGTTAGCATGATTAATACACTTCGGAATACTTTTGACCCGTTTGATCCATTTTGTTGCAAGTTTTTTAGAAAAAATATTCTTTTCCCTGTTTTACTCATTGTAGATACAACATAATCTGAATCACAGTAACAAAATTTTGCCTTCTTTGTACTACATAGTCTAAGAGATTAGGGTACAGGCATGCACGATTGTCACGTGTTTCGGTTATGCATGTGATTTACTTACATGTTTCTCGTATGGAGTTATTGTATTATTGAGATTATTCAAGAAGATAAAGGGTCCGATTGTCACGTGTTTCGAAAGTGGGCCGAGTCTGGAACGAAAAATCGAAGGAATTAAATTGGACGAAATGTGCAAGGAAAATGCAATTCAAGAATTCAAAAGATTATTTCTTGAAAAAAATTGGAAATTCATGGAAGTCTTGGGAACAGAAAACACTTTAGAAGCAACGTGGAAGATTCTGTCTGTAGGATATGGTAATGATCGATCTTTAAGTAATTACTTTTGTATAAAAATTGCTGACCCTGCTTCACCTTAATTGTTATTTGAACAAGTAAAAGTTATGTCTTGGATTGTGTAATGAGTCAAAACGGGTCGGTTGATCCAATGACACTTTATTGTCCATTTTCTTCAAATCTTACCAATGTACAAGGTTGTTAGTTCGACCCGTTTGACATGCTTCATTTTAGCTAGATTTCTTTTAATAAAGTCACATGTTGGAGATAAAATATAAACACAAATCGACTCGTTTTCTAATGCCTCAAAGCTTGATTTTGCAGGGTTATGGGGTGAACAAAGATCCACAATGTCAAAATCTTGATTGGACTTCATAAATGGGAACAACTACAGTTTTATTTATTTGAAATAGGTTGATGCAACAATTAATATATATATTTCAAGTATATTCATTATTTATTATCTTTCATTCATTATATTCATTGAAGTTATGCTGAACAATTAACATTTGTATAAATTTATTTTTATATTTCAGTATTGTCGTCAAAATTAAATAAAGAACATGAATCCTAATATCAGTTTAGTAACTGGAAATGAGTATGTTTGACCTCTTAGATCAAAGTCCGTCTATTTATTTACATAAAAATTAAACGAATTCATTTTATGTTCTTTTTTTGCAGATGCTTTATTTTATGACAATGGCATTGTGAGGCACTTTAATTTCATGGAAAACGAGGTGGTACTTTAACCTATTTTTTTTTTTTTTTTTATAAATGGGTTAATTTGGGTTATGTTGATCTCAAACAAATGAGTCCAAAGTGTATTTTAATCCGTACAAATTCACAAATTGAACAAATGTGTATTCTAATCATGTTATATACAACTTTTATAACTATCCTTTTATATAGAAGTTGTCAAAATGTCTTTACCTATTTGGACTCAATGTCCAACCGCCCACCCCACATATTTTGTTGTATTTCTCAGGCTTCTTGCTTATATGTATTTCAACATACATAACCTCCAACATTGCTTAATACAAAGATTCAGATTGATAAAAGTTGGAAAAAAAAAAGTTAAACGGGTCAATTGACCCGTTTGGACAAAAACCAAAACATACCCAAAAATCACATATTATCTTTCTTCCTATATGTTTTTCTTGATTTTCATAGGTTTTTCTAGCAAATTGGTTTAGTAACTATTGTTCTTTTGATGTTTGTAAGAGGTTAGTTGAGGTTTATAATTCTGATGTTCTTAGTGTCACACTTGCATCCTTTCAATTTCATACTTCCTTTTAACTTGTGCAAGTTCAAAAGCATTGTCAAGCAAAAGCAGTTCCACATGTGTTAGCTTCATGTGTTAGCTTCATGTTATCAAAGTTATCTTTTGAATCGATTGTTAATCACGGCCCTTTTAACTACCTAGTATTAAAACAAGTGAGTTGTAAAAATAATAATTAAAGATATAATCAAATTATTTAGTTACTTCACCGTTATATTTAGTTACTTTCAATATTTTTCGTAACGAACCTAATGTTTATTTGTTGTTAATTATTTATCAACTCGCTTAAGGTGTTTGGTGTACTGATTTTCGTACCCATTTATTCGGTCAAGTTAGTGTATCATTATAAATGATAAAGATTGTATTATTATAAATGATAAATGATTATGTGTATAACTAACACATAATATAAATGTTTACTACACTCAAATGCAACATAAACGATTTTAGTAACGAGATGATTGTACTAAGACAAAAATGGGTTACAATAACGGTCAGGTCAAATACCAGATTTTGAGGGTTGTCACATCACTTGATAGGATGACATGCGTATTCCACTAATTCTCTCTACTAATATTATCCTTTAATTTTAACATGTATCTTCATCTAACGAGTAGACTTATGAGTAGATCTAAATTATAGGCCTAAATACCATTACTCATAACTAAAATTGCAATAAACACCACCTACAAATAAGATCGGCATATGCGAGTAATGAGGCTAGTTAGCTCTGTCTAATAACATGGGTAGCAACAACAACCCCAACACCGTCCAACCACCACCGCAATACGCCCCCTACCGCCTCGTCAAAACCCTAACCGCCCACCAATCCGCCGTCTCGTGCGTCAAATTCTCCAACAGCGGCAAACTCCTCGCCTCCGCCTCCCTGGACAAAACCCTAATCCTCTGGAACGCTGAAAATCTAACCCTAATCTCCCGCCTGGTCGGCCACTCCGAAGGCATCTCCGATATCGCCTGGTCCTCCGACTCGCACTACATCTGCTCCGCCTCCGACGACAAAACCGTCCGCATCTGGGACGCACTCGCCGCCGAATGTGTCAAAACCCTACGCGGTCACACCAATTTCGTGTTCTGTGTCAATTTCAGCGTTCACTCGAATCTAATTGTTTCCGGATCGTTTGATGAGACGATTAGGGTTTGGGATGTGAAAACGGGGAAAGCTAATCATGTAATTAGAGCTCATTCTGCACCGGTTACTTCCGTTCACTTCAACCGTGACGGATCGTTGATTGTTTCCGGTAGCCATGACGGTAGCTGTAAGATTTGGGATACGGCCACCGGAACCTGCCTGAAGCCGCTAATTGATGATAAGGTTCCGGCGGTTTCATTCACTAAATTCTCACCTAATGGAAAGTTTATTCTCGTGGCAACACTTGATGACAATCTGGTTAGTTAACTTGCTACGAAACTGAGTTAATTTACATAAAATTTTGCCTAATTGCTTAAGTGATTATTGAATAATTAGCTTAACAGAACTAATTTGATATTCGCTTATTATCTAATGCTAGATTGAAGTTATTGTGAAACGAAAGATCATATGAACTGAAATTAGTATATGCTTATTTGGCATTTTAACTATAAATGCAGAAACTTTGGAACTATTCAACTGGAAAATTCTTGAAGATATATACAGGTCACTTAAACAAAACGTATTGCATAATGCCAACATTTTCTGTTACAAATGGGAAATATATTGTTAGTGGTTCAGAGGATCATTGTGTCTACATTTGGGATTTACAAGGGAAGAATTTGCTACAAAAACTAGTAGGGCATACCGATACAGTTATTTCTGTTAGTTGCCACCCGACAGAGAACATGATTGCTTCTGCAGGGCTTATTAATGATCGAACAATTAGAATATGGGTTCAACCAAATTAGTGAATGTAGTTAGTAAGATTTTTAGTTGTAATTAATGCTACCTTATGATTTTGCTTCTTGGAGGGTTTAATTACTTGTTTTTAATCAAAAACTATACACGTTTACTGATACAATTTATGTTGTTTATTTAGTGAGAAGAAAAATTATAAATATCTATTGTTTTGTACGGGTACCATGCTAGTACATATATCTGTTGTATTACACGAAACACAATCGAAAGTTCACAGGCAAATTGGTCAAAACCAACACTCTTTCTTGTCCTTATGTTTGTATCATTTGTTGATTTCATTGTTTAAGTTTTACCCACATGCAACTCATAGCACTTCATTAGCTACATTTAACCGTTCTACGATAATGTCGATTAATGTTTTGTTTAGATTACCCGAGTTTGTATACTGGAGTTAAAATGTGCCATGTTGGCTGCAAAATAGATAATTTTTTCCTGCTATGTGATCTAAAAATAGTTCCCAATTTACATACCGAAAAACTAAAAATTAAGGGCTGTTTCTTAAGCCAAATGTGTCTTCAGCACCAGTAGTAACTTTCTTCCTTCGTTCAGCAATCATTTCTGTATATGCCTGAAATAAAATTAAACAAATAAATAGATACGTAGATAGAGTGTAGTTAGACATCTCTCAACAATAACAATACTCTTTTCACTTCCTTCTATCATATGGGTCAACTCAGCGCCACATCATCACTTCTAAACTGGCACGTCTCTATCAGCTATATTGCTTAACTTCCTTTGTCATTTTTTATTTCATACACACATAAACAGGAAATGAAGAACATGTGCCAACGGTGTCGGTTTAGAGACGAGAACCGACGCCGTTGGCACATGCCCTATACCAATATCTTGTGTTTGTCATTTTAATATTTTGGAAGATGTAAGGTTGTACCTTTGGGTAAGAATAAAGAAAGATGTACCACCAGGTACCAATCAACGCGGAAGCAGCTGAAGTTGCTAAAACATTGTGCAATATTAACCAACTGCCAGCAATGACTGATGCTCCTGTTAGGGTTATTGTCCATGGCTGACACCTGATGAAGAAATTAAACCAAAGAAATATGGGTTTCAAGAACTATATAATATGAAAATGTATCATGTTCATGTATGTTATTTTTATAGAATTATAGCATAACAAACATAGCTAACACTTATAATTACAAGCCATCTAATCAAATTCTAGCAATTATTGATTCCTTCTTTTATATACAATTTAAATGAATCTATCTCACGCAATTATAGATGTTATGAACTTCGTGTCATTTACACAAACAGCTGGACCAATCATTGAATTATCATGACTTTTGTTAT
Organism: Calendula officinalis; assembly: GCA_963853835.1. Classification (NCBI taxonomy): domain Eukaryota; kingdom Viridiplantae; phylum Streptophyta; class Magnoliopsida; order Asterales; family Asteraceae; genus Calendula; species Calendula officinalis. The sequence goes on from OY970821.1 coordinate 100,145,642, forward strand.
CATGTTCTAAAAATTCTGAATCAACATCTCAATGCAACAATAACTCAAACGAATCTAGCTCAACAACGACTACAAACAGACGGAATTGAAATCAAATCAAACAAAAGTGAATTAACATTTACCATGAAGGTTTAGTATCCCAAACGGAATCGTACTCCAGGGATAGATAATTCAGATATCCGTCCATATCTTCCACCACTCCATCTTCATTCAGAAACCTGCTCGCGTTCGAATTAAGTTCCTCGTTATTTGGTTTTCCATTGGTGGAATTGCTGCTGTGAAGACGTAGGGTTTTATTGCGGAAAGTAGATGTTCGGAAACGGAGACTCGAATCCGGCCGGAACAGGCCGCCTGAGCGATTAGATTCCGGAGAAACAATTACAGGGGAAGGAGTGGAGCAAAGAGAGTAGAGAGATATAGCTGCCATTATCGACTTCTCGTAGAAATGAGCTTCTGTGCTGCAAATCGGTAGCTTCCCAAAAATCTCGTATTCGAACGGTGTCGTTTTAATGACTAATATAGAAAGAAGAACCAGAGGCGCACCCTCTAGTTTTGTCATTACTTAAAAAGACTACTCATATTTAATCATTAGTTCAATCTAGTCCTCCAAGTTTATGTATAAGATTATAACAATGACCTATAATTAGGGGTGAGCATAAAAACCGAAAAATCGAACCGAAACCGAAAAACTCGAAAAAATCGTCCCGGAAAAATCGAACCATTTGAAAAACCGATGTCAACGGTTTTGATTATTGAAAAACCCGAATGTATTGATGCATATGATCATGTTTGCTATAATACTATCATTCATTTCTGTATGAACGTTTGGAATTTGGATGTAAATGTAAGTTTAAATTATTAAGCGTATAAAAAAATTACCGAAAATGAAAAGGATTCAAAATAATTAAAATGATAATGCTAGTGATACTTAATCTCTTTAAATGAACAATATGAATGTGGTAAATAGATAGTCATACATCAACTTGAAGGTAAAGAGATTACTTCCAAAAGATCTTTGACGAGAGTGCTAGTGAGAGTATAAGAATATGAAAGGAATGTTCGTGCATGCTTATAATATACAGATGTAAATACATAAACAAATACATGCGAGAAAAAATATATGTTCGAAAAATTTGTGTAATGTGTATGTGAGAGTATAGTGACTTAGCAAAAAAACATGTAAATACATGTTACTGTTCCGTGCACATAATAACATATTAAACGTTTATGTAGACACGTATAAGTAGATAATACGTAGCTTGTAACCACAGGAGTGTGCCCTAGTGGTTGAAAGTAATCTTCTAAATGGTGAGATCAGGAGGTTTCAGGTTCAATCCCCACTAGAAGAAAAAAAAAATACCTCTTCTGTTCGTGAAAGTTCGCCCGCTTTGCCGGTGGTCGTCATGAGATTAGTCGGCTCGCAAAGCGAGTTGGAACCTAGGTTACCAAGAAAAAAAGAAAAAGAAGAAGATAATACGTACTTGCGATCTATTTTTAGTTTACCTCACTTTAGTAAAAAAAAATTGTTTTTCTACCCAATAACAACATACTGTAATGTAAGGCTGTCAAAACCTGACACGACATAACAGAAATACACGAAACGAAACGAAATTGAGACGAAACTGGAATTTGAATTCGTGTTCGTGTCGTGTTCGTGTTGTGTAAAACAAACACGAAGTCGTGTCGTGTAACGACCCGAATTTGTAAATAAATAAATTGTATAAAAATATGATAATTATGGATAAATCATATAAATTACGTGGGAATTGGTTTCGTGTTGTTTGGACTCCGTACGAGAAAGTTACGGGCGAAACCGGGTCGAGACAAGTTGGAAAAAGTGCAGCCTTGCTGCCATCAGGAGTTCGCGGCGCGAACTATAAGTTCCCGATCGGGAACTTGCTCCAGGGAGTTTGGCCATGTGTCGCTAAGTAGTTCGCGACTAGATAACGATCGCTAAGTATGCGTGTAGAAGGAGAGTTCGCGACGCGAACTATGGTCGCGTCGTGAACTTGTGCCTGGCAGCATTAAAGTCGGGTTTTGGCTCATTTATTGCCAAGTGAAACCCTAGTTTTTCTCTCTTCGAACTTGTGAACGATTTTGGGTGTCAAGCATCATTTGGAGTCGATTTCTTCATCAAATCTTGTGATTCTTCAATCCTAGTTGAAGATTTAAGGTATATCTTCAATCCTTTGTAGTTGTAGCTTTAGATCTATGGGTTTAGAAGCTTGGGGTTGAAACCCTAGTTCTTGGGGTTATAGATTATGGTGATATAAATGGTGTATACACTTAATAGATGGTATATTAATAAGGAAATCAAGTGTATGGTTAAGATTTGTAAGAATCTTAAGGGTTGGTTAAACCTAGGGTTTGGTAATCATCATATTTGGGGGAAATGGATTGATGGGTGTTATCTAGAGGTAGATGAACACATTGATAGTAGATTGTGATGTTGATCATTGTATGATCATTGTTTAGGCTTTCGGTGACATCTTGGAAAGTCGGTGAAATTGTGAAGCAAGAGCTTTGGTGTCAAGAACACAGTTGGAGCATCTTTGTTGCTAAGGTGAGTACGTGTGGAATTTACTGAGTACATAGCCCTGTTAAATATTTTCATTACTTGTGTTATGGTCTATTTGCTTAATTGTGTAGACTAGTAGTTGATAGTTAGTTATACCTATGATAGTATTGAACTAACTTGATGATGATGAAAGTGCTAGCAAAGAGCTAGATTTGCACAACCATAGGGTTATGATGAGATTGAGATGATGTGATGATACGGGCTACTCCCGATCATGAGTTGTGGATTGAGGGGCAGTTGGGCGTATTCCCATCGACTCTTCCACGTTAGTCATGAGATGACACGGGCAACTCCCGGTCATGAGGTGTGGAGTGAGGGGCAGTTGGGTGAATTCCCATGTGAATTCCCATCGACTCATCCACGTTAGTTATGCGATGTCACGGGATACTCCCGGTCATGAGGTGTGGAGTGAGGGGCAGTTGGGGTGAATTCCCATCGACTCATCCACGTTAGTTATGCGATGTCACGGGATACTCCCGGTCATGAGGTGTGGAGTGAGGGGCAGTTGGGGTGAATTCCCATCGACTCATCCACGTTAGTTATGCGATGTCACGGGATACTCCCGGTCATGAGGTGTGGAGTGAGGGGCAGTTGGGGTGAATTCCCATCGACTCATCCACGTTAGTTGTGATTGCTAAGTAAGCAAGATTGATAGGGTCACACTAAGGTGACTAGACTGGATGGTTGGATATATATATGTATATTGATTGGTTATATGAAATGTGACATTCATTTTATTATCGGGTCTAAACCCATGTAGCTCACGAGACGTTTTTGTCTCACGTACTCCTTGTTTTGTTTTGCTATGTACTCAGGTTCGGGATCGAAGGCTTAGGTTCGCACGGATAGAGTTGCGGGACCTAGAGTAGAAGAACTTTAGATTGGATTTATGCTTAGCTTTGGTTTTGATATATTTTGTAACACCAAAACTTTATACTCTGATTCATACCAAAGGTTTTTGTAAATCCATATTTTTGGGATAGTTCTTCTATTTATGAAAAATGTTTTATTTTGGGCAAATGTTTTGTGTTTAAAATTTGAGGTGTTACAACTTGGTATCAGAGCTATAGTTTAAGTGAATTAGGTTGGATGACCATCCTAGTCTTAGACTGTAGCATTAGGAATGTAAGATTCCTTGAGATCATAGGTTGACCTTGAGACTTTATATTAAGTTTAGGGTTGAACCTAGGGGGACCGATGAATTTGATATGATTTGGATATTGAGTCTTATAAGACTAATGGGTTGTACACAAGGTACTAAATGTTTAATGTCTTTCGTATAGTCTTGATTGAAAGAAATGGTGAACACTCGTAGAAGTGGGAAAGCCCCGGAGAACCGGGAGGAGGAAGTACCTCCTGTTGAGAGGGTGGATGAGCAAGAAAGTCAACCATCAATGCATCGGGTTGACGAATCGGAGGTCGGAGCTAATAGAACTCCGGTGACCATGGCGGATCTCCAAACTATTATCGACCAAATCAAGGGAACGGTGGCCGAGGAAGTGCACCGAATTATTGGAGACCGTGAAAGGTCGGGTGGAGACCGGGAATCCGAGGCTAAGTCGGATGAGAAAACCGGAGGTAGTGGCACCGGGGAAGGGAAGTCCTCCACGGGTGGCCAAAGTGATGCAAGGGCTAAGCCCGTTGTGAAAGAAGGGTGTTCGTTTAAATCATTCATGGCTTGTAAGCCAAATGCGTATTCGGGTAGTTCGGACCCGAAAGTAACCATGAGATGGATCCGGGAAACCGAGAGGGTGATCGGTAGTAGTAAATGTAAGGATGCCGATATGGTGACGTATGCGTCACAATTGCTAAAAGAAGATGCGATGGTTTGGTGGGACATCGTATATGAGACCCTAGGGAGAGAGGTGATTGAGAAGATGTCGTGGGACGAGTTCACCGCGAGATTGAAAAAGAAATTTTGTCCCGAAAGGGATTTGGAAAAGATGCACGAAAAGTTCGTGACCCTCAAAAAGGGTGATATGTCGGTGGAGGAATATTCGAGGGAATTCACGGGATTGCTCCCGTTTGTTGCTAAAACCTACTCGGATGAGAGGTTGAGGGTGGTCCGGTATGCTAGTGGGTTACCGTGGGACTACCAATTGGAGGTGAAGAGGGCGGCTTCTCTAGATGAGGCCATTAGTGCCGCCCGGGGTGTGGAAGAGGTGAATGTGGCACGTGTTGCTGAGAGGGCCCATGTGGGCGAGAAAAGGAAAGCCGAGAGCGGCTCTAGTTCGTTCAAGAAAGGGAAGTTCACCTCGAGCTTCTCTAAGCAAGGTAGTGTTGGCTCGTGCAAGAAGTGCGGGAAGACTCATACCGGCGGGTGCCGAGGAGAGTCGAAATCTTGTTTTAATTGTGGAAGGGCGGGGCACATAGCCCGAGATTGTAGGGCCAAGTCGTTGGCCGATGTTGAATGCTTCTCGTGTCACGAGAAGGGGCACTATAGCAATGTGTGCCCAAAGAAGGGAATCGAGTCGATGGTGTCCACGGCTCAAAAGAAGGTGGAACCGGCCAAGGTGAAGGGACGATCCTTTCAACTCACCCGAGAGGAGGCGAAGGAGGCACACGATGTGGTGTCAGGTACTCTATTCATTAACTCCTTGCCAACTCATATTTTGTTTGATTCGGGTTCTAATTATTCGTTTGTGTCTTATGAGTTCGGTTGTAAATTGAATGTGCCGTCCGAAATGTTAGATGAGGTTTATGAAATAGAAGTAGCCGACGGGAAAACGTCTATGGTTGAATGTATTTATAGAAATTGTGAACTAGAGATAGACGGTAGAAAGTTTAAGGTGGATTTGTTGCCCATGGGAATTAGGGCGTTTGATGTGGTTATTGGTATGGATTGGTTGGGTATGCACCAAGCCAAGATTTTGTGTGGGAAGAAAATTGTGTCGATTAGGACACCCGAGAACGAGAAAGTGTATGTATACGGGGAGAAACGACATCACATGCCTAATGTGATTACCGCTATTAAGGCGAGGAAAAGTATACCAAAAGGTTGTGCATCGTTTATTGCATATGTATTAGATGGTCGGAAAGAAAAGAAGTCAATGGATGATGTCAAAATTATTCGGGATTTCCCCGAGGTATTTCCCGATGATTTGCCCGGTTTGCCACCGGAGAGACAAGTTGAATTTAAAATTGATTTAGTTCCGGGGGCGACGCCGATTGCCCGTGCTCCCTATCGTTTAGCTCCCACCGAGATGCGGGAATTGATGACCCAATTGCAAGAATTGTTAGATAAAGGTTTTATTCGTCCGAGTTCGTCACCGTGGGGTGCACCAGTGTTATTTGTTAAAAAGAAAGACGGTTCGATGAGAATGTGTATTGACTACCGAGAGTTGAATAAGGTAACTATTAAGAACCGTTACCCGATGCCGAGAATTGACGACTTATTCGACCAATTGCAAGGTGCTAGTTATTTCTCAAAGATCGATTTGAGGTCGGGTTATCACCAAGTTCGGGTGAAAGAAGGCGATACCGAGAAGACGGCTTTTCGTACACGTTATGGTCATTATGAATTTCTAGTGATGCCGTTTGGTCTTACCAACGCACCGGCTATTTTTATGGATTTGATGAATCGGGTTTGTAAACCGTTTCTTGATAAGTTTTTGATCGTGTTTATTGACGACATTTTGATTTATTCAAAAACCGAAGAAGAACACGAAGGTCATTTGAGACTTGTGTTAGATGTGTTAAAACGGGAGAAGTTGTATGCTAAATTTTCAAAGTGTGAGTTTTGGTTGCGGGAAGTGCAATTCTTAGGTCACGTGGTGACGTGTGATGGTATTAAGGTTGATCCGTCCAAGATTGAAGCGGTGTCAAATTGGGAGCCTCCGAGGACTCCTACCGAGGTTAGAAGTTTTCTTGGATTAGCCGGTTATTACCGAAGATTTATACAAGATTTCTCGAGAATCGCGATTCCACTCACGAAGTTAACGAGAAAAAGTGAGAAGTTTGTGTGGGAGAAGAAGCAAGAAGAGGCATTTAAGTTGTTAAAAGAAAAGTTATGTAACGCGCCGATCCTTACGTTACCGGATGGTATGGAAGACTTTGTGGTTTATAGTGATGCTTCAAATCAAGGGCTCGGTTGTGTGTTGATGCAAAGAGGAAAGGTGATCGCGTATGCCTCGCGACAATTGAAGAATGCGGAATTAAGGTACACGACACACGACTTGGAATTGGCGGCGATTATTTTTGCCTTGAAGTTGTGGAGGCATTATTTGTATGGCACTCGGTGTACATTGTACACGGATCATAAGAGTTTGCAATATGTGTTTACACAAAAAGACCTTAATATGCGACAAAGAAGGTGGATCGAGTTGATTGCCGATTATGATTGTGAGATTGTGTATCATGCGGGGAAGGCGAACGTGGTGGCCGATGCCTTGAGCCGAAAGGTTTATGAAAATCCGAACCGAGGAATGTTATCACGTATAGAAGTTGTCTCGAGTATTATCGAAAGAATCAAGAATGCCCAACGAGAAGTTATGGGAAAAGACGAGTTAAGACAAGAACGGTTAGGTAAGAACCAACATTTTCTCGAAAATGCACAAGGGTTGAAGACCGTAGGCGGCCGTATTTGGGTTCCTAAGTTCGGTGGTATCCGAAAAGAGTTGTTGTATGATGTGCACAAATCGAAGTATTCGATTCACCCGGGAAGTACAAAGACGTATCAAGATATGAAACGGGTTTATTGGTGGCCCGGAATGAAGACGAGAGTGGCCAAGTATATCTCTAAGTGTGCCACGTGTGCACAAGTGAAAGCCGAGCATCAGGTACCGTATGGGGTAGCTCAATCATTAATTGTACCGGCCGGGAAGTGGGAAGATATAACTATGGATTTCATAGTAGGTTTACCGAAGACGAGTAGAGGTCACGATGCCATTTGGGTCATAGTTGACCGGTTGACCAAAAGTGCGTTATTTTTAGCAATTCGGGAAACATTGCCACTTGAGAAGTTGGCTAAGTTGTATGTTGATGAAGTGGTTCGACTCCACGGGGTTCCGTTATCGATTGTGTCCGATAGAGACGCGAGGTTTACCTCGAGATTTTGGCGGTCATTACAAGAAGAGTTGGGTACAAAGTTGCGGTTGAGCACGGCTTATCACCCGCAAACCGACGGTCAAAGTGAAAGAACGATTCAAACGGTCGAAGATATGTTGAGATCGTGTGTGTTGGATTTCGGTGGTAAATGGGATGAACATTTACCGTTAGTCGAGTTCTCGTATAATAATAGCTATCACTCGACTATCAAGATGCCGCCTTACGAGGCGTTGTATGGTAGAAAATGTAGAACTCCATCTTGTTGGTTGGAAGCGGGAGAGACGAAACTCACGGGTCCCGAGATCGTGAGAGTGACAAATGAAAAGATTGGTATTATTCAAAACAACATGAAAGTCGCCCAAGATAGACAACGAAGTTATTCGGGCTTAAAGAAAAGACCATACGACTTGGATGTCGGTGATATGGTGATGTTGAAAGTGTCACCTTGGAAAGGTGTGATGCGGTTTGGTAAAAAGGGAAAGTTAAGTCCAAGGTATGTTGGACCGTTTAAAATATTGAAACGGGTCGGGCTTCAAGCTTTTAAGTTGGAACTTCCACCCGAACTTCAAGGTGTGCATGACACCTTTCACGTGAGTTATTTGAAGAAGTTTTTCGGGGAAGTTGAAAATATTATTCCATTGCAAGAGTTGCGGGTTGACGGCCCGAACCGGTTGATTGAGGAGCCCGAGGCTATATTAGAAACGAAGACAAAGAAGCTTCGGAATAAAGAGATCGAGTTGGTGTTGGTCAAGTGGAAGCATTCACTTGGGCCGAATTTGACTTGGGAAGTCAAGGACGAGATTCGGAAAAGATACCCGGATTTCGTGAACTATGATGAGATTCCGAGGACGGAATCTTCTTAAGGGGTAGATAGTTGTAACGACCCGAATTTGTAAATAAATAAATTGTATAAAAATATGATAATTATGGATAAATCATATAAATTACGTGGGAATTGGTTTCGTGTTGTTTGGACTCCGTACGAGAAAGTTACGGGCGAAACCGGGTCGAGACAAGTTGGAAAAAGTGCAGCCTTGCTGCCATCAGGAGTTCGCGGCGCGAACTATAAGTTCCCGATCGGGAACTTGCTCCAGGGAGTTTGGCCATGTGTCGCTAAGTAGTTCGCGACTAGATAACGATCGCTAAGTATGCGTGTAGAAGGAGAGTTCGCGACGCGAACTATGGTCGCGTCGTGAACTTGTGCCTGGCAGCATTAAAGTCGGGTTTTGGCTCATTTATTGCCAAGTGAAACCCTAGTTTTTCTCTCTTCGAACTTGTGAACGATTTTGGGTGTCAAGCATCATTTGGAGTCGATTTCTTCATCAAATCTTGTGATTCTTCAATCCTAGTTGAAGATTTAAGGTATATCTTCAATCCTTTGTAGTTGTAGCTTTAGATCTATGGGTTTAGAAGCTTGGGGTTGAAACCCTAGTTCTTGGGGTTATAGATTATGGTGATATAAATGGTGTATACACTTAATAGATGGTATATTAATAAGGAAATCAAGTGTATGGTTAAGATTTGTAAGAATCTTAAGGGTTGGTTAAACCTAGGGTTTGGTAATCATCATATTTGGGGGAAATGGATTGATGGGTGTTATCTAGAGGTAGATGAACACATTGATAGTAGATTGTGATGTTGATCATTGTATGATCATTGTTTAGGCTTTCGGTGACATCTTGGAAAGTCGGTGAAATTGTGAAGCAAGAGCTTTGGTGTCAAGAACACAGTTGGAGCATCTTTGTTGCTAAGGTGAGTACGTGTGGAATTTACTGAGTACATAGCCCTGTTAAATATTTTCATTACTTGTGTTATGGTCTATTTGCTTAATTGTGTAGACTAGTAGTTGATAGTTAGTTATACCTATGATAGTATTGAACTAACTTGATGATGATGAAAGTGCTAGCAAAGAGCTAGATTTGCACAACCATAGGGTTATGATGAGATTGAGATGATGTGATGATACGGGCTACTCCCGATCATGAGTTGTGGATTGAGGGGCAGTTGGGCGTATTCCCATCGACTCTTCCACGTTAGTCATGAGATGACACGGGCAACTCCCGGTCATGAGGTGTGGAGTGAGGGGCAGTTGGGTGAATTCCCATGTGAATTCCCATCGACTCATCCACGTTAGTTATGCGATGTCACGGGATACTCCCGGTCATGAGGTGTGGAGTGAGGGGCAGTTGGGGTGAATTCCCATCGACTCATCCACGTTAGTTATGCGATGTCACGGGATACTCCCGGTCATGAGGTGTGGAGTGAGGGGCAGTTGGGGTGAATTCCCATCGACTCATCCACGTTAGTTATGCGATGTCACGGGATACTCCCGGTCATGAGGTGTGGAGTGAGGGGCAGTTGGGGTGAATTCCCATCGACTCATCCACGTTAGTTGTGATTGCTAAGTAAGCAAGATTGATAGGGTCACACTAAGGTGACTAGACTGGATAGTTGGATATATATATGTATATTGATTGGTTATATGAAATGTGACATTCATTTTATTATCGGGTCTAAACCCATGTAGCTCACGAGACGTTTTTGTCTCACGTACTCCTTGTTTTGTTTTGCTATGTACTCAGGTTCGGGATCGAAGGCTTAGGTTCGCACGGATAGAGTTGCGGGACCTAGAGTAGAAGAACTTTAGATTGGATTTATGCTTAGCTTTGGTTTTGATATATTTTGTAACACCAAAACTTTATACTCTGATTCATACCAAAGGTTTTTGTAAATCCATATTTTTGGGATAGTTCTTCTATTTATGAAAAATGTTTTATTTTGGGCAAATGTTTTGTGTTTAAAATTTGAGGTGTTACATGTCGTGTTCGTGTTCAGAGATTAACACGAAATTGTCACGATAGTTATGATTTTGTCGTGTTTATCGTGTTTTTAGCATGAAATAAGTAAGAAATTTGTTATTTATTTTGTGTTGTCGTGTTTGTCATGTTATCGTTTTTTTAATCGTGTCGTGTTCGTGTTAGCAAAATAAAACACAACTTCGTGTCGTGTTGTTTTCGTGTTGAACGTTTTCGTTTCGTGTCGTGTCGTGTTATCCAGAAACACGAAATGATAGCACGATTTGACAGCCTTACTGTAATGTATGTTTGTTTTACACGAATACACGATATTTATCGATCGAATCGTTATTGTGGTTATTTCCAAACATTCCTTAATCAGCTATTTATTTAGGGAAATTTATCATTCTCATGATCTCTATAAAATTATTTCAGATTTCCTACTGCTAAACTATCACCAGATTATTTACTTTGTTATCATTGCTATCTTTAATATTAAATTTGGTGAGAGATGTAAAACAAAATCATAAAAGTTTTACCTAACTTACTACAACTCATATTAGCGTAAATATATCAAGTCAATACAAATCAACCAACCACCTAGCAAGTCAAATGTAGTTCAACTCCTAAACGACCATCACTTCACTCCAACCTAACAACTTATAAATTCGCTACAAAACCTAATCACCGAATCATCGTTTTCATCAACCATGAAGCGTTTTTCATGTTTGTTGGCTTTAATTCTACTCGTTTCAGTTATTACAGTTAAGGGGCAAATTAACACACCATGTACACTTTCAATGATTGCAAGTTTCACCCCGTGTCTTAATTTCATAACCGCCAGTAGTGCAAAAGGACGGTCTCCAACCGCCGGTTGTTGTTCGGCAGTTGAATCACTTATGAATACAAGCATGCAATGCACGTGCCTTATTGTTACAGGAAATGTAGCGTTTTCGTTACCAAGCCCAATTAATCAAGCATTGGCTATAACGTTACCAAAAGCGTGTAATTCTAAAAGTGTACCATTGCAATGCAAAAGTAACGTTTTATTAAAAAAATTTAACAATTTTGTAATTTTGTTTTGTTTTAGTGACTATGTTTATAATTTTGGTTTTTTTGCAGCTAGCGCCGTTCCTCTACCTCCCGCAGGTAATTTTTTTTACTACTTCCTCCGTTTCAAAATAATTGATACACTTTCCAATTTAGGATGTTTTAAAACAAGTGATACACTTTGAAAACTTACCATATTTGGTAAAAGGTAATGGGGACCACACCCACTAACTATCTCCTTTAATAAAGTGAAAAAACACATGTACCATTACTTTTACTTTTAAACATCATTAAATTTACTTTAATCAATATATGTGGGACTCATGCTCCACTAACCATCAAATTCAATCTAATTAACCTTCATTATCATCTTTTGCCTCAAAAACTGCGAATTCTAATTTGTATCACTTATTTTGAAACGGAGGAAGTATAATAATTGAATATGACAACTTGACTTATTTATGTAAAAATTGGTTGAGTGGTTCGGGTAATGGGTTAAAAAGGGATTTTTTTAATACGGGTCTAAACCAGGCCGACTCTGTCAACATTTTCTCTCAAACTCATTAAAATAGTACTGATAAAAATAAAACGGGTCAAACATGTCAAAAGTAGCCTGAAGTGCATACAAATCCCTTAGTTTCTATCTTAAACGGGTTAAAATGGTTAATTTTAGTAATAACAATAAATCACACAAATTAAGTAACTGATCAAGTAACAAATTAATAAATTTTAGGTCCCGCATTATTCGTTCCACCACCACCCAAAGCTCCACCACCTAGAGCTCTTCCACCGGCCGCCGATTCTCCCGACTTGCCGCCAGAATTGCCGCCAAGTCCTAATGGTAAGAACTATTCATTTTACACGAACCAAATAAATTCAAAACTGATTTTTAAAACCTCAAATATTTTCAGGTTCTGTGACAACAGAATTGGCACCAACACCATCCGAAACAACTCTAGACGATTTGCCTAGGTCTGGGTCCGAACCGGTTGTGCCTGATGCACGAGCACCGGTGGCTCGGCACGGTTCAACCACCGGTTCGGGTATCAGACCGGTTCTTACACCAGCGTCGGATTCAAAACCGTTACAGATTTCACATTCTCTTCTTTTAATAATGTTTGTAGCAATTTCGGTGATTAATTTCCGTGAAGCCGTTATTTTTCGAAACATTCTCTGATGTATGTATATATACACATATATATGTATGTATATATGTATATACACATACATTGTGGATACGGTGAAAGAATGGTGTATTGATGCATCATGATCACGTTTGTTATAATACTATCATTGATTTATATATGAACGTTTGGAATTTGGATGTAAATGTAGATCTAAATTATGAAGCGTATAAAAAAAATTACCGAAAATAAAAAGGATTCAAAATAATTAAAATGATAATGCTTCGAATATAGTTGAAGTCGAGATAAATATGTATATCAAAAACACGAAAACGTATTAATGATAATTTCATACTTCTATTCGTTTTTCCAAGCACACAACATCAAAGAAAAACCTAAACCTTGCGAATGTGGATCTCTGCGAAACGAATTTGACCAAGAGGGATGCAAAATAGGTTGACTTTGACTTTGACTCATCCACATTTTTTCAGCTGATAAACACGTTTGAAACAAGAAAATAGCTTCTCCTGTTAACTTCCCAAATAACCAATTATAAACATCCCAATAAACTTCAACTGGTAATCCATCGACCAAAATCGTATAATTTCCCCTAAATTTCCATCTTAAATGCTTAACTTGCATTAAAGTTTTTCCATCAACACGAACCAAAAGAGATGGATCGTTTGTAGCCACAAGATCACATTCGATCAAAATATCGTGTATTTCCCCTTTTCCACAAAATTGAGCTCTAGTTGAGTAAACTTTTTTCCCGAAAATATGTTCTTTTTTCGAAACGAACGCGGTATTTGGAGAAAAACTAGATGTGTTTATCTTTTTTTGCATTTCTTTCTCCATATCACCTAAAATCAAGATTAAATCTTGATTAACAACAATTGCAAAATAGAAACCCTCGATTGGTTCGGGTGAAAAACCGAATCTTGCGGAGGATAAATCCCAATAAATATCGATTGATTTAGAACCAACTTCAAGATTCTTGAAACCTCTTCTTTTAGAGAATAACCATGGTTTAATTTCAACTTTACATAAACATTGGTTAGTTGAATCATCGATCTGAACCGAAAGGCCTTGACCCATTAGGTTTTTAGTCCAGGTAATTGTGATGATGAAACAAGAGAAATTTCGTAACCGACATTGATAAACACAAGTAACAAGATTTTGACCAATTTTACTACTTGATGTAGTAATTGAACCATTTGATGAAGATGCAGCATCAGCAACTTGAACACCATTTTCACTAAAACAAGAAAAATCCCTCATCTGAAAATGATAAATTTCGCTACTTTTTTCTGGTTGAATGTGAATTATAAAATGGGTATATGACAAGTATACCCCTAGGTTCAAGAAACAACAGAAACCCTTAAAGCACCAGCAACTCGAACACCATTTTCACCAAAACAAGAAGAAACCATCAGCTAAAATTGATAAATTTTGCTACTTTTTTTTAGTTAAAGGTGAATTATAAAATGGGTATATGACAATTATACTCATAGGTTAAAGAAACAACAGAAACCCTAAAGCAGCATCAGCAAGTCAGCAACTTGAACAGCATTTTCACTGAAGCAAGAAAACCCCTCATCAAAATATGATAAATTCTGCTACTTTTTGGAAGTTAAAGGTGAAATATGAATGGGTATAACTATTATAACCCTAGATTCAAAAAACAACAAAAACCCTTACCTCCGGAGAACAATTTGTTGGCAGGTTCTTAAATTACCCAAAAAAAATCAAGATTTCTTGAAATTGAACGCTGATTAGGTCAAGATTCTTGAAACAGATTCTAAGTACGAAACTTTGTGAGGAAATGTTAAGAAAAATGGCATCTGGGTAGGGAAGATACAGGTTCAATAGGCAGTTCACATTTTCTAACTCAAACAATAATGGTGGTTTTATTATTGTGGCTCATTGAAAATGCATTGAAGTCATAGTTGAAGGGGTAAAGTGTGCATTCTGTAATTGCCAAAAAAGTAATACTGAGTAAAGGCAGAGGAGGTGAAGTGGAGTTGTGATGTACGGTTCACATCTTGTGTTTTCTTCATTTATTACACTGTTTGTCTCAAAACAAACTTACAAAATTGGTGCATTATTTTTTGTAGTTAAAAAAACGGGTTTTAATAATAATAGCACCAAAAGATATTAATAACAAGCTATTATGTGTATCAAAGGGCTTGTAGCCTAGCGGTATAAGGTGTTGAAAGATAGTTCCCTTTAGCCTGTGGTCATGGGTTCCCTTTGGCCTGTGGTTATGGGTTCGAGTCCCGCTGTGGACAAAATGGTGTAGATTTAGCAGTAGTGTAGAGGATGTGTGTGTTTGCCGTTAAAAAAACAAGTTATCACGTGTATTAAAAAGTTATATTTTTATTCATGGATAAGTAATGTCTAAAACACAGTGAGTGATTGTTGATTCATGTACAATTTTAATGCTTTTATTGACAGTTTTTAGAAATGTTATTATCAAAATCCAAAAAAATACGTGGTAATAATTAACGTAATAATTAACTTAATACTTCCTCCGATTCAAAATAAGTGATACACTTTAGATTTCACGCTTTTTGAGGCAAAAGTTTATAATGATGATTAAATTAGATTAATTGGATGGTTAGTGGAGAATGGGTCCCACATTTTTTGAATAAAGTGAGATCAATGATGTTTAAAAGTAAAAGTAAGGGTAAAATGGTCATTTCATTTTGTTAAAGTAGATAGTTAGTGGGTGTGTGTCCTACTATTTTTTGCCAAATAAGGTAATTTCCAAAGTGTATCACTTATTCTGATACACCCCCAAAAGGAAAGTGTATCACTTATTTTGAATCGGAGGAAGTAACTAATAAGAATTTTGAATTTCAATCATTTACATGTAGATAGAAATCTAACATATTAATTTAAGGGTTTATCTAAAGGGTAATGGTATTCAGGCTTACCATTTAGACCTACTTATAGGTCTACTCATTAGATAAAGACATGTATCAAAATTAAGAGATAATACTAGGAGAGATAATTAGTGGAATACACATATCATCCTATCAAATGAGTAGACCTATAAGTAAGTCTAAGGTAGGACTAGATATTATTTCTCTTATCTAAATACATGTAATAAGGGTATCGAATTATACAATAAACTCTAAAATTTCTTTTATATGAATACATGCATTTATTAGTTATAAATAAAGTTTTTTATTTGCAATAATTACATGTAAGTTTAAACATAAATGATAATTTTGAGTTCATTAAATTTTTTTGAATTAGCTAAACTGTTAATTTAAAGACTCGATATATCACACTTGGATAAAAAAACCTATGTTAACGCATATGTAGTACTAGTAGATAAATACTCGATAATGCTATCCGAACTCAAACCTTCTATTAAAAGATCGATAATATTGTCGCATTAGGAGAAGGGCTTATTGATCGGATATGACTTAAACCAGATTAAACCGATTTAAAATTATATGTTATGCATTATAATAACAAAACGACAATTCATCCTTTCTGTTAAAAGACTATTTGAAGGTGCGCACATGAACATGTCATCTTAAGTATCCTACAAAATTATAAACCTGAAAGTTCATGTAAATAGCTACTATACTATTTTGAAAATATATCCAATCTCATAATCAGTACTAATTTTAAAATGGCATTATTAAGATTGGACTCAATGAATATTGGAAGTAAGTCCAATGTTTGGTAAATGTCTATAGTCATTCACTCACCCCACATCCATGCATGTGGTTGATTGTTGCATAAACCAGAATGATCACATGCAAGTCATGTGCACTATTTATTTCTTGAAAGCTATATGCAGAGTTTTTGTTAATCAATACCTTATCAAATAGGTAATTTAATTAAATCGAATATATATTTGATTATAAATTCAATATTAGCCTTTAGATCTTTCTTATTGGAGCGCATACTCAATTTCAAAAATTCTAAAAAAATGTGTCAAAGCAGCGCCAAGGTGTGATGCGCAACTCCGCTGTTACGAAATAGCTCATGGGACGGTATAAGACGGGTCATAAGATAAGGCTGCACAAGATGCGACTTATCACATGTTTTTTTAAACACATATTGAAATTTGAATTAACATATGTAATCATAAATTTATATGTAGCATTTTTTGTGAATTTCATAGATGAATTTCATGTAAACTAACACATCTATAATTTTTTGTGACCTTGATACACACACTCATGAGCCACCATAACTCTTAAGACTTGATGATACCGTTACGTCATATTTTACGTTGTTTTATACATTTAGGGGGCGTTTGACTCGACGTAATCCTCCGTAATGTAATTTGTAATTTAAATCAATACTTATGCATTTTTTTTAAAAAAAACTTTTTTAAATTGTTTAAAATTTTATTGTTTAAAATTTTATTATTATTATTATTATTATTATTATTATTATATTATATTATATTTTTTAACTTTCTAAAAAAAATTATTATATTTTTTAGTTTAAAATTATTTTTATTTATTTTTTAATTTTTTTAATACTTTAAACAATTTTAAAATCTGAAGCATATAAAAATATTCATATTTGTTAGTTTACTAAAAGACTGTAATTGATACCATAAGGTGTTGGGACGAAATTCAATTACAACGATATATCGTAATTCGAAATTACGTCGTAATTGAATTACGAAAAAAAAGTTCATCCAAACGTCCTCCGTAATGTAACTGAATTACAATTACTGAAGATTGTGGATGATTACGTCAAAACAAACGGAGTCTTTTACCTCAACTGTATTGGTATTGTAAATGATGGTTTCCAAAAATTAAAAAGTTTGAGAAAAAAGATCAAAATATTGAGTCAGTCGGTTTTGTATTTAAAAATTTAAAAGTGAACGAATAGTATTGGGCTAGCTTTCATCTCAGCTTAACTAGCCCATTAAAAAGCATACGCCCCTTGCTCCATAACACCATTTATAAGCATTATACCATAATAATAACTGTTTTATATACTTGTACAGTTTGCATTAATATATGTATATTATGGCAGGGGAATCAAAAATTGTGGTAGGAAAACTAATTCCCTTTATATATCGACAATTAGGGTTTCCTCGCTTCTTCCCAGCCGATTACTATCAGAACGATCTAGAGGCAAAGCCGCCGGCCATCGGAGTAAGCTAATATCAGGTTCGTTCGGGTACCCCTAAGCTCTGTCTATTTATCGTTTTTGCTTAATTTCAGTATAATGATCACTTGTTTAACGGTTATCGATGTGTTCAAATTCGTCTGTATAATGATTGATTATTCGCTATTTCTGACGAACACTTTCAGTCACTTTAAAACTGTTTATATTTCTCGAACTTTTGGCGGTAAAGTTGGGCAATGGTATCGGAGATGTTTGAGTCCGTGAGTAATTTTGCAAATATTGTCACTATGGATTAATTGCATACTTCATTCAAATACAGTTTAAGCTTTATTTAGAAAAAAAGAATGTTTTTTTTTGTTTTAGGGTATTAATTGAGCTTAAAAGAAGGATACACTAGTTAGTTATATAAAAAATGTTCAATTATTAACTATCATCAGCTTTTTATGTTATAAACATACACATTGAATGGTTGTTATTGGCAAAATTTGCCACTTTGTTTGAATGATTTATGACTATTAAAGAATTGAAAAGGAAAACGTATGTATTTCTCGATTTTAAGCCTCATTTAGATATCATTTTTTGATTTTAGGAAATTGATATAACTTTAACCGTTTTGTTTTGGAGGTCACTATTTTTTTGTTATTTTTGTAGCGAAAATGGCGGACACTAAGGCAGTGACAATTCGTACCAGGAAGTTCATGACAAACAGGCTTCTTTCAAGGAAGCAATTTGTGAGTTCATTTTTATTTTTTCTGTTATTTATTTATCGTTGTTCAGTCCGCAACTTTGTTTGATGCAAATTCATCTTTTTTATTAATCTAGGTGATTGATGTGCTTCATCCTGGAAGGCCTAATGTATCTAAGGTTTGACACTCTTTTACTATCATGTTGTAGCACTTTTATTGGTATTTGAATTTTGTTTTAACATAAAATTTACTTTAATTTTGTTTATTATTTTTTATTGAAGGCTGAATTGAAGGAGAAATTAGGTAGGGTGTATGACGTTAAAGATTCAAACGCCATTTTTGTATTCAAATTCAGGACTCACTTTGGTGGAGGTAAATCAACTGGTTTTGGGTTGATTTATGATTCTGTTGAAAATGCAAAGAAGTACGAGCCCAAATACAGGCTTGTCAGGGTAAGTGTTTTTGTACAAGATTTGAGAAAATAATAGTTTAATTTTTTTTCCCATTTTATTTTCTTATCAATCCATATTTTCTTATCACATTTTTTTGTGTTTATTTCATTAAATTTCTGGTTTTGTGCAGAATGGGTTGGATACAAAGGTTGAGAAATCAAGAAAACAGTTAAAGGAACGAAAGAACAGGGCGAAGAAGATCAGAGGTGTAAAGAAGGTAAATATCAAATTATTTAATTTACAAAGTTTTAACATAATATAAATTTATTATTTTTACTATCTATTAATTGATAAATGGTTTAATTTATAACCACTTTGATTATGCAGACAAAGGCTGGAGATGCTGCCAAAAAGAAGAAGTAAACTTTGAGAGATTTTGTTGCAGTTTTTAAAATTATTATAGCATTGATATCTTGGTTTCGACTTGTTATGACTTTAAACTATGATCATACCGGTTATTTTAATCGTGTTGAGATGAAACGAGTTTTTAGAGCTCGATGTAGCAACAGCATTTTATGTAATTTTTGTCGACTATTTATTTAATTCTAATGGTTTGTTGCATCGTCTTTTTATGTCCTTCAAATAATTAGTTTCTTACTTGATTCAAGTCGAACGAGTTCTGGTTTTAACATGGATACAAAAAATATCTTAAAACATGTAGTGTTAAACATGTAGCCTAGCTCAATTATTGTGTAATCTCAGATATTACAATTAAGTGGTTAGTAGGGTAGTATAGTACGGGGTGTTAAATTTGTACGAAACAAAAGTTACTAGTATGCTACCAACCGAATCAAGAAACCGAAAAAAAAAAACAAAAACAAAAAAGAATCTGAAAAATTTGGAAACCCCTGGTTCTCGGTCTAGTCTAAGACACCACCGTTTTGGTTCTCGATCTGACCGAAACCATTTTATCAAGTCGATTCCGACCAATTCAGTTTGGTTATTGGATTGTAGACAGACGTGCATCGAAGCCACGGGTTTCCTTTAAATCACCCAAGCCTCACTTTTCCTTTAAATCCTTCAAATATTAAAGGTCAAAATACATTTTAGTATCCGAACTTGATTGACCGGGTCTTTCACTACCTTCAATTATTAAATATGTAATATAGTACCCTGAACTTGACAGAATGGTTAATTTAGTACCATGACTCACTAATGTGGTCTTGTTTTCTTACTTGACTTAATTCTGTTGAAGCTTTTAACGGACTAAAAAATGTACGTTCATCATCATATATTAAGATTAGAAGTAACTTAAGTGATAAAACAAGACCAAATTAGTGAGTCAGAAAACTAAATTGACCATTTTGTCAAGTTCAGGGTACCATGCTACACCATCAATAATTCAGGGTAATAGAAGACCTAGTTAAGCAAATTAGTTTACTAAAATCTATTTTGGCAAATATTAGAAAGACTCCTTTCAATAATTCTAAACTCTAAAGTGTAGACGAAAATGGGCCTCTAAATATATTCAGAACTTGATTAGGCCCATATTACGGTCCAAACCTTAACAATGAGCAGGCCCAAATTAACATTAACACATGATATATAAGGGGTCTTTGCATCCCTTCACTGGAACTTAGGGTTTACAATTTATCGGCGATTAGAGCATTCCGGAGCATCAGCCGCCAACTCCTGCAACTCGGACTGCAATCATGGTGAATCCTAGATCCCTCAGATTCATGATCTCAATCTCTACGCCCATCTGCTTTTCGATTTTTTCAGCTGTTCATAATTTGTATATTTGATTTCTGATGTTGTGATTTGATAAATTACACAGTCTCTGGTCGCAAATGAAGACTTTCAGCACATTCTTCGTATTCAGAACACGAATGTTGATGGAAAGCAGAAAATTATGTTCGCTATGACCTCTATTAAAGGTATTGGTCGTCGTTTTTCCAACATCGTCTGCAAAAAAGCTGACGTCGACATGAACAAGAGGTAATTGATTGCTCGTACTTTTTATTTCATTTACACTTCTTTTAGATATAGCTGTAGAATTTGTCTGTTATATAACTGTTCAGTTGGAACCTTAATGCTGTTTCCATTTTTTAGAGAATTAAGTCATTATTCTCTATGGTGCTATGTATAAACCTTATGACAGCAAACTGTTGTATTTTGATGAGCTAATAGCTTAAGCTTGTTAGCTTATTCCTTGCAGAAAAGCTCACTAGCCCTAAAATAAGCTTAGCCATAGATCTTAAATTGGGATTTTAACACTTCCTTGTAGTAAGCCTAAGCTATAAGCTTCTTAAGTAAGCTAATGTATTGAAGTTATAGAAGCTTATGACTGGTATACCTGAGCTATTGTACTTGTGGAAATTGATTTTTTGACACTTTACCTTTTATGTGATACTTTGTAGTTTATATTTTTGTCTTCTGGATTATGTTACTTGTTGACTAATTAGGTTTTTATGATTTGGTATCTGCAGGGCTGGAGAACTTTCCAATGCTGAGATTGATAATCTGATGACAATAGTTGCTAATCCTAGACAATTCAAGATTCCAGACTGGTTTTTGAACAGAAAGAAGGATTACAAGGATGGTAAATACTCCCAGGTTACCTCCAATGCCCTTGACATGAAATTGAGAGATGATCTTGAACGTTTGAAGAAAATCAGGTTACTTTTCTTTCCATTTCTTTACAGAATTCTTCGTTCTTATATAATCTTTCATGGTTTTACTTAGATGCTGTTAAATTTCATGGTGTATGTGACGATTTTGGTTCTATTTAGTCTCAAATGGTTCAAAAAATTTCAAATCAATTTGCTTAGCTAAATGTGTAACTGGTTAAAATAGTTTGAAGCTCGCCAAAAGTTTATTTTAAATGGAGTAAATTACACTGATTGTCCTTTAAGTTTAATGGTCCTTTAGTTTCAAAAATTATGCCGATGATCCTTAATTCTGAAAGGTTTTTCACCGATGGTCCTTTACACTAAGTGACGTTAATTTTTTTTTTTGTTAACTTACCCCATGTACAATGCACATGAGTGTAAAAAATCCTTTTTCATTTCTTTTCTTTTTATTCTTAAACCAAAAACTTTTATGTAAGATAAAAAAAATTAGTTTAAGAATGAAAAGAAATTTAAAATGACTTTTTTACCCTCACGTGAATTGCACATGGGGTGAGTTAACAGAATAAATTAACCTTAGTTAGTGTAAAGGACCATCAGTGAAAAACCATTCAAAATTAAGGACCATCAGTGTAATTTTTAAAACTAAAGGACCATTAGTGAAATTTGCTATAAACTTAAAGGACCATACATGTAATTTACTCTTTTAAATGTATACAAACTGCTCAAATTATCTTCTATTCAAGTTATTTTTGTATCAGCATGTATTAAAATTGCATTTTTTTTATAGGAACCATCGTGGTCTTCGTCATTATTGGGGTCTCAGAGTTCGTGGACAGCACACCAAAACCACTGGTCGTAGGGGAAAGACTGTCGGTGTGTCCAAGAAGAGATAGAAAAATCATTATGTTTCTAAAGTTGAGACTTACGTTCTTGTTTTAGACATTTTTATGAATCTTTTTTCATCAGTTTTGAATGTTTGGGCTGCAACTTACTATGTTTTTTGAGTTTATTGGATAATTGGTGAATTTGTCTTTATTGTTACACATTGTCAAGTTTTCTCATTACGTTTGGTTAATTTGGTAACTTGAATGCATGACTAAACTAATCATGAGCAAAACATTACACCAATGCAACTAGGTTACTAGTTTGAATTTAAATTTGGTAATATCACCATTTGATTAAGTAAACATGTATAATAATTGTGTAGTAAAGACATACTTCTTACTTTTCAAAATAAGTGATACATATTAGAGTTTATGGTTTTTGAGGCAAATTCTGATAATAAAGATTATTAGATTAAATTTGATAGTTAGTGAAGGATAAGTCCCACATATATTAGTTAAAATAAATTTAATAATGTTTAAAAATAAAAGTAAGGGTAAATGTGTCTTTTCACCTTATAAAAGGAGATAGTTAGTAAGTGTGGTCTCCATTACCGTTTACCAAATATAGTAAGTTATAAAGTGTATCACTTATTTTGAAATACCCGGAAGTATTATTATACTTTACTTATTCTATTACTAAATAATTTTACATAAACACACTTAACCCTTGTATATGACCATCTTAATAATATGTTTCTCCCATAAAATACAACGATATATATATAACCATCATTATCATGCATACCACACTACTTATTTTTCTTTTTTATACTTCTCTTGGTTTGCCGCCGCTGAGGCGGCTACGGCAGAGGCTACACCGCCAGGGTACGTCGCCATATCTGGCTTATTACGTGTCTCCGCCGCTATCACCGCTTCAGAGTCCACCCTTGTCGCCGGTTTATCACCGGCCATCAACGATTTCGCATCCTGCGTCCTCAAAAAGCATCAAACAATCAGAAATCGGAAAAAATCGTGAATTTTGTCTAGGGTTTTTTTTATCTAAATAATAAAAAAAGATCATTTATTGAAGAACACTTGCCTTGACAACATCTTGTAGCTTTATTTTATCCTCGTCACGACTTGTTCGAGCATTTTGGGCGGCTGCTACCTGAGCCTTTGCAGCTACACCTCCCGGAACCGCATGTGTAAGGCCGGTTGCTCTGACTTCTGCCGCCTGGATGGCGGCAGCATCACCGTCGTCCACCGGTTTGCCACCTGCTGATAAAGCGCTTGCCTCCAATGCTTCGCCTATAGTAACCGCATCACCACCTAATTTTGCCGGAGCCGGGGAAGAAGCTATGGTTGGTCGGACATATTGTCCCACCACCTGTGAAGATTTGAGATATAATTTCATCAAACTAAATAATATATTTATAGGTCAAAAGTAAAAAAAAACAATTAATTACATGATTCGCACTTTGGTTTTGGTTTGCTCAAAATAAGAAAGCACGGTTGTTTTTCATTGGCAAAATTAATTGGATGTTTCAAGTTCAAATCCCACTTGAAGCAAAAATATACTTCCTCCGTTTCAAAATAAGTGATACAAATTAGTGTTCACAGTTTTTGAGGCAAAATATGATAATGAAGGTTAATTAGATTAAATTTGAAAGTTAATGGAGGATGGATCCCATATATATTAATTAAAGTGAATTTAATGATGTTTAAAAGTAAAAGTAAGGGTACATGTGTCTTTTCACTTTATTAAACAAAATAGTTAGTGGGTGTGGTCCCCATTACGTTTAACACTTATTTTGAAACACCTCAAAATGAAAAGTGTATCACTTATTTTGAAACACCCCAAAATGGAAAGTGTATCACTTATTTTGAAACTGAGGAAGTATATACCCCGTGACCACAGAGGTTTACCTGCACCGACTCCGGGTTACCGGCAAAAACGCGGGTGGTCTGGGGTGTCAGTTTGTGGGGTTCCATCTTAAAACCAATTGGTTGTAAGAGGAGTAACCCAGGACCCTTATAAGCACATTACAGGTTCATTTCTTGTCCAATGTGGGACATCTCAACACGCCCCCTCACGTGTGGCGTCCTCTTTTTCTTCGCGCCTAACACGTGGATATTTATGGGTTACGTGGGGTCCGTGTGGCCGTTTGACCAACTACGGGTAAACCTTGCTCTGATACCATGTCAGTTTGTGGGGTTCCATCTTAAAACCAATTGGTTGTAAGAGGAGTAGCCCAGGACCCTTATAAGCACATTACAGGTTCATTTCTTGTCCAATGTGGGACATCTCAACATGGGGTAGTCAGCTTGCAAAGCGAGTTGGAACCAAATTTCGTTGCATCGAAAATTTCCCAAATTTAATTATCGGTTCATTGTTAATTAAAATTCTTATGACATAATAATGCTTTAGGTGGAAGTAATTAAAGTAAGAAAGAAAGAAAAAAGTCAATTAGCGCTTATTAAACATTATCGAATTTAAATTTAAATTTAAACTTGCCTCTCCACCAACGGACTCCGTTATGACGCGATGGCCGGAGACTTCAGTGTCAGTAATGGCGACTTCAGGGTTTTTTTTCATCGTAATCTCCGACAAATCCACGATTCTTGTTGACGGCGGCGGTTGACTGCATGACGGCAGCAGGGCCGCCTTTTTGAGTCTCGCCAAGAACCAAGGTTTCGGCGGCCTGCAGGTCGGCGGCTGCTTGTGGGGTTATGGGTTTGTTGGCCAACTGGCCGGAGACATTAAAAACGTCGCCGTATCTGAGGGGCTCCTGTTGCTGTTCTTGAGCTTGTGGTTGTCGTTTGCTCATTTTCTGTGTGAATTGCGGACGTACGGTGGTCGTTGAAGCACAGATTTTATTGTACAAAATGGTGGCAGATACGTGACACGTGTAAGACGAGTATCAGCTTTAATGTACGAGGTTTGTCATCGTTCATATTGCCAAGTGTGTGTACGTGGCTCATATTTGACGTTTTTCACTAGTTTTAAACAATAAATATATTTCATCTAATAAGATAACGATGTACCTTTTATAAGAGCATTAAACATGTTATTGTTTCGTTTTTTGCGACCTCTCTAAGAATTATATACTTCCTCCGTATCAAAATAAGTGACACACTTTGAAAACTTTCTTTATTTGGTAAAAATAGTGGGACTCATACCCACTAACTATCCACTTTAATAAATTGAAATTACCCTTATACCCTTACTTTTACTTTTAAAACTCATTAATATCACTTTATTCAAGAAAAGTGGGACTCATTCTCCACTAATTATGTACTTTAATCTATTTTAACCTCTATTTTAATCTTTTACCTCAAAAAATGTGTAACCCAATTTGTGTCACTTATTTTGATACGGAGGAAGTATGTACGTTAGTATTTGTCTCAATAATAAGCTTTATCCCCCAAATTCACTGATCATCTAATAGCAATAATGATATCCAATCTCAAAAACAAATATAGGGAGGTAAAATATTACAATAAAGAGTGTAGATTAAATCTAGAGTAGGGATAGATGGCTATGTATACATTTATCAATCACGATTCACAATATGTACAATGCTAACATCAAGAAAATCAGTTATAAAATGATTTAAGTAATTTACTTGTATACCTTTGTTTTAGTCTTTAGGCTTACACAATGCGTTAAATGTGTTAATCTTTATCTTTTCTATATAATGTATTTGTGACATTTCTAAATAAAAATATGACTTAATTTTTAACCTGTATACTATTTATTTTGAGAAAAAAAATGTATTTATCAAAAAATTAAGGAATGCAAGATCACTCGAACATCCTTCATGTTTTTAGCAAGACCTCTAACCAAATAAGCTACTAGGATATTTAACTGTAATTTCCTATATTTATTCAACTGTGACATGTCATTTAGATGGTTTGGTAGATCAATGTTATTTAACCATGACAATATTTACATATCGGCATTCATGTTCAATTTTTTTTAGCCAAAACTCATTTTTAAAAATATTTTGTAGAGTTGTAAGTTAGCCTAGACTTTCTGGAGGTGAATTCAATTATTATTAGAAAAGAAGTCTAGCCAAACAATATTTCCTTGCAATATGCAAGTAAATTAGACTATTTATTAAAATAAATGTCGCCGCATTACGCGAGTATCCTACTATTAATATAATATGTTAATTACTCAACACCATTAAAGGTAACTATTACAACTTCAAGTAACATATAATAGCCAATTATGCACTTCTACATTATCATATAATCACTTTTAAGATGCAAATGGGTAGAAGCAATTGAAACACGATCCTTCAAGTTTATTTTTGTGTTTATTTTATTTTAGTACTCTCCACTGAATTGAATGGATTTTTTACTACCATGAAATTTTAAAGGTGTAAAATATTACTGATGACATATTCTCATTTAAACTCCAGATATGCAAGTTACAGAGATTATCATGTGTGGATTGCCAACAGCATCAAATGACTTACTTCCTCGTGACACATTTTCCATTTTGGGGTGTATATCAAAATAAGTGACACACTTTGAAAACTTTCCTTATTTGGTAAAAATAATGGGACCTATACCCACTAACTATCCACTTTAATAAAGTGAAATTACCCTTATACCCTTACTTTTACCTTTAAAACTTATTAATGTCACATTATTCAAGAAAAGTGAGACTCATTCTTCATTAACTATGTACTTTAATCTATTTTAACCTTTACTTTAATCTTTTACCTCAAAAAACGTGTAAGCCAATTTGTGTCACTTATTTTGATACTGAGGAAGTATTATAGATCTAGATAGATTTTCATCAGCAAAAATATACCGTATACAACGTAAAACCAGTAAAATAAAATATACTACTTTCAGTTTCCGATACTCAAAACCTTTAAGACAATAACAAACGATAATCGAAACCTTAAAAATCACCTAAATTCTCAACTCGGCACACCCAAGAACGGTCCCCCGACATCGGGTCATGGAAGCCGCTTTCTGCCAAACGGGCCTCTCATTCCCGAGTGTCAAAACATCAACATCCGACATTTTCTTAATATCCCAATTCCAACCTTCGGGCCCAATTACTCCGCCAATTACATAAATATCATCTCGAAAACCCATCATTGCAAACCCGATTCTTTTCTTGAATTCAGAAGCCGAGACCACCACTTTCCATGATCCGTTTTCTTGTTTGTAGATAAGCCCGTGATTCATGACGTATAATGACCCGTTAACCACTGTCATCTGACCGTGAGCCCACGAATGCTCATCAACCCGCCATCCGAATTCGGTCAACACTTGAACCGTGGTCAAACCCTTGTGGACCACATGCACCTCACCCCCGATTACTAACCCGGAACACGCCGAGTTATGGGTGTGGTGCAAATCGGGAATCGGAACCCAAACGTCTTTTTCGGGATCGTAAATTTCCGCTTTCGAGATCGATTTTCTACAAGTTGTAAAACCGCCCGCAACTAATATCTTCCCGTTTATCACGCAACACGCAAACATAGCCCGCGGGACCCGCATTCGGGCCCGTGGGGCCCACCGGCGGACGATCGGGTCGTAAGCCCAAACCTCGTTTGTTGCAAAGCTACCATCTTGGTCACCGGTCAACGGGTCAACCGCGTCACTACCGCCACCTAGGACAAACAATTTACCACATGTTGACACGACCCCAAAATGGGCCAAATTTCGGACTTTTGAAGGGAGTATCGGGAGAGTGATCCAAATGTCACGGGCTGGGTCGTGGAGCTGCCACATGTTTTCCGGGTCAAACGCGCAGATGCATAAAAGATGTTCACTTGAGTTGACTTCTTCACGGGATTTGAAAAACTCGGTACTGTGAACTGCTTCCCGCCATAATCGGCAAACGGTTTCGAGTTTTGGAAATTGGTAAAACGGGACACGGGCTAGACATCTAATTGCAACCGAATCGGGGAGACCTTCGATGAGAACCGACATTTTGTAGTTGATAATATGAGAACCTGCAAGAAAAATAAAAAGACAAAAATACCCTTCAAATCAGTGACTTTGAACCCGTAAAGCTTATTAAAAAAATACTAAACAAAACAAGTGCCCATGAAGACCTATACATATAACAAACATGTTGATGTTTGATGTTAAGTTGGGGGTGTTTGGAAAACTGATTATTAAAACAGATGGAAAATTATTTCATAACCACATTATTATACCTCGAAAAATAATAAACGCAGACGAAGTAATGTAAATGAGGATGATATTTAATAGATGAGAGGTGATCTCTACATCATATAAACTACTTCATGCACCACACAGTATAACATTTAAAGAAAACAATACAACCATTGTAAAAACATGCACGTTCACTATGTGAAAGTGTAACTTGCAGAGAAAGCAAGAACAAACAGGATATATTTATGTGGTTAGGCCAAACTAATGGTGTGTTTGGGGAAACTTATTTGAAAAGGCTTATGCTTATGGGCTTATGAGCTTAATTAAATTAATAAGGTTTCGTTAAATAAAGTGTTTGGTCGAGCTTATATGACTTTATTGTAAAATTACTAAAAAGGACATTTGTAAAAGCGACTTAATAAGCCCCTAAATAAGAGGGTTAGCGAAGTAAGGTGTTGTTTGGTAGCATCTGAATGATTCAATTCTGAATGATGCAGAGGTCTGAATGATTCTAGTTGACATCTGTCTGATTAAGAGGCAGAAAATGTTGAATTTATAATTCAGAGGCTGATTAAGAGGTCTTACCAAACGCTCTGAATCTGTCGGATTAAGAGGCTGACATCTTGACTGAATCATTAAGAGGCTTACCAAACAGCATTAAGGATGTAAAAGCTCTTAAATAAGCTGATAATCCACCTCAAAAGAGCTTATTCAAAAGCTCTTAAATAAGCTTATAAGCACAAGCTTATAAGCTCTCTCAAACACTTACAAAGCTTATTAAGTTTAAATAAGTTTAAACAGGTTTTCTTATTAACTACAATTTGCGTTTATAATTACAACCTAAACAGAAAAAGGAAGGTATTTACAATTACAAGTGTAATGTATGGTGAATCTATTAAGAAGTGAAGCCCTAATTCGACGAATAAAACAAGCAATTTATAACCTAATTCCCAAATTATAAAACTTCAGTAGATTTACAATCAGCAAACTAAAAATCTATCAGTTTATGTTTATAAGTCAGGATAACACAATTGCAATTAAAAAGGATCAAGCTTTCATAACAATTTTCACAAGCCACAAAAATCAACAAACCCTAACGAGAAATTGAATCACAATACACCCGATTTTAAAAATGTTTGGATCAAAACGCATGTTCCAACTGCAATGGGATGAATTACATAATCGGGACTTACCCAATTTTGTTGGTCAAACAAGTAATTATAATCGAAAACGAATCGAAATTGAACAGAATTTACCTCAAAATTTAAGATTCGATGCAGAGTTCTGTAATTTATCAAGAAATTAAGTGAAGAAGATGGGCAAAATTTAATTTTGTTGGTTTTGTTTTTAAATTAAGGGGTACGGAATAGGGATGCAAATTTGACCCGCGGGTTTGGGTACCCGCGGGTATCCGAGTCTTACGGGGCGGGTATTACCCGTCTAAGCGGGTAACGGGTCGGGTATGAGTTTAATTTTCATACCCGAGAGCGGGTACGGGTCGGGTACGGGTTTTATAATACCCGCACCGTTTATATCCGACCCGAATATATATATTAATGTGTAATTTTTTTAATACAGGTTTAGCTCACTAGTCACTTCTCAAACTTAGCCCAACTTTTAATCTTTCATTAGCCCAATCTAATAATGGTTAAAATCTGGTCCGTCTCCCGTTAGTCCATTACGTATTGAACGAAATAAGTCTTAACGAACTAAGAGTATTAAATGTTTTAGCTATTTTATTTAATTTTTTTATTGAACGGGTACCCGTCGGGTTCCCCGTACCCGGCGGGGATTTTTCTACCCGAACCCGATGGGGATTTGACCGGGTACGGGGCGGGTACGGGTATGAGAATAGCGGGTCGGGTACGGGTACGAGTTTTGCAGTACCCGCTATTACCCGTACCCGTTTGCATCTCTAGTACGGAAACGCGAAGTGCAGTGGATTGCGTGTGAAATAGGAAAAATGGGTTTTAACTTTTAATAATATCATAGAAATCCAAAAGTATATTCCACCAAAGATGTTTTTGCTACATTATTTATCTAAATAATGTATTCTCTAATGATCAAAATCATAAATTCACAACAAAAAAAGTACTCTTCACTTTATTCTTCACTGAAGTGTAGTTTGTATATTCGATGTATATATGCATATCGTATATAAGGTTGAGCGTAATGATGACCAAAGGTATTTTTCAGTTAAATAATGTGAATTAGTGAATAGCATAAGACATATAGCATGATTATAGATCCTCGTTTGAGAAGATGAGAAGGTGTTAGCTTCTAAAATTTACGAGGAATGTGAATTCAAAAATATTCTTTTTATTTAACGACATGTGGATTACAAATTTTAGTCTAACATTCTTTATACTACGTACATTTATCATATCCCACAATATACATAAGTCATAAATGGTAGATGAAATATCTTGATCATATTCGAAATAATATTAATGCGATTGTTCACTTTTTACTTTCTTTTTCTTATGTATTTTTATAAGCGGTTTTGTATGTCATGTTGGCCGACTTATATGCGTAGTTATATTGAAGACCATTTTTAATTCCTGTCTATTTTCGTCGTCTTCTAGGTTACATCGTCACTTGTATATTTAAATAGGGTATTGTTTGTTTATATTCTTAAAATGGTATTCAATTAACAATACAAAGCTTAAACATCGCGATCTTTAGTGATCATTCAACTTTTATGAATATATATGTGAATTACAAAAGCCTATATTAATATTCTTTTTTTATATAAGGAAAGTAATCTATCTATAAAGGCCTACCCAAGGATAATCGAGATTTACTCGTGATTTACATGACTTAATCATTGCCCTTACAATTTCTAAATATTTCTTTGACTATCAGATAAATATTTATATTATGGAAGAGATTAAATCCATCAATCCATGTGTGACTTGTAGGAGATCAACGCCCTTACTTGTTATGTTATCACCACATCTTAAAAGAAAATACACAGATCAAAATTAATACGTAGTATAATTAGATAATGGCTCACAAATTTATATTGATATTCATTGCTACACGCACATGCCACACACAATACACAAAAACATTAAGAGATAATGATATCGAGCTTTAAGGAAAATTAAGCAATATAATACGAGGAAAATATTGTGGCTATGAAGAGCACAACACAATTGACATAAAATGGTAGCTTTGTCTGAGTGGCATTCGATGCCCCTGCACTTGTTCCCGGAGTTGTCTTCGATTCGGTTCCTATAATATTTATAAACATCTTAAAACCGTAGGAAAATATAAACGTGAAGATATATAATAATATGTACGTACACCACAAAAACTAATACGTTCACAATATGTATTGTACAAGTTTTAATTATACAAATGTATCAAAACATAAATGGGATATGTGAATAAGTTTTTGTGGTGTAAAAACCAGTTTTCGTGATAAATGATCATGAAAATAGTTCACCTGAAGGCGTATCTGATGGTGTAGCACTTGTGGGGCCATTAGCGCCATCTGGTTCAAATCATTCAATTATGCGAAAAGATTTAGTGTTTTAAGCGTGCACAATAGACAATCTATATATATATTGAAGATGAGAAATCACGAGTAGTTACCGGTACATCGGCTAACTGGTGGAGTTTGGATATCGCAAGCACCGGGTAGAGCTAAAGCCAAAGTTTGGTTGATGTTCAAACCAGTTGGTGCACCACTACTATCACCCGTGAACACACAAAGACATTGTGGTTGTGACTGAACCACGTTGGCTAGTTGCGAGCAACAAGTAGATGACGGGGTTGATGAGTTCCCCGAGACATAGCCAATACACGGGCTCAAGCTCACAAGTGCGGGGGTGCACCCCGATTGAGCCATGGCACCACCATATAGCATGACCATGACTAGACCAAATACCTCGAATTTGGTCGAAGCCATTTTTATAACGTATATATTATTATAAGGTGGTGAATTTGATTCAAAGAGTACGTTTAAAGAGTAAATATATATAATGAACTGGGAAGACGAAAAATATAAAATAACTATATCTATTGAGGATTTTGGTGGCCTACTTTTTGTTAATTACAATTAAACAAGTGTAGCTAAGCAAATTACATTAAATATTTGTTAAGAATCGAAAAAGTAGGCTAAGTGTAAATAGATAATATTTGTTATTTTAAATAAGCCGACATTGTTTTTGGTTGCCCGGATTTTAATATTTGTATTTCTTAGAAAGAGATAATTTTCAATCAGTAAAGGGTGCATGTCTTGGATTTTTTTATAACCTCTGTCTTATTGTTATGCAAGTCAACTAATCTCATAGATTCAACGGCCATTCATTTTGTGACTATTTCGGAGTCGGCATAGCTGACCTATCGTGACTACAAAAGGGTTTAATTTTAGACCTATAAATTGGGTTTTGTTAAAGACAACATTTAGGGCTGTCTTTAATATGCATAAAATAATTGTACATTCATGGATAGAGTAATGTTCCTAAAATTCAGAGCGCGATTTTTACATTATATTTGTCTTCTTATTGACAGTCTTTAGAGCTGTCATTATTATTTTCCAAATTATAATTAGGTCCATTTAAGTAGACTTATATAAGATTTTTCTTTCCGGAATCATCGGTATTATCATATATTCCATCTGTCCCACAAAAAAGTTTATATTTCTTATTAAACTTTTGTCCCATAAAAAAGTTTACATTTCTCACATTTGATGGAACTCACATAATAAAATATTATTATTACTAAGAACCCCACCATTAATATCCACTAACTATCTTTCTCTCTCCAATCCAACCTTATATTTTAATCAAAAATATTACTAATGACCCACCAGTAACTACCACCTAAAATCTTATGCCCATGAGAAATGTAAACTTCTTTGTGGGACGGAGAGAGTATTTTGTTAGAGTAAAAGACATCCTAATATGTCTTGAGGTTATGGTGCTTGGACTTTTTTTTTTCTTTTGCCATTGTTTAATGAAAATGTAATATGTATATCACAAAAATTAATTCTCACACCATACTTTACAATCTTTAATGTAAAGTATACAAATGCATCAAAACATAAGTTGTGATGTGTGATTAAAATTGTGTGGTGTGGATATCACTACTCTTATTTTATGGAACTTAATAATGACACTCTAAAGGTTGTCGTTAATAAATAATATTAACGAAAGTTTATGTCTAATCAAAAAATTATATTCGGATAGTAATTGTATTCCTCCGTTTTAGCAATATTGTTGGAGCAAATCACAGATCAACTTAGTACTGATGCTGCAGTTGGTGATAATTATGTTTATTACTGATGGGGCAGAACATGTTACTACTGATGAAGTTGATACTGGTGTATACTATAACTAAAGTTACTACTGATCAATGCTTATTGAAGATACTACTGATCATTGTAGTTACTACTGACGATGTATCTGGACTTACTACTGATCACCAAGTTTACTACTGATCTTCATATTTACTACTGGTGATAAGTTTTACTACTGACAACGCATATTTGGAACAAATCAAGTCCGAGATCTTCGCAGAGATAGTTATAGAATGTAAATCAATGTATATCGTTTATAATTAGATGTAAATCGTATCCTAGAATAACTAGGGTAAATAGTTTAGCTTCAAGGACTATTATATATAGTTCCTTACGAATTGTAAACGTACGTGTGTATTGTTAACTCGATAATATACATTGAAGCTTTTTGTGAAACTGTGTTCTTAATATTCTTACATATTGTTCTTACAGTTCATCGTTCGTAATACATTGATATAGTGTTGATCCGCTGCAACTTCTATCATCAATTAGATCTAAGGTGTTTATTAACTTGTCTATAGTTAATCGATCCTGACAAGTGGTATCAGAGCTTATTGGTTCTAGATCTACTATTTGTTAAGAACAACAAAAAGTTTTAATCTTTAAAACACACACATTATTAATCATGACTGATAATAATGAAAGCACTCAGGCCAACAAAATTCCCATTCTCACTCCCAATAACTTCGGGATGTGGAAGAATCGTATTAAGCAATACATGCTTATTACAGATTATTCCATGTGGGAAGTAGTCTGTGAAGGAAACAAAACTGGTCAACTTCAAGCAAGCAGCTCTGCAACTGAGGCAGACAAACTTAAATGTGAGAAGGAAAAGAAAGATAAAGGCATCGAACTCAAAACTCTAAGCACTCTCTTACTGGCCATTCCTAATGATTATCAACATCTCTTTGTTGAATATGATGATGCAAAAATACTATGGGAAGCACTGGAGAAGAGATTCGTTGGGACAAAGAGCACCAAGAGGAATATGAAGTCTGTTCTCAAACAAGACTTTGAAAATTTCAAAGGAAAGCCCAATGAAACACTCACTCAAGTGTTTGACAGATTCAACAAACTAATTGGTGAACTCAACCAAGTTGGTGTAAAGATGGACCAAGAAGATGTCAACATGAAGTTCCTAAGGTCTCTTAGTGAAGAATGGGCCATGTACACAGTGGTGTATAGACAAAGAGATGCTTTAGAAGAAAAGGAGTTAGATGAACTCTATAATGATCTCAGAGTGTTTGAAACTGAGGTAAATCACAAAAACCCTTCTATTTCTTCTAACAATGCTGCTTTTGTGTCTAGTACAGGTCAAGGACAAGAAACCTCCACAGGAAAGACTGCAGATTCTGAGGATACTGCAAGAGAATCCTTCTTCACTAGTCATGTGCACACTGCATTGATTAGTGATGACTTGGAACAATTGAATCCAGATGATCTTGAGGAAATGGATCTTAAATGGCAGATGGCTATGCTGAGCCTAAGGACCAAAAGATTCTTAAAAAGAACTGGTAGGACAAGCCTAAATTTCAACAAAGGTGACAAAGCAGGATTTGACAAAACTAAAGTCAAGTGTTACAACTGTAACAACCTTGGTCACTTTGCAAAAGAATGTCCTCAACCAGACAAAAGATCAAAATCAACTGCTCTTGTGTCACAACAAGGACAAGGCTATGACTGGAGCTTCCAAGCAGAAGAGCATGCTCAAAATCAAGCTCTCATGGCCTTTACTGAAAACAAAACTGAGGTAAAATCTAAACCTTGTACTCCTGAATGTGCTAAAATTATTAAAAATCTAGAAAAAGAAAACAATAAATTAAATGAAGATTTAGCAAAAGCAATCAGAAGAAATCATGAGTTTGATGGTGTGATTGCTGACCAAGAACATCAAATAAAGGTGTACAAGATGATTGATCAACGGATCAAGGAAGAATTGCTTCAAGCTGTGGATGAGAAAGAGTTCTATGAAACAAAAAATAAAGAACTAACAAGTAAATTAGAAGAATGTCAGCTTGAAATTGAACAAAATAAATTAACAATTAAAAAGTTTGAAAGAAGCACTAAAATTCTTGATGAATTAACTAATAATCAAACTACAGAAAAAGTTGTTCATGGGGTGGGATATCATGCTGTACCACCTCCATATAAAATCATTCCACCTCTTAAAAACAGTTCAGAAAGAATCATTAATGAATTAAAAACTGAAAATCAAACTGAATCATCTAATGAAACATCTGAATCAAATAATTCTTCTGATAATGAGCAATCAATTGAATTTACTATATCTCAAAGTGAATCACCAAAATCAATTGATACAAGTTTTCACACAGTTCCAAGTCCAAATGAATCTCCCAAATATAATGCAGATAATGTACCAAAAATTTTAACAAGGGGGAATGAAAGAAACAAAAATCAACTCTTAGACCAAAGAATACCTGAAGGTGCTAAAAATAAGAAACTAAGATGTGTTATATGCAATAAAATGAACCATTTAGCAAAGGATTGTCACTTCAATCCAATAAACTGCAAAGAGTTAAAAGAATTTAAAGTTTTTAAAGAAAATGCTAAGACTCAAAAGTTAAAACTTACTACTGGTCCTTCAGTAGTAAATAAAATTAAAAATCCAATTGTTGAAGATCCAAGATTTGGAAGAAGTAAACCAAGGTTTGTGCAAAACAGAAGAGTTGGAAGCCCAAAGAACAGCAATTACTTCAAGAATAATGGAAAATCCAATCAAAATAAACAATATCTTAAATTTTCCAACACCAGTAGAAACTCTAACAAATTTACTACTGGTGTTAACCCTAATTATAATGCTGTATGGTACCAATACAAGAATACTACTGGTACAAACCCTAATTTTAAGAATACTACTGCTCCCAAAATAAATTTCAAAAATACTACTGGTTGTAACTCTAAAAACACTACTGGTCATTCTAAACATGGTAAGTACCCAAATACTACTGGTCCATCAGTAGTAAAGTATTCAAAAGCTAAAAATCATGGGTATAAACCAAAGTCAGTAGGAAATTCTCACACCAGTAGTAACTACAAAAGGGCAGTAGTAAAACAAAACACCAGTACTAAACAAGTATGGGTACCAAAAGTGTTTAAAGGTAAATCTCCCAAAGCTTATTTCTCAAAGGATGAACCCAAGACATATAAAGCTTGGGTTCCCAAACTTAACTAATCCTTTACTCAATTGTGCAGAGCATTCAGATCCCAGAAGAAGGAAGAACATGGCATATTGATAGTGGATGCTCAAGGCACATGACTGGAAATCTGCAAATTCTTAAGGATTTCAAGTCATTTGATGGAGGATATGTGGCATTTGGTGAGAATCCCCAAGGAGGTAAGATTACAGGTAAAGGTACTGTTACTAATGGAAAAATTACCTTTGATGATGTATTTTATGTAGCTGAATTAAAATACAATCTTGTCAGTGTGTCTCAAGTTTGTGATAAAAAGAACAAGATTCTTTTCACAGACATTGAGTGCATCATTCTTTCTCCTGATTTTATTTTAGATGAAAAATATGTTGTTTTAAGAACTCCAAGGAGAAACAATGTGTATTGCCTAGATATAGGGGGAGAACTCATTTCTACAAATGAGGTCAACTGTTTTATATCCAAGGCAAACACCACTGAATCAGAACTATGGCATAGAAGGATGTGTCACACAAATTTTAAAAACATGAATAACTTAGTAAAAAGAAATCTGGTCATTGGACTACCTCAAAAACAA
The DNA here is from genome assembly GCA_963853835.1 of Calendula officinalis. Classification (NCBI taxonomy): domain Eukaryota; kingdom Viridiplantae; phylum Streptophyta; class Magnoliopsida; order Asterales; family Asteraceae; genus Calendula; species Calendula officinalis. The sequence goes on from OY970821.1 coordinate 100,183,087, forward strand.
TTCATGTGTGATCATCATTGTGTTGCATGCCTAAAAGGTAAACAACACAAGACTTCTCATAAGTCCAAAATTGTTAACTCTATTTCTGTTCCTTTACAGCTCTTACATATGGACCTTTTTGGACCAACAAATGTAATGAGTATTGGAAAGAAACAATATTGTCTTGTTATTACTGATGACTTTTCCAGATATACATGGGTTTTCTTTCTCAGGACAAAGGATGAAACAAGTGAACTCATCAAGAACTTAATTGTTAATCTGGAGAACTCATCTGATCAAAAAGTTAAAGCCATAAGATGTGACAATGGCACAGAATTTAAGAATACTAACTTAATTAACTTTTGTGATCTTAAAGGTATTGACAGGCAATACAGCTCACCCAGAACTCCACAACAAAATGGTGTAGCTGAAAGAAGAAATAGAACCATCATTGAAGCAGCAAGATCAATGCTTGCAGACTCAAAATTACCAATCACTTTTTGGGCAGAAGCTGTCAATACTGCTTGTTACGTTCAAAACAGAGTATTAATAGTGAAGCCACATTTTAAAACACCATATGAACTTTTTAATAAAAGAAAACCTTCTATAAATTTCTTAAAATCATTTGGTTGTCCTTGTACTATTTTGATTACAAGAGAACAAATTGGTAAGTTTGACTGCAAAGCTGATGATGGAATATTTGTGGGATATTCTACTCAAAGTAAATCATACAGAGTGTTCAACAAAAGATTAAGAATAATTGAAGAAAGCATTAATGTATCCTTTAATGAAAACATTGCTAATGAACAAGGAAATGGTCCAGATTGGCTATTCAACATAGACAATCTAACCAAATCCTTTAATTCTAATATGAATTTCAATACAGGTAATTCAAACTGTCACAATCAAAAGGAAGGAACATCATCAGTTAATACTGGTCAAGAAAAGATGAGATACATAATAGTTGATACTGCTCCCATAGTTAATACTGATGTCAGTAATAACTCAAATATTGAAAGCAGTAGTAACTCTGAGAATGAGGACAGTAGTAATTCAAATACTACTGGTACCAGTAATAGTACTCAAAATACTACTGGTCCCAATAATAACCTAGATTCTCAAGATACTACTGATACCAGTAACAACTTCAATACTACTGATCTCAATGAAGATGATAGCAGTAGTAACTCTGACCAAGATAATGATGAACCAAATACTAATGACAATGAAGGATCTCAAGAAGAACAACTACCTGAGGCAAATGAGTCCAACCTTGAAAATCAACTAGTGGTTGATAAAGCTACAACAACAAGGACTCAAAAGAACCATCCATTAGACCTTGTTCTAAGTGATGTTAACTCACCACTTCAAACAAGAAGCAAATTAAACAAAAGTTTAACTGCAAATATGTGTAATATAAGCTTAATTGCTAATGAATGTATGTATGAATGCTTTCTGTCTCAGGATGAACCAAAGAAGATTCAACAAGCAATGAAGGACTCAAACTGGATTGAGGCAATGCAAGAAGAGCTTCTTCAATTCAAGTTACAAGCTGTTTGGACACTTGTACCTCTACCAAAAGGAAAAAGAGCCATTGGAACCAGATGGATCTTTAGAAATAAGAAAGATGAAAGAGGCATAGTGATCAAGAACAAAGCCAGACTTGTAGCCCAAGGATACACTCAAGAAGAAGGTATAGACTATGATGAAGTATATGCTCCTGTTGCCAGAATTGAAGCTATAAGAATATTCCTAGCATATGCTTCATTCAAAAGGTTTAAAGTCTATCAAATGGATGTGAAGAGTGCTTTCCTGTATGGGAAGATTGAAGAAGAAGTTTATGTTTGCCAACCTCCAGGATTTGAAGATCCAAAACATGGTGATTATGTGTTCAAACTTGATAAAGCTCTTTATGGCCTACATCAGGCACCAAGAGCATGGTATGACACACTATCATCATACTTATTAAAGAACAATTTCAAAAGAGGAGCCATTGATAAAACTCTATTCACAAAGAAAGTTAAAGATGATATCCTACTGGTACAAATCTATGTAGATGATATCATCTTTGGCTCAACCAATGATTTACTATGCAAAGAATTTGAAGAACTGATGCAGATTAAATTCAAGATGAGCTCTATGGGTCCAATGAATTTCTTCCTTGGACTCCAGGTTAGTCAAAGAACAAATGGTATTTTGATTAATCAATCAAAATATGTGAAAGACATCTTGGAAAAGTTTGATATGAAAGACTGTAAGAGTGCAAGTACTCCAATGGAAACACACAAACACCTACATCCTGATATTGAGGGGGAGGATGTAGATGAACACTTATATAGATCAATGATAGGCTCGTTGATGTACTTAACTGCATCAAGACCTGATATTATGTATAGTGTTTGTGTGTGTGCAAGGTATCAAGCAAGACCTAAAGAACTACACTTGCAAGCTGTCAAAAGAATATTCAGATACTTGAAAGGCAAACCATCACTTGGTCTATGGTATCCACATGATTCACCCTTTGAACTCATAGCCTACACAGATAGTGACTATGGAGGTGAATGTCAAGACAGAAAATCCACTACTGGTGGATGTCAATTCTTTGGATCAAGACTGGTGTCATGGCAATGTAAGAAACAAACAAATGTATCAACATCAACTGCTGAAGCAGAATATGTAGCTGCATCTGCTTGTTGTGCTCAAGTACTATGGATTCAAAACCAGCTCCTAGACTTTGGTATCTCTATCCTTAAAACTCCTATTTTTATTGACAATCAAAGTGCTATTAGTATTGTGAACAATCCAGTAAAACACTCAAAAACCAAACACATTGAAATAAGATTTCATTTTATAAGAGATTGCAATGAAAAGAAATTAATCAAAGTAGTTAAAATTCATACTGATGATCAATTAGCAGATCTTTTTACAAAAGCATTTGATGTAGGAAGATTTAACTTTTTGGTTAGCAGTATTGGAATGATTTTAATAAACTAAGTCTCTTAAAATCATGTGTAAAGTTTTTGTTGTAAATTATTATTTATTCACTTAAGTGTTTTACTACTGGTATTTCTGTACTACTGGTGTGTAGGTATGTGCACAAAATACTACTGGTAGCTTATTACTACTGATGTGTATTAGGTTTACATAAATACTACTGGTATGTCAGTACTACTGGTGTTCACATATACTACTGGTCTTGTGTGTTAGTAATTACTACTGATGTCCTTAGTTACTACTGGTATCAAAACCATGAGTTACTACTGATGTTTGTGGTTACTACTGACGTTTCTTACTGGCATATCATTTACTACTGGTCCTTCAAAATCAAAATTACCATACTAACCCCCATGAAAATAACCGTTATGTTATGATTCGAAGGGCAATTTAGTCTTTTTGTAGGTGAAATCAAAAGATATAAAAGGCGGAAATCGTTTAGTTTATCATTATCTTCACCTCGATCTGTCAAAACCTCTCAATAAACCCTAGTTTACGATCAAAAACCCATAGTCAGTAACAAAATTCCTGCAAAAAATTCAAAACGATGGCAACTCTACAATCTCTTGATGTGCAAACCGATCTGAAATATTCAGAATTTCACAATATGGTTGCCTTTTTAAAGAATCCCGACGGAACAAAAGATTTCCGTCCAATCGTCAAATTCTTGAGAAATTCTTACATACAGTTCGCTCTAACTGTAAAACCAAAATCATATCAAAAGCACTTGATTGATTTTTGGACAAATGCTGAACGAGTTGAAGGGTCAACAATGCCCATGATCAAATCAACTGTCGATGGAAAGACTATCACCATCACAGAAGAATCCATCAGAAATCACCTTCAACTACATGATGATACAGGTATGACCACTCTTCCTAAAGAAACTATTATTTCAAACTTACAAAGAATGGGTTATGAAGGAAGACTAGACATAGTCACATTTCAAAAAGGTCTTCTTTCACCCCAGTGGAAATACCTTGTTCACACTATTCAACAATGTATTTCTCCAAAAAGAAGTACTTGGAATGAGTTCAATAAATCAATAGCATCTGCTGTTGTTTGTTTGTGCACAGATCAAGTCTTCAATTTCTCAAAAATGATTTTTGAAGGAATGCTTGGAAACCTATCCTCATCAAAATTTTTAATGTATCCAAGATTCCTATCTCATATTTTCAACTGTGAAATTCAGGTTCTATCTGAACATAAAAATCCTTTTCTCTTTCCTGAATTAAACAAAAAGGTGTATGCTAATATGAGAAAACAATTTAAGTTTTCGGGCAAGGAAACCCCTCTGTTTCCTAACATGATCCAAGATCACACACAAACTGGAGAGGGTTCAATCATTGCTACAACCCAAATTGAACCTCAACCCACTCCATCACCCCCAAATACAGCCCAAACACCACCCCAAACAGCCACTCAATCACCCAACTTAGAAGTCCTGAATGTGTCCCAGGAACTTGATATAACTCTGCAGAGTGCTACTCTTCACTCTGTGGAAGACCTACCAGACAAAACCAAAAACATTTCCTCAATTTATAAAAGAAAGAAACTTTCTTCAAAGGACACCAGGGGACAAATAGAGTCACACCCCAGGCTCAAAGAGTTGTCCTCCAAGGAGGAGAGAGGACATGAGGGGAGGGCTTTCACTACTGATGCCCCAAAGGTGGGTGCACAGGATAGTGAAAACATCTTTAGGACCCAAACCTCGGCAACTTTGAGTGATGACTCTTTTGAGGAATTACTCAAAGGACCCCGGTGCCAAGAAACCACAAGGGGGGGCATCTCTGCTTCTTCTAGGAAGAAGAGGATGTCTAAAAGACCCAATGAATCACCAAGAAGTGATGAGGGCAGAAGTATTGATTTGACGGATAGGATGGAAAACCTTCAAACCAAAGTACCAGTTAGTGAGCCCGATGATCTTGCTAGATGGAGTGAGGGCAGTATTAAAATCCAACAATTGAGGCTTTTAATGATGAAAACTTGTGTAGCTATACATATATGTTCAACTAATTCCGCAATTTTGTTATTTGTATATGCTTATTCCAGATAAGAACTAACTATTCTTGAGCCTAAAGATCAACGTTTATGAAGAGTTATTCGATCTCCACAATTGACGGCTAAAGTGGATTCCTTGGAATCCACTGTACAAGATTGTCTTTATTATCAAACAAATCAAGGAAAAACTATGGCTGCTATGAAAAGAAATGTCAATATCATCAACAAAAGAATGAGACAATATGAACTTAGGCTTCATCAACAATCAAAGCTTATCAGGAACTTGAAAAAGAGGATTGATGATAGTGAGGCTCCTCCAGTTGAGCTCACTAAGGGGGAGAAGGATAACATACAGACAATGATTGATGAATCCATTGCAGCAGCAGCTTCCTCCCTCTTGAATTTAAAAGAAACAGAAGTTGATGAAGGCCCAGAGATGATGATTACAGAAGATGAGCCCATTACTACTGCTACAATGGAAGAACAAGTTGAAACAGAGATACCAGTAGTAACTCCTACTACTGATGATATAGCAGTAGTAAGTCAAGAAGAGGAATTAACTGCACTAAACACTACTGATGCCCTATCAGTAGTAACTCATGAAGTAACACCAGTAATAACCACCTTGGTTACTACTGAAGAAGAAATTCCTGAATTTCCTGAACTCATTGATGCTAGAAGACATGTCATCATTACCAAACCACCAACTCCTACTCAACCACTTATCATACCTGACATTGATGATAATGTGAATTGGTTTGAGGTAGATGAATGTACCCTTCCTCCTCACCCAAAAATATTACCAGAAGAAGATCTAAAATTGTTTTATCCAAAGTTACTAATGACTGGTATTCCTGACATGAAATACACTCCACCTCCATCAATTTTGCCTGCTTGTGTTGGAAAGGGAAAAGAAATATATGATGATGATTATCCAAACAGGGCATTAGGGCATCACATGGTCAACAAAATCAACCATGTTAGAAAAGAGAAACAATCAAGATGGAGGATAAAACATAGAAGATTTCTGGAGAATGTAGCTATGTATCAAGCTATTGAGGAAAAGAAAAAGAAAAAGAAAACTGAAAAACCTCAAAAGACTGAAATACCTGAGTTAATGAAAGATGGTCAGATTGAAGCTCAATTGGCAGAATTTCGAAGATACAGAAAAGTAGAAGAGGAACATCTTGATTTGCTTGAAGAGCTAGTAGCTGAAAGCAAAAGAACTAAAAGTCCCTTAACAGATGATGTGTTTGAACAAAAAGCACTTATGATTGACTTTCTGAAGTCAAAAGGGCACAGTGCAAAATCTTTTGGCAGAATGAAGATGGTTACTATTATAGACAAATACTGTACTGCCAAGAAGAAAGATTTAATTGAACAAGAGGCTGAAGAAGAAAAGAAATTGAAAGCAGCAAAAACCTTAATCCCAATAAGTCCAAATTTAATTAAAGATAATAGTGTGTCTACTATTGGTGAATCCTCATCTCCCCAGACAAAGAAAAGAAAGAATGAAGCTCAAGAACAGAGTTTTCAAAAGAAAGCAAAACAAGAAAAAATTATACCTGTTCTTGAAGTACCTGTTGCTCCACTTCAAAATAACTCAATACTAAACTGGAAAGTCTTGCCCAATAATGCTCTATTAGTTGTAAGGGAAGACAAAATCATTCAAAAGTTTACTGGATGGCTACCTTTGATCAGATCCTGTACAAGAAGTGATGTGATTAAACTTCTGATCATTGGAAAACCAAGAATGTCAAAGAAATCTTGGAGAGAATCTGGAGCTGGATACTTAACAAGAATGATTGATGCAGCTTTTTATCCAGATAACTATCCAGAGTTATTTACAAATCCAGAAAATGTGTATGCATGGAATGTTCTCCCAACTTGCAATATGTATTTCTTTGAAAGATCAAGTAAAAATTGTGAGTTGTACTTATATGAAAGAGAATATCCTCACTCAGAAAAGGAAATGTATCAGATATTCATCAACACTCTAATGAAGCCCTTTGATGCTGTTATGTTCCAGAATAAATTGAATTATTTTATCAAGAAGAACAGCAAATACATAATTGAACAAAGACTTCAACAAAATCAAAGAACATTAGAAAGAAGAAAGAAAGAAGAAGAAGAACAGAAGAAACTTGATTGATTAAAACATAATCAATAAGTTTAGGGGGAGATTGTTGGAGCAAATCACAGATCAACTTAGTACTGATGCTGCAGTTGGTGATAATTATGTTTATTACTGATGGGGCAGAACATGTTACTACTGATGAAGTTGATACTGGTGTATACTATAACTAAAGTTACTACTGATCAATGCTTATTGAAGATACTACTGATCATTGTAGTTACTACTGACGATGTATCTGGACTTACTACTGATCACCAAGTTTACTACTGATCTTCATATTTACTACTGGTGATAAGTTTTACTACTGACAACGCATATTTGGAACAAATCAAGTCCGAGATCTTCGCAGAGATAGTTATAGAATGTAAATCAATGTATATCGTTTATAATTAGATGTAAATCGTATCCTAGAATAACTAGGGTAAATAGTTTAGCTTCAAGGACTATTATATATAGTTCCTTACGAATTGTAAACGTACGTGTGTATTGTTAACTCGATAATATACATTGAAGCTTTTTGTGAAACTGTGTTCTTAATATTCTTACATATTGTTCTTACAGTTCATCGTTCGTAATACATTGATATAGTGTTGATCCGCTGCAACTTCTATCATCAATTAGATCTAAGGTGTTTATTAACTTGTCTATAGTTAATCGATCCTGACAAATATGCATGAAAATTTTATGTTTATGTAATGCAAATTTTGAAAAATAGACGTACACCCTAGATTTTGGTATCTAAAATATGGCTGAAATGTTTATCACGCATGTATATCGCATGCTACAAACAACACCATAAAATCTTGCACAATTTCAGGACCGTCACACAATTCAAATGAACAACTGTATAAATACCAACTCAAACCATCCCATTAATCACCTCGTAAAAACGCAAGCAACAAGAATCGAGGCACATAAAATATTCGATACTCAAATCAATCTAATTTGTTCCATTTTTTAATCCTTAATCACAAAACAAAAAATGGCATCTTCGAAAGTTGTTGCGACGTTTTTGGTGTGCATTGTTATCTTGATGGTAGCACATGTCAACAACGCTGATCAAAGCGAAGACCAATGTTTCGCCGATTGTGAGAAGGCTTGCGTAGATGCAGGCAACGCACGTTCTTTTTGCACATTGAAGTGCGAAAAAGAATGCCGTAAAGGACCCACAGGTTCGTAATTACTCTGTTTTATTATAAGGAAAATGCTAATGAAGAAGGCAAAATAACAAAAGACAACCCCTGAATTTTAGGAATATTACCTTTTTAATCAATGTACAAGCTTTTTATGCATGTTAGTGACAACCCTAACCCTTATTATAATTACGTATGATTATTAATTAAGAGCGTTCCTATAAGTTTTATGCGATTTTACTGATTTATTTTCATATTATATAACGTTTGCAGCTAGACGTTTCAGCAGATGAATAGATGATACACTTGAACCCTAGTGTTCAAGATCCAAGAAAACCAGGATATTAATTACTATCATGGAGGATGTTTTTTTTTTTATTATTGTAGTACCAATCGTTTATGATATGTATAAAAGTATATTAGTTTCATGTTCTCTTTGATTATAATTTCGTAGATATTGGTATTCGTTAATACGTACTTCATTTATAGACAAGAAACTTAGACTATCATTAAGGGGCGTCCCCTCCGCCCCCACATACAGACGCGTCCATCTCTTTTTTTTTTTTTTTTTGAACGTCTTCATTAAAGAATAGCAAGGAGCTAGAAAAAAAAACAAAATAACCAAAAAAACAAGAAGAAAACAACAAAATAAAAAACAAGACATTGGGTTGATACTGGATTTAGACCCGCCATTGTTGTGATTAACCTGAAACCATGATTTAATAGGAATGTTATTTTTTTCAAAAGGTTTTTGGAATTTTAGAATATTAATTATTCCATGTTCCGGATGTTTTCCCGGTTGGATTTAAAGCCTCGAGCCCACCAGTTTCACCATGCATTTCTTGAATAACCATTTTCCATCTCCCTTACGCATCTTCTCTCACGACGTGTCCTCAAGGCTATGTGGTCACGTGGACGGCCGTTTTCGGTAGCCAATTTTGAAAGGATAAGTAGTTGTTTTTAAAGAAAATGATTATGGTCGCCTTCTACGTGAGTTTTGGTCGGTGTTTTTTATGTGTTAGTTAAAAGAGAATAAGTTGATATGACGATAAGATGACAGACGTGACCAAACTTATTTTAGTCACCTCTTACGCTCAGTCTTATAGTATTTGGTCATATAAAATAGATTAATGTATCACATTTGGAACAAAAATTACACAAATACCCTTAAATGTCTTTCAAAACATACATTTTACTCACTCACTTCCTTTTTGATCAGTTTACACCAAAAAATTATATCAAACATTTTCAAAAAGAAAATAACTTTAATAAATTATTAAATTATTAACTTTTTAGAATAACCAATAAATTAGTTTTTGAAACTTTCTTACATACTCTCTAAGAGGGAGGGGTGTGGTGGCGAGCCACCCCCTCGCCACTTGCCACATATGCAAAAAACCATCCGCCACCATACCTCACGTTATGTGAGTGAGGTGGTGCGTGAGTGATCCGGCGGAGGAGAGAGGAGAGAGTATGTGGATTTTTAAGGGTACTTTTTGAGTTAGAGGTATTTTGGTGGGTCCCAAAGGAGTATTATTGGTTAGTTATGGTAGAGGGGGTATTTGGAATTTTCAATGTGAAAATGTGAAATAATGATGTGGCGTTTAGGTGACGCTTATTTGGCGTTTTGACTTTAGCCACCATACCTAATGCTCTAACTATAGTTATAGCTGTGTCATATACTACTATGACGTATATTTAAACAACCAAAGATTGACACTACGATTACCTAAAACAAAAATCTTGATGTATATCCATCCTATGCAGATATACATACATTCACTACAAATCGTGTTTTTTTTTATTGAACTTTTTAACGATCTACAAAATAAATAGAGATAAACGACAATAAATCCAAAACCCCTGTACACCCTTCGCTAGCTGCATCCATACTTTTGTCTTTTCCCTACACTGATTTATATATACCGTACAGCCACGTGACCACCCTCTTCATCTCACGTGATCACTACAATAGCCAGCTGTATCCAGAAAACGACAAATCATACCCCATAAAGAACACAACATTTCACCTTCTTGTCCTTGCTGGCACCGTCATGTTGACACGTGTGAACACTTGTTATCATGCATGAGCTATGCACGCCACTTCATAACATGATATGTTACCCGACGATTGTGTATATATATAGACATACACATTACTAACTTAGTAAACAGTCAGTACAAGTTGATCGATTTGAAAAAAAATGAGTGTTAAGGGGAGAATTTGTTTGGTTTTTTTGTTGGTTCTTGTTTCAGCGACTGTGAGTTTTGGTCGCAGTGAAACGAATCCCGAAGTTAATGAGTGTAAGCAAAAGTGTGAGCAGTTTGGTTCAGGCGGTGACGTGGAGATAGTGTGCAAGAAGCAATGCGAATGGTACGGACCAGAGAATCACAACATCGTCTTTACACATGGAGAACAAGTGTCGCCAAAGATTGTGGAATTATGCAACCGACGTTGTCAGGTAAACTATCAAGTATAATATCAGTGTCAAAATGTTGCTTCCAGTTTGACATAAGTTTGGAGAGTTATTGGCACGTCCTCTTCAGTTTTACAAGTCAGTAAAAATGTTTTGGTTACGAGATTTGGCTAAAAACGTGATTCCGAGTAGTTTTGTGGGTATGAGGATTTTTGATGTTTTTGTTTTACTTGATAAATATAAAGTAAAGTGATATTATTGGCATGACTTCGCTAGTTGAATTTTATTTGATGTGATGTTTATTTAACGTACATGTATCAACCGTTAGTAGCATCTAATACTTTATTTTACCGAAGATAATTAACCTCCTGACATGAAGTTATTTAACGTAGGAAAAATGATACTAATTTTTTCAAACTAGTGTTCTAATTTCCTTTAATGATAAATCGGTTTTTCTGTGCATTAATGTGAAATATCATGCATTGGATATTTGAATCTGGATTTCATAACAATTTTAGTATCCAAATTCAAACCAAAAATATATTTTCTCCGTCCCAAATTTATTGTCCACTACAAAAAAACATACTGTTTTAAGAAAAGTACACTAAATGTCACCAATCACATTTTCTCTTTCCCACTTAAATGTTTTTTTGATTGTTTGAAATTTAGGAAAGATAATGTTTGTGGGACAACTAAAAACAGTATGCTAGACAATAAAAATAAGACGGAGGAGTAATTTATTAGGATATTTTTAGTACGTTTTCGGATATTTTTTAATGTTGAATATCCGAAAATTTTGAAAATTTGATATTCATATATGAAGTTTGGATATTTGGATTTCAGATATCAAAAAGTACATATTTCATATTTTTCAGATACTTAGTTTTTAGATATTTTTGAACACCCTCATCTCAAAACACACACTCTTATTTTCCTACTTTAATATGTTGCATATTTTTCTATTTTAATCTAGACTTGGGTTGATATTTAATTGGGAAAAAAGCTTCATTCTCTTTTAAATAATTTTCCATGTCACCAGAGCCCAGGAGAACGACCCAACCCGGAATGCATCGAAACATGCATTCAAAAAATTGAAGAGCAATTCGGTCGTAAATCTGGTGACACCAGCCGTACACAAAAGACAAGAAAAAGCCGAAAACAAGACCGATCGAACAATCCTTATGTTTTCCAAGATCATCATTTCACCACGAGACTGGAAACCGGACAAGGGAATTTTAGGATTCTTCAAAAATTCACGGACCGGTCGGACCTTTTCCGAGGAATCGAGAATTACCGTGTGGCGTTCCTCGAAGTTGAACCTCAGACGTTTGTTATACCAAATCACTGGGATGCAAATGCTCTTTTCTTTGTTGCTAATGGTAAGAAAATTGAATCTCTTCCATTTAATGAACCTTTAATTATATAGAAGGAAATTTGAGTAAAATCCTAAGGATATACTATAAAACTTTAATTATCAATGCGAATATATGAAAAAGTTATTATCACTCCAAGGTGTTTATAATATATCTTATTTTTTCATTTTACTTTTAAACAAGCATAATAAAAGGTTATATATTTAGGTTTTTATCTATGAAACGAGTATCATAGAAAGAAAGTTCAGACGAAGCTTATTCTCACGATCATTTTATATATGAATATTATTTTTATTTTTATCTTTATTTTACTATATACGGTGTATAATATATTTGGTATCATCCCAAATTAATGATTCTTAATTTTCAGTCAATAGTGTTATTTCGAAAAATATTTTCTTTTTGAAAAATATTGACAAGCTTAGAACTCAAACTACTTGAGTTAACTATAATTATTTTTATAACACATTATTTTTTATTAATCTCCCCATATCGTTATATTGACCATAATTCGTCACCACCCTCACTATCTACTACCTTATTCACTTACTATATACCAACATTTTTATTGATATTATTTATGTATAGGTAAAAAACAACAATTTTTGTGACTGACTGCTTTTGTACGGTGATCGTCAACATATCACCGTGCCAAATATATTACTATTCTATTTTATTTCTCATACTTAAAATATTTTAATAAGTTTTTCATATATTTTTACAGGAGAGGGAACCATCAGTTTGATCAATCAAGATTCAAGACAAAGCCATAACATAAGACGTGGAGATATTTTCCATGTACCCGCCGGAATCACTGCCTATTTAATCAATACACACAACAACGAGAGACTTGTTTTGGTGAAGATTCTACGTTCGATCTCTGTTCCTGGTGAATTACAGGTAAAATACAAATCAACAACGGTCGTGTGGCCATTTGGGTATTTTTGTTAACAATTAACCTGTTTATAAAACACTAATTTTATGCTCGTATTGTTTAGCGTAAAAGCGTACATCATTTTTTGAATGATTTCGCTAAAAATTAAAAAAAATAAAATAAGCACATATTTTTTTAGAAAATAGGCACCACATGGTTATTGCGTTTATGATGTTAAGGATGATTTGGTTGATATTCTGCGAAAAAGAAAATAACTTTCTGACTCAAAGTCGAAGGAATGGCAATGTTAAATTGTTAATCACATCTATTATTTCAGAATTTTTTTAGCGTTGGTGGTGACAACCCGGAATCATCATTCTTCGATGCATTTAGTCCCGAATATCTTGAAGCTGCGTTCGATGTAAGTTATTCTTTATTTTTTTTCTTTTTGTGCAAGTGTATGAGATCTTGGATTTCGAGTGTTTTTTATAATGTTTATGGTTCCTCTAGGTTGACCAAGAATCGCTTGATCGATTGTTTGGGCAGCAACAACAACAAAAACAACAAGGGATATTTAAGAAAGCTACTGAAGAACAAATCAGATCTTTGACTGGTAAAGATGAAGGTGGGTCAATATGGTCAATCAGAGAAAAGAAGCAACAACGTGGTCCGTACAATATCTTCAAGAATGAGCCATCGGTTGCAAATGAAAATGGAAACTTACACGTGGTTGATCTCAATGATTTAAAGGATCTTCGAGATATCGGTGTCGCCTTTTCTTTCTTCAACATAACCCAAGTATGTTTTTATGTTAATTTTGGATTGGTACTCTTTCGCGAATATAGAGTATAGTTTTTGAACAAGAGGAGCATGTGTCACGTTTTGCAACGGTTTACAAAAATACATATCATATTTTAAAAGAAGTTACTATTCAAGTTTACAAAAATATGTATCATATTTTTTTTTGAAGTTACTATTCATTTACTTTACATTTATCCTGATAAATGTTATTTAGGTAACTTGTGGGGTATGGACATTTTGCTATTTGCTATAATATATACTTATTAGCATGTTATGAATTATGATAATCTTATATTTCTTCTATTAAACGCACCCTATATGTGTATTTTGATTCTTCATCAGGGATCAATGGCGGGACCGCTCTACAACGCCAAATCAACCGTGATTTTAGTAATACCAAATGGCGAAGGCCGCTTTGAAATGGCATGTCCTCACTTAGCTGAGCAAACCACCGGAAGCCGTGGCGGTGTTAGCTCCGGTTACCAGAAAGTGAGCTCCGATCTCCGGCGAGGAACCGTGGTGGTGGTTCCAGCGGGTCATCCCATTGTAATTGAAGCTACCGGTAACCAAGATCTCGAGGTGGTCAGTTTCGGGATAAATTCTGATGTAACGGAGTTGTGGTTCCCGTTGGCGGGAAGGGGTGGTGTGATTAGTCAATGGGAAGATGAAGCGGTTGAGTTGACTTTTGGTGAACCCGCGAGTGAGGTGAAGCCGGTGATACAGAAGCAGAAGCAGAGGTTTTTCTTTAAAGCTCCGGCGAGAAGTGGTCGTGATTTGATGTTGTGAAGAGTGTGTTGAGATGTAATTAATGAGTGTTGAGTAGTATGCTAACATGTTTAAATAAATAAAACGGCTGTTTGTTTTCTTGTATCTTAGTATCGATAAAAGTTTTGTTTGAGGAATATCTTTTTCTGTATTTATCATACAATACATTTCTCACCTTATCAAAGTCGGCTGAATAAAAATGGTTGAGATTTAGGTGGTTTGACGCCTTAACAAGAAATTGCTACTGATATATAACTTAATTTCGCTAATACCATAATCAAATTAACTCAAATTATGATCCTTTTTTATTCACATGTACAATATCATAACTCTTGCGAGCTAATCGAACACATTGCAACCAATGCAGGATCTCTGCATTGGGATCTCTTTCAATAAAAACATCAGATACAGTAACCTGAATTTGACCTCTATAAACACTAATCTTACCTCGCACTCGAGCTGAAACCCCAATTTGAATTAGGGTTGCAAAATTGCGATTCACTTCGGCAATTGATCGAACAGTTGGTGGGCATCGGCGGGAGAAATAAGGGGAAGTCAGTTGATTGAGCCAAATAACACAGGGAATGCATCCGGTACCATCATCGATTGTGAATCGAAGGAATCGGTCGGGTTTGTGCTCACGGCTGGTGACGACGCCTAGGGTTTCGGCTCGAGAAATGAGGAGATTGCCGTTACGGCAGACGGCGTTTGGGTGTGAAGGTGATGATGTGAGTGATAAGAAGTCGAAAGCTAAGAGCTTCACGTGAGTATCTTGTAGGGATTCCATGTGAGTGAGGATGAAGCTTGAGAGAGATGGTCGAAAAATAACACCGCCGTTCACGGCGAAAATGTTGATCAAACAAGAATGTTTAACTTCTTAAATCAAATTTTGATTGGAAAATATATTTTAAGTAAGTTTTTGCATTTTTATTGTCTATAATATTATTTTTGTTTGTCCCATAAAGATTGTCTTTTTCAAAATATTAACCAATCAAAAAGCATTTAAGTGAGAAAAAGAAAATTTGATTGGTGACATATTATAATTAATTTACTTTCCTTAAACTGTGTGCTTTTTTGTAGTTGACAATAAAAATAGGACGGAGGGAGTAATATATTTTGAAAAAGAGTTTTGTTAATGACAATCCTTAGGGCTGACAATAAGCGCATTAAAACTTGTAAATTAATCAACAATCACCTCCTGCATTTTAGGTATCACTCATCCGGTAATAAAAATACAACATTTTAATGCATGTTATTGACAGCCCTAAGGGTTGTCATTAGCAAAATCCATTAAAAAATGTACTAGTACTCATTATTTGTGTTTATTTATGTATTACCTACTTGATTATCATAAATGTCAAAACTAATAGATAATATATAAAAAAATAAGTGAAATACACGTATAATCTTAAAGTGAATAAGCACATAAAATAAAAATAAATATTAGGATATTAATATTATTTCTCATATATTATGTGAAATAATATTAATGTCTAATATTTATGCTTATGCCATGCGTTTATTCATCATATGATGATTTATATGCACTTATATAAAGCTACATAATTAATTTATGTCTAATATTTATATTTATGTAATCTAATAATTTAATTTTATATGCACTTATGTAAAGCTACATAATTCATCTAAGACAATTCACGTTGCATATCTCAAAACTAAAATATTTGACACATAATTCATAGAGTGAATTACATAGATAGTACTTTAAGTTTATTACAAATTTCATTAATTATTCTTTAGTTTTAAAAATTACACTGATGGTCTTTAATTCTGAAAATATTTTCACCGATGGTCCTTTACACTAACTGACGTTAATTTATTATGTTAACTCACCCCATGTGCAATGCACGTGAGCGTAAAAAAGACATTTTTAATTTCTTTTCATTCTTAAATTAATTTTTTGTATCTTAAATAAAATTTTTTAGTTTAAGAATAAAAAAAAAAGAAATGAAAAATGACTTTTTTACCCTCATGTGCATTGCACATGGGGTAAGTTAACGGAATAAATTAACGTCAGTTAGTGTAAATGACCATCGGTGAAAAACCTTTTAAATGTAAGGACCATCAGTGAAATTTTTAAAACTAAATGACCATTGATGAAATTTGCTATAAACTTAAAGGACCATAGATGTAATTTACTCTAATTCATATTAGTAGATATACAAAAAAAGGGTAAATTACAGTTTTTGTCCCTGACCTATGGCCGATTCGGGGTTTTTATCCCTAATGTTTTTTTGTCGGATTTTTTGTCCCTTAAGTTTTTCAAATTCTGAAAATTTGTCCTTCCGTCCAATTTTGGTCGTTAACTGACGGTTTCTTTGTCCATTTTACCAAATTACCCCTGTTCTATCCTTCTTCTTCCTTCAATGAACCCTAATCCCCCAAATTGATGAACCCTAATCCCCAAATTAATGAACCCTAAAGACTAAATCTTCAAATTGATGATACCCAAAACCACTCTCATGTTTGATGTTATCATGAAACAAAACTTATAACTCTGATTTAAAACCTCACAAAATAGCAGCCAACGAAAGAAAAATCGAGCAAAGAAAATATCGTGAATCAAAGTACCAGAATGGACAAGATTTCACCGGGGATCTGGTCGGAATTAAGAGGCGATTCTGACTGAACTGGCCCGCCGGCGAAACGTCAGCAGACGGAAGCTCACGCGCCGGCGAGTGGAGAACAGGCGGCGGCGATCGGCAACTCAAAAAATCATCTTGCAAGCATTTGAACGATAGTTGTTCGTCTTCAGATCTTGTTGCAAGCATTTGATGACGATAGTGGTTCATCTTCAGATCTGGTTCATCAACAAGACGACAAATCGCAGATCTGGTTCATCTTCAGATATCGTTAAACAAGTGGTTTACAGTGGAGGTGGCGAAGCTTCAGTGGTCGGAGATTTAATTTTGGTCGGAGAAAATGGTGGTTCACGGTGGAGGTCTGTATAGGGAAGAAGATGAAGAAGAGGGAAGAAGATGATGAACATGAAGAGTGAGGAAAAAAGACGAAAATACCCTTATTTTTTGCGTTTTTAGTCACTTAACGGCCAAAATTGGACGGAAGGACAAATTTCCAGAATTTAAAAAACTTAAGGGACAAAAAAACCGAAAAAAAACATTAGGGACAAAAACCCCAAATCGACCATGGGTCAGGGACAAAAACTGTAATTTACCCAAAAAAAAAAAAAAAAAAAAAAAAAAAGCGCAATAAACAATACAATACAGTGATAACAAAATCAGCCTATTGCCATCGGAGCGACGATTATTCACTGATTTCCGACGACCAACGGCTGACGTAACTCCGATCCCTAACTTCCGTCTCTAATTAGGTATCATTTTCTCCTTCCTTCTATCCTTGCGGTTTTACCGATTCCAGGAATTAGGTTCGATTGGAAAAAAACGAGTAGTGAAACCCTAATTTACTCGCAATAGAAATTTGTCCACCACTACGAAATTCACAATATTATAGCTATATATATCCTCTCGTTCAGTGTAAATCTTTCACTATGTTTTCAGATTGCATCATAAATTTCTTGCTAGACACAGTACGATCTTCCCGTATTTTCCCTGTTACGAGTGTGAGTGTTACCGATGCTTTTAAATTTTGTTTTGAGCTAATTTCTATATTAACTTTCGTTATAAAAATCCACATCTTTGTTTTGTAGCATTTTTATGTTTGCTTTTGGTTTGATATACATGTGAATTGTCGTCTTATTTGAGTATTTATCTTTTTCAATAATCATTTGATAGAAGTCAGAGATAGTTGCAATTTGTGATTTTGCTCTCAAAATCTGGTCAAAAAACCTCCGGAAAAAACGTGTTGTGGAAAAAAATGTATGATATGAGTATTTAGATACCCTTAAAAGATAAAACAGTGTAAACTTTATGAGATATAAAACATGAAAAACATGTGAAGCATCAATTCTAAGTTCTAAAGATCATGTAAAACATGTAAAGTATTTGTATCTGTGAAACATGTGGAGTATGTATGCATATAAATGGCATTTAAATACCAATTTTTTTGCTTTGATTTTCATATGAATGCTTTATGAATTTACAGAACTGATAAAGCTAATACATTATGAAAAGAACAATGCCATGGAGTGATGATGATGATTCTTCGTCTGACGAGTCTTCAAATTCTGATAAAGATGCTTCTGATAATGATCAAATCAAAAAGAACAACAAAAAGATCAACTCTGGTGGATCCTCTAAATCTAAAGGTAATCATCGTTGCATAATTTCAACGGGCCAAACATGTAAAGTTTTGAAAATTAAGGCATTGACTTGCGTGCATTTATAATACAGTTGAATCCACAAAACAGAAGAAAAAAGGCATTGACTTTGAGGCATTAAGTCAACACGGCTATAGAGGTGGATTATCCGTCTTGAAAGTCCCTCCACCAAAAGAAGATGACAGTACCCGTGATTGGTCTTGGTCAACGGGCCAAGAAAAACGGGCAGCAAGCGAGACCGAAGAAAGTTACCAAGAAAGACAAAAAACACGGGCCCAATTACTCGAAGGTGAACAGCTGGCGAATGTCCGAACCCAAAAAGAGAAAAATCTTTCTTTTTCACAGAAGGAAAAGAGGAAAAGAGATATGGGGCAGGCTAGTAGAGGAAAAAGCTATGTTGAAGAAGAGAAGAGATTGTTGAGAGAAAATGGGGTTTATTCTGGTTTTGATTCTTGATTTTTGTTTTTCTGTTCATGTGTGCTTTGTAGACTTGTACCTATGGCAGTTTCATATATACTTTCTGAATTTGTGAAAAAGAGAAATACCTTGTAGACCAAATTGTATTTTATCCCTTATGCTTATATTGTATAATGTAGGGTCTCTTATGTAACTATAGTATTTCTGTAACTCTGACATAAATACAACGTAGAACCCTAAAATGTATTTTCACAATCTGCAACATGATATCAAGCCTTTTTTTCTTGAAAACCTAGACTTGCCGGAGGTTCAGAGACTAATTACCGACATGCTATATGAGCCGAAAAAGTCAAACTTCCACTCAGAAAAGTCAGCAGATGTATGCGTGTTAAGTGTTAACATGTGTAGTTTTTTATTAATTTGAACGGGTTATTTAAAGAAGAGAAATGATATTTAGTCCTACCATTTGATAGGATGACTTCTCTCTCCTAATATTATCTCTTGATTATGACACGTGTTTCATCTAATGAGTATACTTATGAGTAGGTCTACATGGTATGAGTAGGTCTACATGGTAGGTAGCCCTAAATACCATTACTCTTTAAAGAATTAGAGAGAGAGAGAATGCGGCAGGTGAAAACCTGAAACCAGGTTCTCCTATTGTTTTTAACACTTGGATTAATCTTCATGCAAGAAAAGTCAACGGTATGCGTGTTAATATGTGTAGTTTTTTTTTTTTATTAATTTGATTGGGTTATTTAAAGAATTAGAGACGGAGAGAGAATGCGACAGGTGAAAACCAGAAACCCGGTTCTCCTATAGTATTTAACACTTGGATCAATCTTCTTGCCAGAAAAGTCAACGGTTGTATGGGTGTTAATATGTATAGGTTTTTTTTTTTATTAATTTGATCGGGTTATTTAAAGAATTAGAGACAGAGAGAGAATGCGACAGGTGAAAACCTGAAACCAGGTTCTCCTTCGGAGCTAGTTTTTAACACTTGGATCAATCTTGGTCCCAGAAAAGTCAATAGTTCTATGCGTGTTAAAGTGTTAATATGTGTAGTTTTTTTATTTTATTAATTTGACCGGGTTATTTAAAGAGGTTGAGTAATTAGCTGAAAATTAGTTTTTTATTTGTGGGAAATTTTAATTTAGTTTCGTTTTTGTTAGTAAAGATTAATCTTAAGTTCCGACCTTGATGTTTATGTAGAAATCGTTTGTGGGTTTTTATGGGTTTTCGGTTATCTGAATTGGGTTATTGAGATATTTGAGGTTTATCTGCTTAAGATGGAAGTAGAGACTAAAGTTGAAGAATGGGAAGCTTCTTTTCAGAAGAGTAATAATGATGATGATGTTGATGATTCAAGATTTGATCATGACGTATCTATATTTTCTCTTGTAAGTAATTGTTATATCATAATAACTGTTTTAATTATATATTGTACTCTATTTGATCGTCAATTTCATCATTTTGTAATTAAACTTTGGTTTAAGTATATACTCCCTCCGTCCCACAAAAAAGTTCCCATTTCACTTGGGCACAAGATTTTAGGAGATAATTAATTGTGGGGTATTGGTAATACTTTTGATTAAAATATAAGGTTAGATTGGAGAGAGAAAGTGTTTTAGTGGTGGAATCTTTGGTAATAATAATATTTTATTGAGTGGGTCCCTCATATTTGAGAAATGAGAACTTTTTTGTGGGACAAAATTATAAGGAGAAATGAGAACTTTTTTGTGGGACGGAGGGAGTAATTACCAAAATCAACTTTTTGGTTTTTGATTAAGCAGGGTAATAATTAGAAGTTTATAATTACCGAACAATATGATTTTAAATTTTAGTTTTTATAAAGTTCACTTATTTCTAATGCTACATGAGGAAGAGTTTGTATGTATGGATGTATGTATGTATTTGAGTACTTGTTGTTGGTAAGTTTGAATTGTAATACGGGCCCTGTTCACCCGTAATTTTTTTTTTTTCATTTTTAACCCTTTTTATAAACATTAAAGCTACCGATTCGGATATTTCGGATTATCCAAATCCGTATCCGAAATTTGGATACGGGTTCGGATATTATCCAAAATTTAGGATTGTCAAATCATGTTGTTGTTTCGTGTTTTTGGGCGATACGACACGAATCCGTTTTTCTCAACACGAATACGACACAAATAAAAAATGACAAACACGAGGCAAATAACAAAAATATCAAATTGCTTACTTTGTGCATGCTTAAAAACACGACAAAAAATGTAACATAAGTTACTACTAAATATTCCCAAAATTATAACTATCGTGTCAATTTGGTTTTAATTTCAAAACACGAACACGACTTTGTGTTTGAATTACACAAACACGAATTCAAAATTTTGATTTCGTCCCAATTTTTTTCCGTTTCGTATATGTTTGTCGTGTTGTGTCAGGTTTTGATAGTCCTACCAAAATTTACGATATCCGAAATTCGAATATCAGAAAATCCGGATATCTAGAAATGAAGACCCCTAATAATAATAATGTATCTGAGTATGTTGAATTTTACATCTTATTTCAGCAGTATCCAAATTTGATTACTTTTACTTGAAGTTAATAAAATAATCTGTTTAAACGCACATCCAATCACCTGCATGTCATCGTTTTGTTCCGATTGATATATCTTAACTCCATTGTTTCACTCTGTGTTTAAATTTAAGATCAAGCTGATCATTGCAATTTGAAGTCAATTTTGGGTGTTGGTAAACTTATTATGATCATGATTTACTGTCTATATAGGGTCAACCATAACTGAATTAATATTACCTATTCATTTTCTGCTTTTATATGAAATCATTATCGTGATTTTTGAAGGTTGAGAGACTTCAAATTGTTTTGGGACATTTTCAAAAGGATTTTGAAGGAAGAAATGTAGCTGAAAGTGTGGGTAAGTTAAACAAGTCATAAATTCATAATAAAGTGAAGGATGAAATTAATAAAAAGTTTTTAAACTAATATGAATTAAAAAGTTGATGTAATTTGATTTGATTTTATTTCCAAATTGATGTAGTTCTTTTGTTCAAATTGATTTACCAATCTTTTTTTACTGCGTCAATTTTGAATTTTTATAGGTTAAGAAACTTTATACCGGAACTCTACCCATAAACATAAAGTAAAAGAGTTAAAAGTGTTGATGCAGATTTGTTGTTATTTTCAGGGGCAAAGTATGATGGATACGGTTCGATTTTACCCACTCATCAAAGTTCTCCTGTTCGCTCTCATCGAAATACACTTCCAAACATACCCAAAACGTCTTTCATGAAACATTTTGATCACCTTAAAATTGAAATGAAACATATAATATCGGCTACCAACAACTTTGATCCGAGCAACGTGATTGGGGTTGGGGGGTTTGGACGGGTTTACAAAGGGAAATTGTCCCTCCAAGATAGAGAAATGTTGGTCGCTTTTAAGCGATTAGATCCTAAATTTGGACAAGGAAGCGTTGAGTTTTGGATTGAGATCGAAATGCTTTCCAAATACAAACATAAAAACTTGATTTCTCTCATGCATTTTTGCGTTCAGGGTGATGAGATGATCCTTGCATACGAGTATGCTTCTCGTGGGAGCCTAGATCGCTATCTGAGCGATGCTAGTACTCTCACGTGGGCCCAACGCTTGAAAATATGCGTTGGGGCCGCACGTGGGGTAAGTTACCTACATGATCCAATGGGAACACAACAAAGAGTTTTGCATCGTGACATCAAAAGTGCAAACATCCTTCTGGATGACAACTGGACTACTAAAGTGTCTGATTTTGGTTTGTCGAGGATTGGGCCCGCTAATCAAGAGCATACGCATGTTTTCTCACATGCGGTCGGCACACATGGGTATTGTGATCCAGTATATTCGGAGATGGGTTTTCTAACAAAAGAGTCCGACGTGTACTCTCTTGGAGTGGTGTTGTTTGAAGTTATGTGTGGGAAATTATGCTTCGAGTCTGATAACGGTCAACTAACTAGGATATTAGTGCCTCATTGGAGAAAATGTTGTGACGAAAGGAGGTTAGATGAAATTATCCTTGTTGGTCTCAAAGAACAAATAGATCGACGTTCTTTGAACACGTTTTCAGCCATTGCATATCGGTGTGTGAAGAGAGCACGTGAAGAACGACCGACGATGGTTGAGATAGTGAAAGAACTTGAGCTTGCACTCCAACAGCAAGTAAATTTTCTTTCTAAAAAATTCTTATGTTACATTACAAAAAAGATAAATGGGAAAAGTGAGTATGTTATTGTCACATACCTAACCTTAAGTGTGGAACCACCTAAAACTACATAATTTAGGTTAAAAAAATTTTATAAATTTATAACTCACTACATAAACTCATTAGTATATCAAATCTTGTCTAAAACTCATCAATTATCTGAAATATTAATTATGTTTTTATTGAATTGGTGACTCAAGTTTCATATACTTAAATAGGTGGTGATAAATGTACCACATCTTTTAATGCCTACACCACAATCACCGCTTCATATACTTGTACAGTTTGCAGTGATAGTTGTACTCTGTGGTATACACATCAAAAGTTGTGGTGTAGAAATTAATTCCCTACTTAAATTAGTGTTTATATTGAACACATGTCATATTCTTGAAATGGTGTTGAGTTGGTGTTTTTGTATTACCTAATTGTTCTAATATGGTTGAAAAGTGACAAGATATTGTAAAAATAACAGTTTTGAATATTTTTTTAGCCAAAATTATGTAGTTATAGGTGGTTACACACCAAACCTTAGGTATGACAGCCACACTGTCAGGATCGATTAACCCAGAGGGATTAATGAATCACAGATCTACAAACTATAAGAAGTTGCAGCGGATCAACACTTTAGTTTTAATTGATTAAGAACAATGAATACTGTTAATGAATACGAATGTAAATAAGAATACAGTGATTCACAAAAAGCTTCAATGTATATTAATTTGATCGATCAATACACACGTATGTTTACAATTCATAAGGAACTATTTATAAGTCCTTGAAGCCTAAAATTATTAACCTAGTTATTCTAGGAATCGATTACAATTGAATTACAAAAAGATTTATATTCTATAACTAACTCTACAAGAATCTCGGACTTGATCTGTTCCAGATACGCTCATCAGTAGTAAATCAGATCATCAGTAGTATTTTGCCTTTAGCAGTAGTAACTTCGAGATCAGTAGTAACTCTGTATCTTCAGTAGTAATTCAATCATCAGTATTAATACATATCAGTAACATTTATACATCAGTAATAGATCGTTTATGTTCCAACAATCTCCCCATAAACTTGTTAATTCCTTTATGAATTAATCAAGTTTCTTTCTCTTCTTCTTCTTTCTTCTTCATCTCCTCCAGTTTCTTTGCTCTTCCTTCAATAGTTCTTTGATTTTGTAGTTTTCTTTGTGCAATTATATATTTACTATTTCTTTTAATAAAGTAATTCCTTTTCTAATCAAAAAGAACTATATCATGAGGATGCATGAAGGAACAACATATAACTTGGTACATTGTTTGTTCAGAGTGTGGATATTCCTTTTCATAAAGAAATAATTCACATCTCTTATTTGCTCTTTCAAAGAAATACATGTGTACCGTAGGTAACACATTCCAAGCATATACATTTTCAGTACTGGAGAAGTTCTTTGGATAGTCTTCAGGGTAAAATGCAGCATCTATCATACTGGTTAAGTATCCAGCTCCTGAATTCTTCAAAGACTTCTTTGACATCCTAGGTTTGCCAATCATCAGTAGTTTGATGGCATCACTTCGGGTACAGGACATCAATAATGGTTTCCAAGCACTGAACTTTTGTGTGACTTTATCTTTTCTAATTAGTTCAATTGCTTCACCATTCATTCTCCAGTTAACTATTGGATTGTCTTCAATAGGGGCTATTGGGAGATCTATCACTTTTTCATCTAATTTAACCCTTTTCTTGGCTTCTTCTTCAGCCATTATTTCCTTTCTTTTACTTTCAGATAATGTAGAAGAACTTCCTAACATTTTTGGTGCTGAAGTTACTTCCTTAGGGTCAATATCAACTAACCCTTCTTTATATTCAGTACTTTTAACTTCAGGCTCTGCAAAATATTTCTTTTTCTCTGCACAGTATCTTTCAACAATTGTAAGTAGTTTCATTCTTCCAAAGGACTTTGCACTGTGTCCTCTAGATTTTAAGAATGTAACCATTTCTTCCTTCTTTTCAGCAAATTGTTCTGGAAGATCTTCTTTGTTTCTTTTGCAATCTTTAACTTGTTCATCAAGGAGACCTATACTTTCTAGTTCGATTTATTTTATTTTATTTATTTCTTCTTCTTGATCTCCTTCCAAGAATTCTTCAATCTCTTGAATAGCTGCATTCTTTTGTTTTTCTTCTTCAGCTAATCTCTTATTTTCAAGAGCTTGAGTCTTTGCTGCTTTTCTATTATATCTTATTCTGTTCAGCTTCCATTTGTTCTGTTTTGCTTTTCTAACACAATTCATCTTATTAACCATGTGATGACCTAGAGATCTATTTGGGTAGTCATCATCATATATTCCTGTACCTTTGTTTATAACTTTTGTAAGTAAGGGAGGTGTATACTTCATGTCTTTAACTTCTGGAATTACAATAGATGGATTGAACAAATGTACTTTATTCAATGGTAGAATCTTGGGGTGAGGAGGTAAAGCACATTCGTCAACTTCATACCAGTTAACATCATCATCAATGCCAGGTATGATGAGTTCTTGAAAAGTTGAACTTTGTGGCCTTGAGACAACTATTTCATGTACTGATTCAAGGAGTTCAGGAATTTCTTCATCTTCAGTAGTAACTGAGGTAGTTACTACTGGTACAATCTGTTGATCTTCATTTATTACTGGCGAGGTTGATGTAGGAATTACTACTGCTAGGGTATCAGTAGTAGCAATATCTTCAACAGTTTCAGCATTTACTACTGGCATATCTTCTTATTCAAGTTGAGCAGTAGTAACAACCTCAGGATTATTGTCATCAGTAGTATCCATAGGATCAGTAGTATTAATGACATCAGTAGCAATTGGAGAGTGTATTTGTTCTGCTGTTTGTGACTGATTTGCAGACACAAATACATCCTCTTCCATTTCTTTGTATAGATCTTTACCACTACTTTGACTTGTTTCACCATGAACCTCTTTTAAATTTAGGAGGGCTGCTGTTGCTATAGATCGATCAATCATCCCTTGAATTTGATCTTTCTCCCCCTTAGTGATCTCAACTTGTTGAGCCTCACTATCTGCAACCTTCCTTTGTAGTTTTCTAATCAGATTAGATTGCTTTTGAAGCCTATACTCGAACCTCTTCTGTCTTCTGTTCAAAGTATTTATGTAATGCTTCATGTAGGTCATGGTTTTTCCTTGATTATTAAGTAACTCCAGGCAATGTTGTACAGTGGTTTTAAGGTTTTCCTTCCTATCCGTCAATTTCTTGGTTTTAATACTGCCCTCACTCCATCTAGCAAGATCATCAGGCTCATTTGGTACATTGGCTTTAAGGTTTTCCATCCCATCCGTCAATTCAATTTGTTCAGTTCTACCCTTATCAGTTCTTGGTGATAAACTGGGTTGTTTGGACACTCTCTTCTTCCTAGAAGAAGCAGTAGTGCCCCCCTTGTGGTTTCTTGGCACCGGGGTCCTCTTAGTAACTCCTCAAATTCCGAGTCATCACTGAGAGTTGCCGAGGTCTGGGTCCTATTGATGTTCTCACTATCCTGTGCACCCACCTTTGGCGCATCAGTAGTGAGAGCCCTTTCCTCATGCCCTCTCTCCTCCTTGGAGGACAACTCTTGGAGTCTGGGGTGAGACTCAATTTGTCCCCTGGTGTCCTTTAAGGAAGATTTCTTCCTTTTATAAGTTTTGGAGACATGTTTGGCTTTGGTCTGGTCTTCCTCAGAGTGAAGAGTAGCACTCTGAGGATTTATGTCATGTACCTGGGACACATTCAGGATATCTGTGGGTTCATTTATTTGAGTGGACTGAATGGGTGGTGTTTGGGCTACATTTGGGGGTGATGGAGTGGGTTGGGGTTCAGTTGATTGTACTGAACCTTCTCCTGTAGGGGGTTGATCATAGATCATGTTTGAGAATAGTGGAGTAACTGTTCCAGAAAATTTAAATTGTTTTCTCATATTAGCATAAACCTTTCTGTTTAATTCAGGAGTAGTGAAAATGTTTTTAGGTTTTGAAAGGTTTTGGATTTCACAGTTGATAATATGAGTTAGGAATCTTGGATACATTAAAATTTTTGATGATGATAGATTCCCAAGCATTCCTTCAAAAATCATGTTTGAAAAGTTGAAGACTTGGTCTGTGCACAAACAAACAACAACAGATGCTATTGATTTATTGAACTCATTCCAAGTACTTCTTTTTGGGGAAATACAGTGTTGTATGGTATGAACAAGGTATTTCCATTGAGGTGAAAGAAGACCTTTTTGAAAAGTGACTATGTCTAGTCTTCCTTCATACCCCATTCTTTGTAACGTAGAAATAAGAGTTTCTTTAGGTAAAGAAGTCATACCTGATTCATCATTGAGTTGGAGATGGTTTCTGATAGATTGTTCAGTGATGATTATTGATTTTCCATCTACTACAGATTTGATTTGTGGAACATTTGTCTCTTCAGATATTTCAGCATTCTCCCAGAAATCAACAAGGTGTTGTTGATAGGCTTTGGGGTTGATGTCGAGAGCAAATATGATGTATGAGTTCTTTAAGAACATCACGATTGGTCTGAAATCTCTTGTACCATCTGGGTTTCTTAAGTAAGCACACATGTTATGGAATTCGGAGTACTTGAGATCAGTTTGTACTTCGAGTGATGAGAGAGTATCCATTTGAATGATCGTTGAGGTTGAAATTGATGTTAAGATGATTAATTTCACAGAGAATGGATGATCAGTAGAGCGAAATTCGTTAGTACTGACTAGGGTTTATCGAAGGGTTTATCAGATCGAGAAAGGATAATGCTAAATTAATCACAATTGAGTATTTATATTTTTCGATTTGACCTGCAAAATGACCGAAATGTCCTTCGAATAATAACCCAACGGCTATTTTCATGGGGGTTAGTTTGGTAATATGACGTATTTCACAGATAACTGTCGAGCAGTAGTAAATTAGATATCAGTAGTAACTCATCAGTAGTAACCTTAGAGTTATACTTTAACCTAATTTACTCAAAAACCCTATCAGTAGTAAATGCAACTATGATTTTATCAATCAGTAGTGATAACTTACCAGTAGTAAAACAAGTTTTAATATAAAGACATATTATACAAACTATACAGATGAAATAAAGTTTCAATTTAATTTATTAAAATCATTCCAATACTGCTGACCAAGAAGCTAAATCTTCCTACATCAAATGCTTTTGTAAAAAGATCTGCTAGTTGATTGTCAGTATGAATTTTCTCAACTTTAATTAATTTCTTTTCATTGCAATCCCTTATAAAATGAAATCTTATTTCAATATGTTTAGTTTTTGAATGTTTTACTGGGTTGTTAACAATACTGATTGCACTTTGATTATCGATAAAAATAGGAGTTTTAAGAATAGATATACCAAAGTCTAGAAGTTGATTCTGAATCCACAATACTTGTACACAACAAGCAGATGCAGCTACATACTCTGCTTCAGCAGTTGATGTTGATACATTTATTTGTTTCTTGCATTGCCATGATACTAGTCTTGCACCAAAGAATTGACATCCACCAGTAGTAGATTTTCTGTCTTGACATTCACCACCGTAGTCACTATCTGTGTAGGCTACAGTTCAAATGGTGAGTCATGTGGATACCAAAGACCAAGTGATGGTTTTCCTTTCAAGTATTTAAGGATTCTTTTGACTGCCTGCAAGTGAAGCTCTTTAGGTCTTGCTTGATACCTGGCACACACACAAACACTATACATAATGTCAGGTCTAGATGCAGTTAAATACATTAAAGATCCTATCATTGATCTGTATAGGTGTTCATCTACATCCTCCCCCTCAACATCAGGATGAAGATGTTTGTGAGTTTCCATTGGAGTGCTTGCACTTTTGCAATCTTTCATTGCAAATTTCTCCAAAATGTCTCTGACATATTTTGATTGGTTAATCAAAATACCATCTGTTCTTTGATTGATTTGGAGTCCAAGAAAGAAGTTCATTGGACCCATTGAGCTCATTTTGAATTTGATCTGCATCAGTTCTTCAAACTCTTTACATAGTCGATCATTTGTTGATCCAAAGATGATATCATCTACATAAATTTGAACCAGTAGTATATCATCTTTGACTTTTCTTGTGAATAATGTCTTGTCAATGGCACCTCTTTTGAAGTTGTTCTTCAATAAGTATGAAGACAGTGTGTCATACCAAGCTCTTGGTGCCTGATGAAGGGCGTATAGAGCTTTATCTAGTTTGTACACATAGTCATCATGTTCTGGATCTTCAAATCCTGGAGGTTGACATACATACACTTCTTCTTCAATTTTCCCTAGCCGTTTGTTGAATACTCTGTAAGATTTGCTTTGGGTTGAGTATCCTACAAATATTCCATCATCTGCTTTGCAGTCAAATTTACCAATTTGTTCTCTTGTAATTAAGATTGTACAAGGACACCCAAATGATTTTAGAAAACTTATTGAAGGTTTTTGTTTATTAAAAAGTTCATATGGTGTTTTAGAGTGAGGCTTAACTATTAATACTCTGTTTTGAACATAACAAGCAGTATTAACAACTTCAGCCCAGAATGTTATTGGTAATTTTGAGTCTGCAAGCATAGACCTGGCTGCTTCAATGATGGTTCTATTTCTTCTTTCAGCTACACCATTTTGTTGTGGAGTTCTTGGTGAGCTGTACTGCCTGTTAATACCCTTAAGATCACAAAACTCAATTAGATTAGTATTCTTAAATTCTGTGCCATTGTCACATCTAATGGCTTTCACTTTGAGATCTCTTGTATTTTCCAGCTTGACAACTAAATTCTTTATAATTTCACTTGTTTCATCTTTGGTCCTAAGAAAGAAAACCCAAGTATATCTGGAAAAATCATCAGTAATAACAAGGCAGTATTATTTCTCTCCAATACTCATTACATTTGTTTGTCCAAAAAGGTCCATATGTAAGAGTTGCAAAGGTTTTGAAATAAAATTTATTGCTTTGGACTTATGAGAAGTCTTGTGTTGTTTGCCTTTTAGGCATGCAACACAATGATGATCACACATAAATTCTTTTTGTGGTAAACCAGTTACTAAGTTCTTTTTGACTAAATTGTTCATATTTTTAAAATTTGTGTGACACGTCCTTCTATGCCAAAGTTCTGATTCATTTGTGTTTGCCTTAGATATAAAACAGTTGATCTCATTTGAAGAAATGAGTTCTCCCCCTATATCCAGGCAATACACATTATTCCTCCTTGGTGTTCTCAAAACTACAAATTTTTCATCTAAAATGAAATCAGGAGAAAGAATGATGCACTCTATATCTGTAAAAAGAATTTTGTTCTTTTTATCACATACTTGTGAGACACTAACCAAATCGTATTCAAGCTCAGCAACATAGAAAACATTATCAAATGTGATCTTACCATTTGTTACTGTACCTGTACCAGTAATCTTACCACCTCTTGGATTCTGACCAAAAGCAACATATCCACCATCAAAGGACTTGAAATCTCTAAGAATTTGAAGATTTCCAGTCATGTGCCTAGAGCATCCACTATCAATATGCCATATTCTACCTTCTTCAGGGATCTGGATACTCTGCACATAAAGTGAAAGGATTAGTTAATTTTGGGAACCCAAGCTTGTTTTGTCTTGGGTTCATCCTTTGAGGAGTAAGTTTTTCTAACTGACAAAGCTTTGTATGCATGTTTGTTTTTAGAAGATTGATTAGTACTGGTGTTCTTATTTGCTACTGATCTAGGTTTATACCCATAGTGTTTGGCTTTTGAATATTTTACTACTGATGGAGCAGTAGTGTTTGGGTAATAGGAGTTTTGAGCATAATCAGTAGTATTTCTGTAATTATACCAGACAATATTGTAATTTGGGTTTTTACCAGTAGTAAACCTTGAAAAGTTTCTACTGATGTTTGAAAACCTTGGGTATTGGGGAGATTGACCTTGTTTTCCAATGTTTTTGAAATAATTGCTCCTCTTTGGACTTTTATATCTAATATTTTGCACAAATCTTTGTGCAGTTCTTCCAAATTTAGGTGTTTCAAAAAATGGTTTTTCAGGTTTTTGTGTTTTTGTGACTTCGGTTTGTTTTAATTTTGAAGCTTTCTCTTTGTCTTTGTTAATTTTAAATTCTTAGAATTCTTGACTGTTTATAGGATTGAAGTGACAGTTTTTAGCTATGTGGTTAACCTTGTTACAAATTAAACATGACAACTTTGTTGACTTAGCACTTTCTAGTTTTCTTTGTTCTTTTAACTGATTTAAATTTCTTTGATTTCCCCTTCTTAAAATTTTTGGTATATTTTCTGAGGTATATTTAGGGGATTCAATAGGACTTTGTGTTGTATGAAAACTTGCATCAGTTGAATCAGTTGTTTGATCATCATCAGAAGAATCATTTGACTCATTAGATTCATTACTGGTTTCAGTTTCTGTTTGACTTTCTATGTGTAAATCATTTAAAGTTCTTTCTGTGCTAGATTTAAGAGGATGGATAAAATTAATTGGAGGAGGAACTGCATGATATCCCACTCCATGCACAACTTTTTCAGTTGTTTGATTTCTTGTGAATTCATTAACAATTTGAGAACTTCTTTCAAATTTCTTAATTGTTAATTTGTTTTGTTCTAGTTCCATTTGACATTCTTCTAATTTGATCAAAGTTTCTTTTAATTTTAATTCAATATGTTCTTTTTCATAAGTAGTTTGCAATAATTCATCTTTTATCTTTTGATCAGTTATTTTATAGATTTTAATTTGGTTTTCTAAATCAGCTATACAACCATTATATTCAATTCTTCTGTTTCTATTTAATATCATCTCTTCAAGAGTTTATTTATTAAGTTTTTCTAATTCTTTGTATGATTTAATGCATTCAGGAGTGTAAGATTTAGAGTGTACCTCAGTAGTAGAAGGATTAGTAGTAAAGGCCATGAGAGCTTGATTTCGTGCATGTTCTTCTGCTTGAAAGCTCCAGTCATATCCTTGTCCTTCTTGAGATACTAAGGCAGTTGAATTGGAAGTGTTGTTTTTGTTGTAGCTTGATCTTTGGTCTTTGTTTGGACATTCTCTGGCAAAGTGACCTAGATTGCTACAGTTGTAGCATTTGACCTTGGTTTTGTCAAAACCTGCACGATCACCTTTGTTGTAAGACAGATTTTGCCTTCCAGTTCTTTTAAGGAACTTCTTTTTCCTTAGACTCAGCATGGCCATCTGCCACTTGATGTCCATCTCTTCCAAATCATCAGGATTGAGTTGTTCTAAATCATCACCAATCAATGCAGTATGCACATGACTAGTGAAGAAAGATTCTCTTGCAATATCCTCAATACCTGCATTATTTATTGCCTCCTTGCCTGTTCCTGTACCAGACACAAAAGCAGCATTGTTTGAAGGTAGATTTGGAGTTGTAGTACTTACCTCAGATTCAAATACTCTCAGCTCATTGTACAGCTCATCCAGTTCTTTTTCTTCCAAAGCATCACCTTGTTTATATACCACAGTGTACATAGACCATTCTTCACCTAGAGACCTGAGGAACTTTCTGTTGACATCATCATTGTCTGGTTTGTAACCAACTTGATTTAGTTCACCAATGAGTTTGTTGAACCTATCAAAGACTTGGGACAATGGCTCATTCTTCTGCCCTTTGAAGTTTTCAAAGTCTTGCTTCAGAACAGACTTCATGTTTCTTTTAGTGCTCTTTGTACCAATAAACCTCTTTTCTAGATCCTGCCATAACTTTTTAGCATCATCATATTCAACAAAAAGATGTTGATAATCATTGGGAATGGCAAGCAAAAGAGTGCTTAAGGCTTTGAGCTCGATTCCTCTGTCCTTCTTCTCTTTCTCACACTTGAGTTTGTCAACTTCAGTTGAGGTGGTGGCTATTTGGGTTTGAATAGTCTTGTTTCCTTCAAGAACCACTTCCCACATGGAATAATCAGTAACCAGCATGTGTTGCTTGATTCTGTTTTTCCACATCCTGAAGTTGTTTGGAGTGAGAATGAGAATTTTGTTAGCTTGAGTGCTTTCATTGTTACTAGTCATGATTAACAATTTTGAGATCGAAAGTATGAAACTTTTTGTTGTTCTTAATTCGTAGATCTAGAACCGTAAAGCTCTGATACCACTTGTCAAGATCGAT
The DNA here is from genome assembly GCA_963853835.1 of Calendula officinalis. NCBI lineage: Eukaryota > Viridiplantae > Streptophyta > Magnoliopsida > Asterales > Asteraceae > Calendula > Calendula officinalis. Next base: position 100,216,586 of record OY970821.1, read on the forward strand.
TAACCCAGAGGGATTAATGAATCACAGATCTACAAACTATAAGAAGTTGCAGCGGATCAACACTTTAGTTTTAATTGATTAAGAACAATGAATGCTGTTAATGAATACGAATGTAAATAAGAACACAGTGATTCACAAAAAGCTTCAATGTATATTAATTTGATCGATCAATACACACGTATGTTTACAATTCATAAGGAACTATTTATAAGTCCTTGAAGCCTAAAATTATTAACCTAGTTATTCTAGGAATCGATTACAATTGAATTACAAAAAGATTTATATTCTATAACTATCTCTACAAGAATCTCGGACTTGATCTGTTCCAGATACGCTCATCAGTAGTAAATCAGATCATCAGTAGTATTTTGCCTTTAGCAGTAGTAACTTCGAGATCAGTAGTAACTCTGTATCTTCAGTAGTAATTCAATCATCAGTATTAATACATATCAGTAACATTTATATATCAGTAATAGATCGTTTATGTTCCAACACACACTCAGTGTCCCAAAATAAAAATACAATTGATGCTATTTTAACTATGCAGGTTGGTGCTGAGAACTCGGGTTCCCAATGGAGTGCGTCATCTAGTGGGCTGGTTTCTAATGCACGTATGGATATGGTAGTTCCTAATCCTATAGTCACTGAAGATTGGGTTTGTTGTGCTAAATGTCAAAAATGGAGGCTTTTGCCACCTGGCGTAGATCCTGGTAGTCTTCCTGAAAACTGGCTTTGTAGCATGCTTGACTGGCTGTAAGTGAAATATAAATTATGGGTCGGTATAGATCATAAATGGGTATTATTTAGTCAAAACCGTCAAACCGAAACACCTGAAAAGTTGGTCAAAGTGGATTCTAAATTTTACGACCTTCTAAATTACATTATTAAAAGAAAAATATATATTATTATCCAAATTTAAAACCTAAGTCAAACAGAAGAATGTTGTAAAAGAATACTATATAATATATATTATTATTCAAATTCAAAGTTGAATATTTGTTATTATTCAAATTTGTAAAGAAAAAGATATACTACTATCATTATTCAAATTTGCAGGCCTGGAATGAATCGGTGTAGTATCAGTGAGGAGGTGACAACAAGGGCGATAACTAGGGGCAGAGACACATGGATGTAGGGCGACTATAAAAACAGAAGTCCAAAACGAACCTATTAAAACCGAACCAATGAAACCGAAACCATTTCAAAACCGATTTTCGGTTTTAAATTTTGAAAAACTCATGGGTTCGGTTCGGTTTTAACCAGAAACCATCCTATTAAGAAACCGTCCAACTGACTATGATTCATATTATGATTATATGATACAAACATACATGTATATTTTGAATTTTTAGGTTGAAAATCATATTCGAGGTTGAAATATGTTATTAGATATTGCATATTGCATTTAATACCCAAAATTAGATGTTACTGTGGAAAAATTAATGTTAGTGTTAGAAATTATATACTAATGTTGAAACTAGGTGGGTTCAGTTTTTAAAACTGGGGTACCTTTAAAACTGAAACCGTACCATTAATGGTTAGAACCCGCTAAAACCGAAACCATTGGGTATGAAAAATCCTAAAAATCGAAATTAGCGGATTGTGTTTGACTTGAGCTTAAAACCGCCACCCCTTGCACACCCCCTACATGGATCACTCAACCAGGCATGATCCGCGTTCTAGACCTAGCCTAGGGGTGTCCAAACCAACTAATTTTTGTCACATTAGATGTCACATAAACAACGACACCACTTTGGAAGAAACACTCCCCACAACACCACACCCACCCAAATATGGAGAGCCCCCACCAAATTCCCACCTTTCTCTCTCGTGCAACAACCGTCCCACGAAACCCCGAGGAGGTGGTGTTTTCTTTTCAACCACTGCCCCACATCAGAAGGTGCCCACACCAACAGCCTCAACAACACCAATAGTTCTCAAATGTAACTTATAAGAAATGCATAAAAAACCAAAATTAACATAATTAAGATAGTCCGTTTACAACTGAAAGTACATGTAACAAAGCCACAGTGGCTTGATCAGACGTATTAAACTTAAAAGTGCATACCTCATTACCTTTTAGATGGTACAAAATTATAAAAGACTCCGCCTCCTATAATTGTAAAAGGTTTCGATTCGTATTTCATGTGTTTTATTTTTTTGTGGTGATTATTTCATGGAAGATTTTGTGGAATAGCTCTAATTGTGTTTGGAGTAGTTCTGCAACAACCTCCTATAAGTGATGCACCTATTTCACACTATTTGTTTACATATGAAACAAAATCTATATCTGGCACTCCCGTGTTTTTCTGTCACAAAAATATATACGTTAGTTTCCCATTCCCAAAACACACGTGGTAACATGTGCAGATCTAGAGTGTAAATGATGGGGGAGTGGACCCTACTCAAATTAGTTTCTTTGGCTACTGTAAATGTAAAAAAAATTCCCCTAATTAAAGGAAAGAAGTACTCACCGCCCACTGCTTTATTTCACCATCATAAGTTTCACCACTATTTGGGTATATAAGTATCGGTTTAGTCGTCATTTGTTAACCATAAAAGATCATTATATACAAGTATTAATACACCACTGATAAATCTAGGAGGTGTACAGTTGATTCCTACAGCAACAACTTTCGGGCATGAATCAGCAATTTTAGCACATTCACTCAACGAATCACCACTCACCACATTTATACCATCTTTTGAATTAAATGAAAACCATGCAGGAATTTTTATGCCTTCTTCTAGCAGCTCAATATAAGCCTGTTCAAGTTTTTTATTAAATATCAAATTTAGTAATGAGAAAATTACAAGATGGTTCCTCAGGTTTACCTTAAATTTCACGTATGGTCATTTAGTTTAAAAAATTACATTGATAGTCCTTTTTTTGGAAACATTCCACACCTATGGTCTTTTAACTTAACGCCAACGAACGTAAGGCTAAAGGAAGGTACGTGCAAAGGTTTCCAAAAAAAGGACTAACAATGTAAGTTTTTAGAGTAAACGACCACATGTGAAATTTGGAGTAACCTTTATGACCATCCTTGTAATTCACTCCAAATAATATGGCCCAAATTTACGTGTTCCTATTTCTTGGGAATCATAAAATTCAAAATTACGAAAATTTGAGAAACAGTTAAGTTAAGAAAATTGTAATAAGAATTTCTAGACCTGCGCTTCAAGCTTGTTTGGTATTGTTTCAAATGCTATAAAGTCAGCACCAGATTCAGCTAAAATTTGAACTCCTCTCTGATGAAAATTCTTCAAATATTCTAGGTTCATTGCATCCCCATAGTCCCCACTGTAAGATGATATAGGGGTGTTAGGTATAAATGAAAACTATATGGAAATGTATACATACATACACAAATTGTTATTGTAAATATTGGACCATGAATATTACCTTTTGATGTAACAAATTACGGTTAAATATTTGTTACATATTTATAGTAGGATATATTATCATAAAGTTTTGTACGTCTTAAATATGAAAAAAATACAAGATTTCGGTTGACTACTTAATAGTAACATGAAATTACCTATATTCAGAACCATCAGCCAAATAAGCCCCATAGCTCGCAACAGATGCAGCAACTAAAATAGGCCGATTTTTAATAATTTTACCATCTTCAGTAAAATCGTTAGAAGATTTACCACATCTTTCATAATAAATATCTCATGCTTCACGAGCAATATCTACACTTCTTTTAAGCATAGACTCACTTTCATCCTTAGAGAAACCTTTTGCCTCAAACCCTTGAATTGTTGCCTGCCAAAATACCAATCATTTGACAAATATAGACACACAAATTGATGCTGACTAGGATAACTGAATTACCTGATAAGATGCTGTTATTATTATATCTGCACCAGCTTCAAGATAATCAAGGTGTACCTGCAATTCAAGACACATAAATACACTATCCAAAATAATAATAATAATAATAATAATAATAGGTAGCAATTAACTTCACAATGAAGTAATTAGAAAATTTTGCATGCTTGTTATTAATAATGCCAAAATAATAGATATTGATAATTTAATCTAAACTGTATATCATGATTCATGACAAAAGGATCACTGAAAAATTAAATGTTCTAGTTATGATATTTAATTCAAGAGATTGTCCTTAGCAGGGTCATACATCAGCCATGAGCTTAAGATACTGACAATACACTAGGTTCTTATCTATATAATTAGACCAAATATAAACTACTTGCTTCTTATAATTTTTGTGCATTTTTAGGCTCTTTGTAATATGGAAATTTGTCAACAGGCATATTGCATGCAGAAACAAACTTTACACTTTTTTTTTTATTTATCAATTTTAGCCTTTTTTAACCGATTTAGAAATCACTTACATTTCAATTTTGGGCATAGTTGAAAGCTGATAGCTAAAAAAGCGTAAATTTTATTTCTATTTTGTTTAATTTGCCTAAATCTGATTTGTATAAGCTATCTGATGCCAATTTGGGATCTACTTATTGGTTTTAAATTAATGGATTAAATTTAGATTTCCTGATTGTAGTTTTTATCTTCTGAGACAAAAAAAAAAAAAGCTACTATAGCTGCTCCTCCAAAATTAATAAGGAAAACAAACCTAAATTTTGTGGTCATTCCAATATTAAATAATGTTATCAGAATGCATAAATTAATTTTTACATAAGCAACTTATTACATACAGATCATGTCAAATTAAACACTAAGACGGATAATTCTTCACTTGATTCAGACAGATAAATAGAACTCTGATTCCTTCACCAAACAGTAGTTCAGCATTAAATTTCAGTACTCATAAACTGAAATTTAGTTAGCAGGTAGCCATGCGGGTTTTTTCTCCAATTTTGCTCAAAGGAACACTAGAAAACTATGAAGAGAAATTACATAACTAATATTAATCATCGTAATCATCAGTATCATCGTTTCAATTGCAATTTGTTCATAGTAATTACCTGTCGAACAAGGTTTGCAGAAGTGAGGAGGCACTTGGCGCTCCAGAGAGGATGGTTAAGGTCAGCTCCATGTCGTTCAAGCTCCGTCGCAAGTCCGCCGTCGATAACGGCGACGCCACCGGATTTACGGAGGAAATCAGACATCAACGTCTCTAAGGTGCCGTTACTCGCTCCCGTTGTTACTACAAACTTCAATGTAATTATATGGATAAAACACTGATATATCCGGCGAATCGGTACTCTTCGGACGACGGTAGTGGAAAGCAGTTCGGTGATCCGGTGAATCGGAAAAACGACAAGTGTTATTTATAGAAAGGGGACGGGAATCGGTGATCGGTTTTAAACTATATTGACGAATAACCCCCCAAATGTTTACCTATTTGATACTCAGTCCCTTTATTTTAGATTCTTAACAATTAAGTACCTTAATGGGAGGGAAGGACGGAAGGTGGACTTAACATAAACATTAAAATCACCCTAAAGAGTTAAATAACTTTAACATAACCTTAATATAAGTACCACACTTTAAGTTCGGTGATCCATGGCGATTGTGATGGTGGGTGTAAAGGGTATAAAGGTAAAAGAACATTTCATTTAATCTTAGAATTCAATTCTATCAACATTTGAATGGAATTAAGATTCCTTCATTTGGTGGAATGTTTGTATCATTTATAAATTCAAGTCAATCTATTTTTTTGAACCAAACACTAGAACATGGTGGAAATTAATTCTAACTCCTACAGATTTCATCACATTCCATTCCGGCGAACCAACAACAACTTAAAATTATCACGTACCTTATATATTTAAATTTGGCAAGACGAATAACTTCTTTGTTTCAACAACGGGCATGACACATAACAATAAAATTAATGCTATAAAAGTGTATATATAATTCTTTAATTTTATAAAAATAATACCTAAATAATAAAAATCATGTTAAAATAGAAAGAAAAAAGGAGAGAGACTAATATTTAAAGAAAATAACATTAGAATTCATGATGGTGGGAGGAGGTAGTCGGTGAAGATTAAGGACCGCGACGGCCGAAAAAACACAAAAAATCGGTGGCTGCATCCTCCGACAACATTCCTCCACCATTACTGGTATCTAAATCTTCCAACAACGTCACCACATCAACCATCTGCGGTCTCTTTTCCGGATTCACATCCCAACATTTCTTCAAAATACGGGCAAACGAGCTCGGACAACACCTTGGTATATTTGGCCGTAGATTCTGAAACCGAAAAAGAAACATAAATAATATGTTAAAAAAAAATTGTAAATGCACTTTCAGTATACTAAGATTTTTAAAAAATATACCAGCAAATGTTACATGTTTAATAAACAAATTAGGGTTAGGTTAGCTAGATAATTGGTTTACACCATGTCCCCTGTTTTATTGAAGTCATAACATATATCGGTTCTTAACATGGATTTTAAAATACAATAACAATTATATCCGATCCCAATGCTGGGTATGAGCAAAAAGATGAGACTAGACAATCATTCTTCTAACTGAAAGTAGAGAGACTGTTTTTCGAAAAAATTCCGACAAAAATGTAACGGAATATACGTTTTACATGCGATTTTATAGTTATAAAAAAATGCAAACGGCTTAAAACTTGTTATATGTTACCTGATTAACAACGGCAGAATATACTTCAGCAAAGTTAAGATCACCAAAATCACCATAAGGCTTGTCACAACAATATATTTCCCATAAGCATATGCCAAAACTATATACGTCGCATTTCCTGTTGTATGGTTTTCCTTCGAGAACCTAAAACGTACAATTTAAGGTTATTTTTCATCGATAACGATAACATCACCATTTTATTTTTTAAAATAGTTATTTTACGAACAAAAGTGTTTTGGATCACCCGTTTCAAAATAATTACCCCCTTTAACCCAAACTCATGTTGATGTACATATCGCCCGACCCCTTATCTATACGTACCTCTGGTGCCATATAACCAAGAGTTCCCGTTTTACCGGTCATGTCAGTAAAATTTTGAGCTTCAACACGAGCGACCCCAAAATCAGCAATTTTAACTGTCATGTTTGTATCTAACAACATATTTTCTGTTTTAACATCGCGATGTACAATCTTTTTGGAGTGAAGGTAGCGTAATCTGCATTAAGAATGGTGTTTTAGTTAATTAAAATCAAGCAAGAAAATAAAATAAAAAATCATGCTAAAAATCGATCTCACCCTCTAGCAATATCAAGAGCAAATTGAACCACAATCTTGAAAGGTAGTTTCGTTCTATAATGTTGGATCAAGTGTTCCTATAGCGTCCCACCTTGAAGATATTCAAGGACTACACAATTTGCTCTATGGGTTCGATGATTTTGGCACATATTCGAAATTTCATTCGATGGGATCATAACGAATGTTCCCTTTGAACCTCCAATGCACTACACGCATATAAAATATAAATCTTTGAATAAAACAATTTAAGAGATTGTATGCATTAAAAAAAAACTTTGACTAACTTTGAACGTGTTTTGGCCCGTTCAACATGTTCAATTAAATTTTATTATTTGACCACCCGTTTGAAATAAAACAAATCCCAAATACACATTCATAAGTAACGGGTTAAAATCTCCCCATTTGATTATGACACAAGGAGAGACAAAAAGAACGAGAGAACGAAATCTTGAATGAAGTAGCAATATTATTAAAAAAAACCGACCTTCGTGACATTCGGATGGTCAAGTTTATGCCAAATCGCGACTTCTTTTAGAAAGGATGCACGAAGAGCATGCGTCTTGGCAGTATTGGGGTTATCAATCGCGCCCAAATCTAACAGCTTCACTGTAAAGTTCGAGTTGTTAATTAAGTCATCAAGAACGATATATAATTACATCAAACGGTTATTTTACGAGTAAATAACTAAATATGACATTGGTTTTTTTGGTTCGACTAGTAGGTTTAAAAGATGATACCGCCTTCTACTAAATCTTCCCACTTTTCATAAAGACAAGTATTCAAATTAAATGGTGAGATTTGGAAAGAGAATTATTGGATTTCACGTTTCAATAATTTAATGGGTAACATAATAAAGTAGGAAGATCTCATAGAAATCAATAAAAAAATTCCTATTATAATTTCAAATCCCGGTTATTAAAATCAACATAAATCGGTATTAAAAATTGTATGAATTTTACCTGCGACATGTTGACCATGATAAACACCTTTATAAACATTACAATAAGTACCATGAGCAATAACATCCCTAAAATCCAAATCATCCAAATCAATCTCCCATTCTTCTTGAATTTCGTTTTGTTCTGACCAAAATTTTGGTAAACGTTTATTCAACTGCACATCTAACTTTCTGAAATCAATCTTATCTGCCCTCAAAAACACTTTCTTACGACTATCCATACCCAATTCTTGTAAATTTGAGCCCCAGGAATATGACTTTTGATGATTTGACTTTTGATAATAATTCGATGCCATAGAATCCATAATAATATTGCAAAAGGATAACTGTGTGAATGATGGAATGGCAGATAATTAACAAGATTTTGGGGGTTTATATAAGATAATGGTGAGGTGACGATAAAGTAGGATTCTTGATAATTACCCTAAAAATCAAGATTTAGAAGTAGAATTGGGGTGGAACTCTTAAATCTTTTTGATGAATATCGAGAATTAAGGAGGAAGTTGAAGCTGCTTTGCTGATGCATGCAAAATCAAGAACAACCGGCAAATTTTGAAATTAAATAATACATAAATATTGACTTAGAGATAAATATTAAATATGATAAATTATTTAGTTAACAAGAAATAAGATATATTTTTAGTTAATAACAAACAAGATATACTATTTAGTTAATTATAACTATATTAATTTTGTTTTGAAAAATTGTATTTAGGGCATGTTTGGGAAAGCTTATTAACGGGGCTTATGAGCTTATTAGCTTATTAAGCTCGAAATAAGCTTGAATTTGGAGCTTAATAAGCTAATAAGCTTATAAGCTCCATTAATAAGCTTTCCCAAACATGCCCTTAACCTTATTATTTGTTCTATTTATAGTCTTACCAATTTGATATAATGACATGTATAATCTATTAATTCTCTCTCTTAATATTATTATAATGATATGTGTAATCTATTAATTATCTCTTAATATTATCCTTTGATTTTGACACATATCTTCATCTAATAAATAACATTTCTGAATAAAAATAAACAGATCATTACTCTTTTGTTTTTAATGGTTGCAACTTTTTCTTCTGTTTTTAAGGGTTTGTGGCGTTTTATTTAATTGTCTATTTATTCCCACAATGGTACAAACTTATCAACATAAACAACAGTCATGATCGATTGCTTTTCACTAAATGATAATGATTAATGACAATAGTTATCATCAATTAATACTAATAATTGTCTAAAAATCTAACAAATACAACACACATTTTCACACGGTTCGCTCCAAATGTGTAGCCAAGTTTTGTCGCATCTTTTTCCCGAGAGGATCGACATGCTTACAACGTTGTTCAACGTACCCCGAATCATGATGACACGACAACGAAACATCCGATTTTATATAATCACCACAATCGATAATTATATTATGAAGCAAACAACATACGACAATGATACTCGGAAGCTTCTTTTTATCGGGTCTCCACATAACCTTATTAAGAATCCTCCAACTCCCTTTTAATTGCGAAAACGCCCTCACGGCAAGTGATCGTGCACCTTCATGTATCATATTAAAACCCGAAATCTCATCATTCTCATCGTAAGGAGTAACCAACCACGGAAGAAGTGGATAATTCGATCCGCCAACTATAAATTCCCGAATTTCAAATTTTGGAATTCCGTTTAAACGTTCGCCCGATTCACAAAGTTTATAAAACCCCGAAAACTTTAATAGTTTCGGGATACTCATCCCACCGGGCCAACCCGTTACAATATCAAGAAACCTTGATTTGTGGTCAACAATTCCTTGTACTAACATGCTATAATTTTTCACTTGATCACACCAATCATCGGACGTTTGAACAGCGGGTAATGTCATAACTATATGAGTCGCATCAATCGCTCCACAACAATTCGGTAAATTATACGTTTTTTCGAATTCCGATTGTATTTTTTGTAGTTTCTCGTTATCGGGCCATTTTAGATGGTGTCGGGCCCGTTCCTCCATTGCTTCAATGAACCTCCAAGTGACTTGTGAAACCGTTGATTGGCCGACCCCGAAAGACGAGCCTACCGAAACTTGTGATTCACCCGATGCTAACCGTCTTAACGCGATTGCAACTTGTTTTTCAACACTAAGAAGTCTTCCTTCGATGTTTATGAGACCCGAAGGTGGCCGTGAAATTAGATCTTCACTTACGAGTGAACATATGTACTCGAATGTTTTTTTGGATACCCGAAAAAAGTATTTGAATACTTGTTCTTCGTCTTGAATAACTGTTGAATCTACAAATAACAACAGGCCTATTAGGACTATGGCAAATTGGCAGAAATGTAACCAAAAGTCCTAATTTCTATTTGTTAAAAGTTGAATTCTCAGTCCACTCAATAGAGTTTTATCGTTAATTTGTGATTTTTGGTTAATTTATTTGGCAATTTTCCTTTTAATTATAGAAATTCCACAATAATCAAACCCTGGCAGCTTGTCAGTAACAGGAAAGTACGCAAAATAACTACATCCTACTTGCATATGAGAAATTGAGCAAGAAAAACCCTAATTTGAAAATTTGAACTAATTCAAAAGATTACAAGCTTAATTGGCATATCAATACGCTTTTCAGACTATTACGAACTGATTTCTAGGTCACAAATAGAAATCATTTGGTCAATTTTAACAATAAGTGGTAGAAAGAAATACCATAAAGTGGGGAATTTTTTTCCCAAAAAGAATTCCACCATTCAGAATCGACGCCTCTGTCCTCGCTAACACCGACTGCCGAAGCTGCTGCTGTTGCCGTTGAACTCGATGAAATTTTTTTCTTCTTCAATTTCATTTTGGAATCATTTTTAATTTTGATCTTTGTCGGTGCAAATTCATGAGTAGATTTCTTCGGAGCCATTTAGGGATCAAATTCTTGTTACGGTAACTGAGATCTCGACAAATTTTAGTGAATTTATAGTGAGATTATAGTATGAAAGAAGCAGATGGAAGATAGTGAGATTAGTAATAAGAACTCCGCCATAACTGCTTGAATTTGTTTAAATTCATGGGTTTGTTAACAAGTGCCCGGACAATGATTAACGGTAAGAATGTATAAGTTTTGAAGCATAACTACCCTATGATGGTTATGAAATTCAGTGACGGTTATTTTTTATGGTTAATTTACAATATATTAAAGCTTCATTTTTTCCCTTAACTATTGCCCTAAGAACACTTGTTAGTATTTCCCTAAATTTATTGATCTGAAGATGATCCAATCTATACCCGACCCACTTCCACTATTTAGTAATTTTGCCCTTTTTGTAGTTATGTTAGTGACACTACTTTCAACATCACACGAAATAGCATTTTATTTTTATGTCAAATTTACATTACCTCAACTAAGTAACTAACATTGCATTTAGCTGATAAACTAATATCAATTTATTTTAGTTTTTAAGTCTCACAAATTATTAAATATAAGCACGCAACAAAATACTTATTTTTTAATCTCCAAACCGATGCAATCAACCGATGTCGGTCATCAAAGGAGGCATACCAATGATGTCGGTAATCGACGCCCATCATTAGCTAACTGACGAAACCGTTTGGCGGTCTTATAATAATTTATCTTAGCAATTTATTTCTAACTTGTTGATTGTCACATTCCATGTATTATACGGTTAACCTCAATTATCATTTTCATGAAATGTTTGGGCTGTCATTATCATTTTCTTAAAAATAACATAAAATACATTTTAGTTTATCGAAAACATAATATTGTTAATACATTTTAGTTTATCGAAAACATAATATTGTTAATGCAATTTGATACCTAAACCTATCAAAAATTTTAGCATCTCTAGAATATTTTCCTCTTTTGACCAATATGTGAGATGCGATATAAAAATTGCATATAAATAAACAAATTAAACAAAATCGCGTATATCATTTACATTTTGAAAATGAAAATCTAGTATCAAGAATTGAAAGAACCAAAAGTAAATATACCATAAAAATTTCATGAATAATGTCAGAAAATAGAGTGTTTGTTCTTGTTTAAAGCATGGGCACTAGAAATGGAAGCCAATTACACACACTCACTACTATAGCATAGACTGCATAGTGCTTTGCAAAATATTTGGCCAACAACTAATAATTACATTACAGTTAGGCGTTAGCAAATAAAGACCCAATAAATCATCATTATGAGGCCTATGTAAATCAAGATTCTCCATCAAATGGGTTCGCGATTTGAAGTGTAATTGTAGGTGTTTAATACAAAACGGGCTACTCGATATACAAATTATTATAGTTATGTATACTCATTAGATGATAAATACTATCGAGTCGAATAGTCAAATAAAAACATCGAATTAGACATTATTGTCATTCCACGTCTCTTTTCCAGATGAGGATTCACTTAAATTCGGCTTTTCGTCATTCTTGTAGGTATGAAGCATGAAGTTGCACGCTCCCACGGCCTCTCCAACCGTTAGATATATCCACTCTTGCCCAATCTCCTCGATTAATTTCCCTTTGTTCATCTTCTTTATCACCTCTCCCCCAGGATTCGCCAAAACCAACTGCAAATAATATTTTGAGTAAAGGGGTTTAATTCGTACAATTGTACAAATCAATTTTAATTAATGCAGAATAATTTCACATCAAAGGACAATTATGATTTTCCTTTCTTTTTACCATACTTGCATTGCAACCCTAAAGGAATGACACAATTGTCCTTTGTGATTACATTGCTCTTTATGAACAAAAAATGCATTGTATCGCTCATGCCAAAAATTAGAAGCAAAAATGTATGTAAGGGATACCTTTAGTCCTCTTCTATCCATAAGCTTCTTAACCTCCCCAAGCATCGTAATCCCACTTGTGTCGATATTTCCAACCGCTACAAGCACGCACCACATTATTTTCCGTTATTTTTCCCGAATAAGTTAACAGATATGTAGTATTTATGATTCGATCGTTCACTTACCACTCAATGCAAGAACGACGTATTGCAAGTTATCTTCCCCCGAAGACTTCAACCTATCTTCCTCGTCATCAACCCATCTCGAAATCCTAATAAATAGCAAAGAATTAAGTGTTAAAAATCGTTCCTAACGATGTCTTTATACACTTATATAAGTCGATAAGCTCAGTAAACATACCTTTCCCTCAAGTAACCGGCATTAGCAAAGTATATAGGTGCATCAATTTGAAGTATCAAAATTCTCGGGATGGTTTTTGCGTTTTGATATTGATCCATGCTTCTATAAATCATCGAATCGGGAATGTGACCTAATACATATGTTTTTGGCCTTGCGACAAAGAGAAGCACCCTAAGCAACGACAACGCAACCTACAATTTTCCCAATTTAAATATATTAATATATTAAAAACGCTACAAAATGAATAATAAACGTATAATTTATTTCTATACCGCAATAACTAGTCCGATTTCCACACTTCCGAATACCACACCGAAGTATGCACTCATACACACAACAAAGTCAAATTTGTCAAGATTCCATAGGTGAATAGCTTCATCATATTTAATAAGGCTGAGCATCGCAGATATGATAATAGAAGACAATACAACAAGTGGAGTGTAATAAAACAACGGTGTTAAGAATAACAATGTGAGCATAACTGCTAACGCCATTACAATGTTTGATACCGCGGTTTTGCATCCGGCATTGAAGTTCACAGCCGAGCGCGAAAATGGACCTAAAAGTTAAATTAATTCAACAAAACACATATCAACAAGTTTATTTACGACATTTAAGGCAAAGCAAGTACATGTTGAAAAAGGGTAAAATGGTCATTTTATATACCAGTGGTGAGGTAGCAAGAAGTGCAAGAACCAACTATGTTCATCGTGCCAAAGGCAATCATCTCCTTGTTACCATCAATATTGTAATTTTTGAACATGGCAAAGCTTCTTCCCACAGCAATTCCTTCCTGTTGAAATTACATTATTACCCCTTATGAGATACATGCTTTAATGACATGTACCTTATGCTTTAAAGTATGCACTTTGCAAGGAAGCTCTGGCAATTAATCCAACTTTGATTGAAATATTAACTACTAAATCATTCTTATTTGTGTCTTGAGAAATTTTGGAAATATTAACTACTATGTAAGAAGTTTTGGTTAGGGTGGCAATTCATGTCAGGTATGAGTTCCCGGGTTGTCAAGACGAAAACATTTTAAATATGTATGCAGAACGTAGTAAAATATATCTATTTATATATATATTTCAAATATATCTATAAATTAATAAAGTTAAAATATATATTTTTAAATATATTGTAATAACTAATTGGGTTAGCGGGTCAACCTATTTAAATTATACTTAACCTGAACTTAACTCGTTTAATAAACGGATCAGATGAGTCGAACCAAGACTCACATAAAACGTGTTTACCTCAACCATAATTTTTTTATTTTAATGTGGGTTCAGAAATTGAAGCCTTTAGTTTTGGTTATCCAGGTTTTGATCGAACAGTATATCACGTGACTGACATTTATCTTTAGGCCTGTAAACGAACCAAACGTTCAACGAACCGTTCGTGAACCGTTCGGCGGGAGTTCGTTTATGTTCGTTCGTTTAGCTAAACAAACGAACACAAACAAGATTTTGAGTTCGTTTAGTTAAACAAACGAACACGAACAAAGGCCCGTTCGTTTGTTTACGTTCGTGAACACCAGTTCGTGAACACCCGTTCGTGAACACCCGTTCGTGAACACCGTTCGTGTTCGTTTGTTTGATAGTGTTCGTTTAAGTTAGATTAAATATACAATATTAATTTCTACAAACTGTCATGTGTGTACAGGCCCGGCCCAAAGCCTGGGCGAGCTGGGCTTGGGCCCAGGGCAGCAACCAAAGAGGGGGCAGCATTGAAATTTTAGTAGGCCTATATGTACCTTGGCCCATTGTTGAATGGTTGATGTTTGCAATTATGCAACTTATTTTGATATCGGGTGGTTTTGAAATTTTGTATAAACATGTTTTTCTGCATATTGTTTGTTTGCGTTCGTTTGTGTTCGTTTGTACTCGTTTGCGTTCGTTTATCCTGCACTTTGTTTGTTTATGTTCGTTTGTGTTCGTTTATGTTCGTTTGTGTTCGTTTGTGTTCGCTACCCTTGTTCACGAACAGTTCATGAACACTAAATTTTCTTATCAAACGAACACAAACACAAAATTCCGTTCGATAAGTGTTCGTGAACCGTTCACGAACACATTTTTTCCTTAACAAACGAACACAAACAAGGGCCGTTCGTGTTCGTTTGGTTCGTTTACAGGCCTATTTATCTTGGAATTTTGTGAAAATTTACAAGTAGGAGGGAACAAAACAAAAATAATTTAAGGTACAAGTGGTAAAGGAGAATGTACAAGTAGCTTACAGCAAGGGCAATGACACCCGTGACAATGCCAGTCTTGATCGCCGTAGATATGTATGGTGATCCAAAAGACAAGTCCATTATTGTAATGGGATTTAGCCCTTTTTTCAGTTCGCCAATCTGTAATTTGCAAATAAAAAACTTTACAAATTTACATTTTTTTAAATGATATTTAATCTACTCCATTATATCTCTATCTAGATTTAAACCTATGACCTTTAAGTCATGTGTAACATGATATTCTATTTTTTTGTGAATAGCATATAAAAGGGCAATTACTCCACGTATATATGTACAACAAGGGCAATGATACTCGTGCCAATTAAGTAATGGGCAACATCTTTATAACACTTAATTTCTATTTTTTGTGAATAATAATATAGAAAAAGTAATTGATCAGTAAATAATTATGTAATTAAACTGTAATAGAATAAGGCTCGTAAGTATGAGTATCAGTGTATATAACCAACCATATGAACATTTTTGTTGCATTAGAAGCCACCTAAGCAACCACAAAACACTGTTTTAGAGGAAATATTCACCACACCACCACACTCACTCAAATGTTAAGGGCCCCACCAAAACAACCCAAAAGTCAACCTCTTCTGACAAACATGGCGCAACTCCTTCATGAAACCCCACACGGGCGTGAAAGGGTGGCGTTCCCCTTTCAAAATAGAGAAATGATATTTAGTCCTACCATGTAGACATACTTATAAGCCTACCCACTTGATAGGATGACATGTGTATTCAACTAATTCTTTCTCCTAATATTATCACTTGATTTTAACACGTGTCTTTATCTAATTCGTATGTCTATGAGTAGGTTTAAATGGTAGGCCTAAATACCAATACTCTTCAAATTAAGCATCTTGACAGTGTGAACAGCACAATACCCACCAGCCTAATTTAATTTTTCATGTGAAAATTGATAATAGGTCAACCGATTTTGTGAATTGTCAAAAACTTGTCGGGAAGTACGATAAAGTCGATAAGGACATCTAATAACATGAATTATGAATAGAGTTTTACTAATGACAGCCCTTAGGGCTGTCTTTAAGGCATAAAAAGTTGTACATTAATTCAAAGGGTGTGGTAATTCCTAAAATCCGGGAGTTAGTTAAGGGTTGAAGTACAAAATTATGATGCATGTCTATTGACAGCCCTAAGGGTTGTCATTAGCAAAACCCTTGTGAATATTATCGTACTCTCAATTTAGTTTGTAGCTAGAGAAAAAAAAAAACTAACCACTTGCACACCGTGTTTCTCAGCACGAGTGAGATAAACGATCACGCTTCCTAAAATAACTGATGTTAATGGAGCCATTGCTGATATCCAAAATAGCTTTGGTCGTTTCGTGCTCTGCTCATATTATACAAGTGAAAAGTTCAAAAAATTAATCACACGAAACAATACATAATTCGATTATTATAGCTAAGGGTTTGCTATATTTTAACTTTTATGTTTCTTAATATTTAAAATAGGTTACGAAATGAAAATATAAAATTTACTTACAACAAATCTAGCAACCAAGAGATAGAACAAGAAGGAAATGCCCAAAAGTGCACTCTCCCATCTCCACTGCAATGATAAAACATATTTTTAATAATTAATAACATGCACAATATGATTAAATTGAATCACTTTTATTTATTTACTAAAGGAATAATAATCAATAATTATATTTAAAAACCTCATGAGTTTGAGAAAACACGGATCGTAGAACCGACACAAGATCGGTGCCATGAGTGAAGTGTTGAAGACCGAGTATTCCTTTCAATTGTTGTAAACAAACTACCGTTGCAGCGCCACCCATAAACCCTACAATCGTCGCGTGTGACAAGAAATCGACAATAAACCCTAGCCTGCATTAATTAATTTAATCATCAATTATATTTTACAAAAAACACAATTTGTGTGTTAAAATGGGATTTATGGAGCTAATTACTTAATTCCATTTGTCAATTATATGGATTTTGATTAGCTTGGAAAACTAATTAACCTTAAGATTCCCAAAGAAGCTTGAAGTACTCCTGCGAAAAACGTGGCCATGAAAGCTAATTGGAGAAATAACTTCGGGTTTTCATTCGGGTTTACTACCACCCCTAACATGGAACCTGTAAGCAATGACGCCACTGCCACTGTCCCAACCGCCAAGTCTTTTGAACTTCCCATCATGGCGTACACCAACGGTGGAACGAAGCTCGAATCTGCATAATTTATAAAAATAAACACTTATTTTTTTTGTTTATATAGAAAAATAATTAGAAACTTGAACAAGAAAATATAATGTTTTTATATTCCGGTTGAACTATAGGAATTGGCCAATTAAATTGATTGTATCGGAATCGTCATAAAACAGTCGTACCGGAAAAAACGGTTATTTTCTAAAATGTTAGTTAAAATAAATGGTTTTGTTAATAACAGCTCTTAGGGCTAACATGCATAACAAGTTTGTACATTGATTAAAAAAATAATATTCTTAAAAATTCGGGGTTATCTTTTGTTATTTTGTCTTCTTAATGATCATTTTCCTAAAATAAAATAAAATATAAATATGAATTTTTGATATTGGTTATGGAGCCTAAAGGTTCTAAATTTAGTTAAAAAATGAATTTTGATTTTTTTAATTCTTTTTGGTAAGTTCAGTATTTTTCTATATATTTTTTATCTTTGTATCATAAATAGTAACAGTATTATCAGAAAATTTCGACCATTTTTAAAGCATAGCTCATTTTAATGCAAAAAGCGGTTTTAAAAAATTGGAGAAATTAAGGTGAAGTAGAGAAGAGCAAAGACCGAGTAAGTTAGTTAATACTTACACAAACCGAGAATTGGCGGGAGATTAGCGAGTTTAGCATAACTAATTCCTTGAGGAATTGCTAAACTCGCAATGGTGATACCAGCAATTATATCCGATTTAAAGAAACTTAAATTGTAACGAGACATCCAGTCGAAAATGGGGAAAACATATTGAACTCCGAGCACAAATCTTCTTGCCGGTGGTTGGTTTTTGAACTGCCGGAGTGGGTCGTCGGGAAAGAACGTTTCTTTCACGGTGTAGTTCAATGATTTAAAGAACGGTTGTGGCGGCGGGATGGCTACTTTGTGAGGTTGTTGTTCGAAGTTTGATTTTGGGTATCCGTTTTCTCCGGTACTCATTTTTAGTGTCTACGGCGGCCGTGGTGGTGGAAGGCGGTGGAGTATGGAGGTGATGGTGTAGAATGATCAGATGTGGTTTCTTTATATATGGGTTTTTAAATGGGGAGTAGCGACAATTTTTGTGACACTACTGTTATGATTATGCCACGTGGCATATGCAACAGTGGCCAGTGGGTGCTTCTGTAGAGTGTTACATCTTGAACAGCTAACTACTTAAGAATGATCTGAAAGATATAATTTGTTGAGTTTAGAACAACTCTAATAAATCGATTTTCAGGTTCAAGAATAGTTAGTTCTTGATCTGGAATATACAACTATAAATCATAAATAATGCGGAATTAAACAAACAAATTTGTATTGCTAAACAAGGTTTCATCATCATCTTTATATACAATGATTACTAAAAGCCCCAATTCTACATATAAATATGTAGAACGGTTTTGGTTAACAGGATCAAACGACCTTGAGGCTTATAGTATACACACATACACGTTAAAACGTGGGTTTCAAGAACGACTAATTCTATACCTCTAGGTTTCTTTATATACTAGAAAACCTAGAGATTTACAAGGAAAAGATAATACTAAATCTTTTAAGCTAATAAATATATACTATATCTTTTACATTTATGATTATCTCCTAAATCTTTATTCAAATATTGACTTCCATATCTTCAATTTAGGTCCTTGTACTTTATAAGTTTTGACACATCAAATCTTTAACGAATATTATAGAAATATTCCTAACAATCTTCCCCTATTTGATTTGACAAAATTTATAGAATTAGCTTGGAATCTTCAAGTCTCTTCCCCTTTTTGTCATAATCAAATAAAAATCTGAAACTTGAACTTCCCCTTGAATGATCAACACTTTTTCTTCACCTGAAAGTGTTCTATCATTCTTGTGTCTTCGAGGCTATATCAATTACATTGAAAATAAATCATCTTCTATTTGAAGTTGAAGTAGAAACTCAAACTATGCATCACATCCCGTCTAAATCAAGTAATCAGCAACATCATATCTTGTATGAAGGACATTCTTGCCTTCAACAGTTCTTTTCGTTAAGATTCTGTTGAATTGCAGTTATATCAATACATAACATCTTATGTAGTAAGACTTTCCACTTCTTCTTCAAACAAAATTAAATATATCTTCTTCTGTAATTGACTAATGAAGATCAAATATGTAGCAATTAAACCTTCTTCCTTTATCTTCATCAAGCCTTCAACCTGTGTGTGTGAATAATGTGATTCGTTTCACATTAATATCACGAGTTATTTCCATCCTCTTTTTATCGAGAATAAATAATAATAAGTGATTAAACCGGATACTATCAATAAACCGTAATATGGAATGAACATGGTGCGTGTCATGTTTTCCAAAATATGATGTATCGGTTATGAGGAAGAAATCATGGTAACTTTGTAGAAGATCGGTAATAAAATTTAATCAGCATTAATAACTTTTTCGGGTCAGCACCCTTGTTTAATACTGATCAGTAGTAAAGAATTACGCGCGATCAGTAGTAATACTGATCAGTAGTAACTGAATGAC
Source organism: Calendula officinalis (assembly GCA_963853835.1). Taxonomy (NCBI): domain Eukaryota; kingdom Viridiplantae; phylum Streptophyta; class Magnoliopsida; order Asterales; family Asteraceae; genus Calendula; species Calendula officinalis. The sequence continues at coordinate 100,236,801 of OY970821.1, forward strand.
TAGTAGTAACTTTGTAACTAGTAGAAACAGTTCAGCAGCGGTATACACCTACTAAAATTTGTGCCTTCCTTCAGAATCTAAATTATTGTCTTTATTATATTCAACATCAGTTTGATCAACAGGGCAGTGAAGGATGACATCACTTCCACCTCGACAAATATGACAATTTTGCCTCAACTCTTTATAAATTCAAGCAAACGAGTATACTTTAAAATAGCCCTTAATAGAAATATCTCAACATTAATATAACTTTGATCAATTGAAAATTCATCCTCTTTATTAAATAAAGGATCAATAACAGAAGTGCGATAGAATACATTGATCGTAATCTTATTCTTTTTGGCCAACAACTTCGTTCACCAACCCCAAAAAAATTGGATCGTAAAATAAATAACACAATTAAAAAAATTGTTACCTTCCACGAAAGTAATATTTGCTACTTTGAATTATGTGGCCATTTAGATCTCTCCATATTTTGACCAAACTCCAACTTGCAAATAGTTACTTTTCTTAATTCAATACGGATCGTATACAAATTAATTTCAAATTCCATACTTTTTTATGTTTGATTCTTCATGTGATCGTTGATAAATCCTTGTTTTATTCCAGATCTAGAGCCACCTCGCTCTGATACCACATGTTGAGTTTAGAATAACTCTAATAAATCGATCTTTAGGCTCAAGAATAGTTAGTTCTTGATCTGGAATATACAACTACAAATCATAAATAATGCGGAATTAAACAAACATATTTGTATTGCTAAACAAGGTTTCATCATCATCTTTATATACAATGATTACTAAAAGCCTCAATTCTACATACAAATATGTAGAACGGTTTTGGTTAACAGGATCAAACGACCTTGAGGCTTAGAGTACACACACATACACGTTAAAACGTGTGTATCAAGAACGATTAATTCTATACCTCTAGGTTTCTTTATATACTAGAAAACCTAGAGATTTACAAGGAAAAGATAATACTAAATCTTTTAAGCTAATAAAGATATACTATATCTTTTACATTTATGATTATCTCCTAAATCTTTATTCAAATATTGACTTCCATATCTTCAATTTAGGTCCTTGTACTTTATAAGTTTTGACACATCAAATCTTTAATGAATATTATAGAAATATTCCTAACAATAATGTTGGGTTTCATCTGTCCCAATTGTAACGCATTTTATAACTTGTCAGTAGCGTTATATTATCATCTTTTCTACCGACGAGTTACTAACAAGGTTATGACATATCTAGGGCTGTCAAAACCTGACACGACACGACAAAAATACACGAAACGAAATTGGGACGAAACTGAAATTTGAATTTGTGTTCGTGTCGTGTTCGTGTTGTGTAAAACAAACACGAAGTCGTGTCGTGTCGTGTTCGTGTTCAGAGATTAACATGAAATTGACACGATAGTTATGATTTCGTTGTGTTTGTCGTGTTTATCGTGTTTTTAGCATGTAATAAGTAAGAAATTTGTTATTTATTTTGTGTTGTCGTGTTTATCGTGTTATCGTTTGTTTAATCGTGTCGTGTTCGTGTTAGCAAAATAAAACACGACTTCGTGTCGTGTTGTTTTCGTGTTGAACATTTTCGTGTCGTGTGTCATGTCGTGTCGTGTTATCCAGAAACACGAAACGATAGCACGATTTGACAGCCCTAGGCATATCAACTCGATAATCACTAACAATTCAATGACTAATTTGATAGAGCTACAACACTGCTATTAAATTCAAAAATTGTTATGAAATTAATAACTTTATTTTTATCATTAGTAGCAATTCTTTTAAACAAGTTACTAAATTATATCCAGCTACAAAAAAATTATTATACATTCATTGGAGCATAGATTAAGGTAATTACCAAATGATTTTTAATCCAACATTATGTGACTGACAAATCAATTAAGAGGTTATGAGTTCAAGTTTTTTATGAAGCATTTGCGAGGTATTAATAAGTTGTATAGAAAAAGAAGAAAAAATAGTTTATGTAACTCATTCTCTTAAGTTAGTGAATGAATTAGACAAACCTTAATTCATTAAGTTTAACCATAATTCAAGCATGTCAAAAAAATGCAGGCACTGGTGTGATATTATTGTTATTTTAAAACTAATTATTGTTAATCAAAGTGGATTAACTTTATGGAAACTAGAAGGATGCATCATTTGCTTGCTGATGACGTGGTGAAATCTGATTGGCGAAAGTAGATTTGGCAGGTAATACGCGGCAAGTGGCGGTTAGGAGGATCCTAAAAGAAGAGAAGATTAACACACAGGATCATGCCATAACTTTTTGAGTAAAGTTATACGAAGTATATTAATAGAGCAATTTAAATCAAGGCTTTTAAATTTGTGGCACTGATGTTTATTATTGCCCATGACCTAAAGTCATTAGTTCAATTCCGTTATTGACAATTCTTTTGAGGTAGATTTAAGAGGCACTAAATAATTAAAATAAAAGTAACTGATAATTAAAGTTTTTTTCCGCTAAGGTATTTTCGGGATTTCCGAGCTTATGTTTAAGATGTACATAACCTAACAATTGCAATAACCTTTCTGAATCTTTCAATAACTATCTGGTAAATGTTTACCTATGAAAAGATCAAACCCATGATCTTTGGAAAATCTTTAGGAAATGATTCCGAAACCCTTACCACCGGTAATCATCAGATTTTGCAGGTTTCGAGTTAGGTTTAGAGGATTCACAAAGAAGAAACCAAAGACAGTCATCGTTACAAAATATTAAACAAGTTTGGTTGTCATATATACTCAACCATTTAATTTCAAACGACCATGAAACATGTTTAACTGTAACAACTCACTTCCCCGTTTGTTATGCAAACTTCCTTCATATTTTCTAAAATGACCTCGAAAATAAGGTACCTCCTCATAACGCAATTTCACCTTGGGTCACACGTGCCACAACCATCCAAGCCATAAAAGATTAAAGGACCAAAACGACCCATTATGAGAACAAAAATATATATTTATGTGCTAAATTGCTAATTAATCAAATAATTGTGTGGACAAACCACATATAAAAGGTTTACCCAAAATATAAAATCTTTATCACATGGCTACAAGGGACAACCCATGGAACATGTTTTAGAACATGGCTTACAGACTTCTTTGGTGACATCATATAAGTGAAGTGGGCATATGGATTAATTTAGTCCATTGTTTATAATTTATAGTGGAAAACTTTACGAAAAGGGAAATAATTGCAAAATTTTCACCAACAAACTTCTTAGATATTACCTTCATTTATGGAAAATTTGATCATTTTTATTAACCAAATTAGCGCCACTTTTATATTGCTTAGTGTTTACCAATGAATTAAGACAACAAGGCGAATGTGAATTGTCACATTTTTCGTTGTAGATATGGTAACAAATGTTGCATTTGATCAACATTAGTCTTAAGTCTACTCTTATGTTGATGTTTAAAATCTAAGTATACATTTATTTCTTTATGTTATTATCTTAAACATGAAACATCATGCATGTAACATATCCAGATGTAAGACTTGACGTTGCACGAGATGAAAGAGTGGTTATAAACTTATAGAAGTAATAGTAATCGGATCGATGAATAGTTGAATAAAATGATGATTGGTCATGGACTTTAATTAGTTTGTATTATTAATCTTTTGCTTTGTTACACATACCATCGTGTCGGATGTTGTTTGACTCCCCTCATAAATTGAAATCATGCATCTCCAACTAAATTCAACAAAAAGTACCCTCACTGTTTTATGTTTTAATAATAGTTTGGGAATTACCTATAATAACATTTCATAGTGTGGAAATATTACTATTCATTTAAAGTTGATCAATAGATTTTTGTGTGTGTAAAATAATGACTTTTTATAAAAAAATAATGTTTTATGTAGTGTTATATACGGAGTATGTGTTAAATATGATATGTATATTTTAAAACCTCCACGACTTTAGGTTCTTGAAAGTTTGAAACACACAAAACAAAAGTGGTGCGAGTGACCATTGTAGCTACAGTACATGCTCAATTGTGTGGTCCATTGCCACAAACATTCCCCACACCAACAGTAGCCATTTCTCGGGGGGGGGGGGGGGGGGGGGGGGGGGGGGGGGATGGCTCTACAGTTGACTAAGGTTAGACATGCCAATTGCCAATTGGTTCTTCATACATAAGCTTTCTTGGAAACATTGATGACTAAATCGTATGGTTCAAACACTTCAAAATTTCAAAGCATTGACACTAATATATTTCGTATAAGTTGGTTACTTTGAGTTGAAAACACAGGTAAAGATTGTAAGAAATCTTAGACGCTCATTGTGACAATCATTCAGAATAATCATATATAAATCAAACAGTCTTGTCTTATATAATCATAAGTAAATAATATTTATTCATATATGAATAAACAATCTTGAAACTAACTCACAATTGGAATATCTATTTTATCGATCAAGTTTAGACTGAATTTTACTAATATTATTCCAAACGCCATGAGACTTACCAATCATGTTAATTGATAATTAGATAAAATTGAGACTTACGTTCTTCCGTAGAGAAGCAGACATAATAATTATACATTGATAAAGATAAAATTTTATTAGTGACAATTTGATAAACGTAAATTGATAAACGTTTTTTTTACTTAAACTGTATTTTTTTTATCTGGTGTACAATATTTTGGAAGAGTGGACGATTTTTTTGTTCTTACTTTTAGTCACGTCTTTATTTAAATTTTATTTAAACTGTAGGCACTTTTATTACACCACTAAAAAACAATTCTCGTGTAGCTAGTGTACATAGAATGAGTAATAATAAGTTATACTAATTTATAATTCTCTCTAGAAGATAGATAGACTCGATAAAGCATGAATGATACCATAAATTATGCAATCAGGAATAATCCAAATTACACATCTAGAATCCCTTGTTTTCTTGAATGTTTATTCCCCATCCTGTTCAATTATTGAAGTTCAGAAGTCATCTTTTCACCAAATATTCCTTTTAGCTTTAGAAGCTATGTCCCTTTTCCATTATCAATTGGGTGAAACCTTGCCATAATTATTCTTTAACTTGTTCACCAAATTCAAACATACAAACAAAATTACCAAACATTTTTCAAAAGAATAGTTTCTAAGGTTTACATCAAATTTTACTTATGGTCCTTACTTTAATTAAAATTTACACTAGTAGTCAATTTTTAAAAAACCTTTTGCACATACATTCTTTAGGCTAATGCTCCTTAAATAGTTTTGTTAAAAAATTACACCTCTAGTACTTTAAAATTACACTTGTAGTTATTTTTTTGTTAATTTTTTTACTGACGTTGACTAAATGAATGTGCATGCAAACGCTTTCCAAAAAAGAACTACATGTAAGTAAAAGACTATACGTGAAATTTGTGTTAAAACTCAAGGACTATCCTTGTAATTTTCTTCTAAAAGTTATGTGTTTGGATTCAAACTGATGCAAAATATAATAAAGAGAGATGACTCGTACACTAAAAATATACATCTAACGCATGTTAACAATTTTTTTTGTTACTTGTGGATTTAAAGAAAACATTGAAATGTCGTATGGTTAAACAAACGAAAGGTACTAAGAAAAGACCCCTAGCCCGAATTAGGCGTCATGCATTGCAATATGCACGATCCTCTTTCCACTTTCTAAATGATTCATTTCTGTTGTTTGTTTTTAAATTTTGTAGCAAATGAATTATAGTTGTGCAAATGTCAACTTAAAAAAATGACATAGAATGAGTTGTGAAGTACGATCTATTTCCTTTGAAATCATTCATGACTTTTTCTTTTATAATACCACAAGGAGTCGAGACTTTGTTAAAGACTATGCTAAAACTAAAATAACTCTGTAACACGATTTTAACACATACCAAATAATTACTATTCCTTGTTTAATTATCACTAACACCTCTTTCAGAACCACCAAAAATACCTCAAACTAACTATTATTCAAAAAAAAAAAATCCCTTTTTAACACTTCCATATTTGTTTGACCAAAGGCTTCTAATATGCCTTTTGAACACACCACGGTGCAATATTATATATTTACCTTATCTTATGCATTAGTAACAAAAGTGTCCGTTTAATATACGAGTAATAAAAGAATACCATTCACTTACATCAATGCTTTACTATACTTCATTACTGTTTGAAGTCAGCTAAAAAGAGAATTGATGACTACTTGCGTGAATGGATATGTTTAAGACCAGAGTTCCAAACTTCAAGTTACAAACATTTTTTTTTTCGTTTCTCTAAAAGACTGAATATGTTTATCAACATTTAGGGATGGCTTCACGACAAGAACGTCACCTAAAATAATCTCAAAGAAGTCATAATTTGATTCCTTTTTAAAAAAAATATTTACCAGATAACCATTGAAAATTTTGAGACAATCATAACAACGATTAAATTATGTACAGTACAAAAAAAAAAAGTTAATCACCCAAGAAGCCCGTTTATGAACAAAAATACGTTTACATTTTTAGAACTAAAAACCAAAAGTTAAACTAAAATACAACAATCACTAAATATATGACCTAATATCTAAGCTTTAATTTTTAAATAATAATAACAATAATATTCTCACATGAACTTTCGCCTTGCCTCATGACAATTGACAGCCAAAATTCTAAAGTCCCATATTATTACCAAAAGCTCTAGGTGATGACTAGATGTTGTCCTATACAATTATTCTTTTTCCTTCAGAAGGATAAATAAAAATAAAATAAATTTTATTTAACCAGGATTCTAAAAGATACGCAGTAACGACTTCAAGATGCAATCCACACATTACAAAACAACGCATGGCAGTGATATGTATGTAAAAAGACGCGAGAAAACAGTACAAGATTAGCTCTTATGGCAATTTTTTTACAGTTGGTTATAAAATTTAATTTTTTTTGAAATAAATGATGATATAGATTATTTTTAAGATTTTTATAATAACAATCCTGTGAAATGTTCAAGGTAGTCCATTAAATTTATCTAGTCCCAAGGGACATTTATTAGCCCTTGGATCAAGAAAAATTAATGGTCAAGATCAAGATTCAAAACCACCACCACCACTACAAGCACATGTGCTTCTCCGGCGGCCGGAGACGGCGGCCGGCAGACGGCGGCGATGGGCGGCGGATGGCGGCGGCGGACGGCGGCCGGAGGTGGCCGCCGGCGGTGGTGACCGGTGGTGGTAGTCGTGACTGGAAGCACATGTGCTTCGTGACTTGTTTTGATTTTTTTTTCGTGTAGTGAAGCACATGTGCTTCATAACGTCAAGCACATGTGCTTCGTGATTCAAACACAAATGACTTGTTTGTAAGTTACATGTCTTCAGGCACAAAAACACATGTGCTTGGCTTTATGAAACATTGACTTTATGAAGCACATATGCTTGGCTTTATGAAGCATATGTGCTTCATAATGATGTGTTCGTCACTTGTTTTTATTTTTTTTCCGTGTAGTGAAGCACATGTGCTTCATAACGTCAAGCACATGTGCTTCGTATGCTCCCTTGTGTGTGTTAGAAACTCATGTTTTTAGTGACTTGAAGCACGTGTTTCGTGACCTGAAGCACATGTGCTTCGAAGTAATATGCTGTGTTTTAGTGAAGTACATCAATACCACCACCACCCCCATTAGCACCACCTTCACTGTCAGCCACCACCACCACCGCCGGCCGCCGCCAGCGGACGGCGGCGGCGCTCGGCGGCGGCCGGAGGTGGCGGCCGGCGGTGATTGTAGGTGGGGGATTTAATCTTATCCATCTTAATCTAATGACTAGGATTTATCCCTTAAGACTAGACAAATCTTTTAGACTTCCTAAAATACAACACTAACAATTCTAAAAATTATCATTATCAAAATCTTAATTATAATTATAATTTAAATTTAAAATTGTCAACACGCATATCATGTCAGAATGCCCAATCCACTGTACCTTAAAAGGTCAAAGGTTGTACTCAGACAAATCAAGTACTGAATTTGACTTTGAGTTTGACCCATGATTTGATACTCTACAAGCTACATCATTTAACACAAGATCAATACAATTTTAAAAGTGAAAATAAAAGAAAATATACAACTTTAAAACATAAAATAACTTGTTGCATGGATCAGCAAAATTGTTTATATGTAACATTCTCGTGTAGCTATCATGAAATATGAACAGATTATTAAGAGTAAATTACAATTTTTATCCCTGTGGTTTGTCTGATTCTGCGTTTTTGTCCTTGTACTTTTTTTTTTCTGTTTTTTTGTCCCTTAGGTATGCAAAATTCTGTTTTTTTGTCCTTCCGTCAATTTTCTGCCGTTAGCTAACGTCAAATGCCAAAAAAATAGGGGTATTTTTGTCCTTTTATATTTTCTTTACTTTTTTCTTTTAATTTCAAATAAATCTCTCTCTCTTCCCTCAATCTCTCTCTTCTCTTCTTCTCTGCAATTCAACACCACCACCATCTCTCCATCTTCTCTCTTTTCCCTTAATCAAACAATAACTTTTCAGTCTCTCTCTTCTTTGCAATTCAACACCACAATCATCTTGATCTTCCCTATTTGCGTTCTTAAAACCCATCAGCAAACAAAAAAAGTTACATAAAACCTTCTTTCTTCAAGTTTTGATTATTGTTTCTTTTGCTAGATCTCGTTTTCTCTCTCCGAAACATATCATCAAACTGAAAACCCATCAGCAAACAATTTAACTAACTTGTGCTTACCCTACTTTGACGAATCCTAATTTAAAGAACCCAAATTTGTAGAACCCTAACTTGAAAACCCCTAATTTCATTGATTCTTTGAATACAGTGGGGTTTGATTGGATCTAAAAAAAAGCTTGTAGATTAATTTCATCTTCATCTCCTTCACCCACCACCTGCAACTGTAGATTTCAGACAAAGGTCCGTTGTAGAAGACGAAGGTAAGCTGTAGAAGACGAAGGTCCGCCGGAGAAGACGAAGGTCCGCCGGAGAAGACGAAGGTCCGCCGGAGTAGACGAAGGTCCGTTGGGGATTACCGGAGAAGACGATCAACTCTGACGATGAAGAAGGTTTTTTATGTGCTGCGGAAGAAAATTATTTAGAAAATGGAGAAGAAAGAAATTTTGAAAGTACAATATTTAATGCGGATGGTACAACTAAATCGGTTAAAGGACAGGAATACCCTCACATGTTTGGCATGCGCGGTAAGTTAACGGCAGAAAATTGACAGAAGGACAAAAAAACGGAATTTTGCATACCTCAGGGACAAAAAAACAGAAAAAAAAGTATAGGGACAAAAACGCAGAATCGGGCAAACCACAGGGACAAAAACTGTAATTTACTCTATTATTAACTAAAAACTACTTATAACGGTTAATTATCAGCAGCTCTGAATATGGTAAGTAACGCCATGAAAAGATTGATGATATCAAGATACAATGCAACTGCAGCCCAAATGTATTCATCATATGAATACCGTTTGATCAAATTATCTGTATCGTAGACGATATACCCACAAAAGATTATGGCAGCTAAACATCCGTATATCATAACCGAAATCTTACCCAAGGGAAAGAATATCTGCACAAAAACAAATACATAAATAAGAAAATGTGTTTTGATAATCACAGCCCTTAGTCAAAAGACATGCATAACAAACTTGTAAATTGATTGTAACCGACTCCTGCATGAAAAATCAGCTTAAAGACTTTCTAGATCAACTATATATATTTATACATAGATCTAAAAATTTAAATATACATAAAGTCAAAAGTTTAATCATTAATATTATTAAAAATTATCTTTTTTATTCAATCATTTATTTTTATATACTTCTAAAATATTTATATAGTTATTATTATCATATATAATTCTGAAATTTCAAAATATAAATTCAACATTAACGGTATTAATAAATTTAGAGTATTTCTGAAGCAATAATTTCTATGTTAAAAATTCTTTTAGTTGAGTAGCTGGGATACAAAACCATCTTTAATTTGGCCAACTTGTTATTTGGACAAAAAATATACGAAGTATATTTTTCTTTCTAACAAGTCAACTGAAACGGGTCAAAAGTTACACAAGTGTAAACGGGTCAAGATTTGACTGAAATATATTTGCAATGCAATTAAATCATATCAATTGCAGTATCAATTGAATATGACATAATTTAACCCGTTACATAACCTGCCCAACCCGACCCGTTTCTGCAAAAGCTACCAAAAAAACTGAGACTATGTAGCAAACCTGAATGAGGGAAAAGATGAGAAGGACCATAATTGCCCCAAACAAAAACGGGCCCAAGAAATTGAAATCATATCCTTGTTTTGCGGCCCAAAACGTGAATAAAGTGAGACTCACAACTACCACAGCCGTTAAAATAGCAGCTTCCAATATCACCTTCCCTGCAATTCCAACAAACAATTAAATAACAAATAATCTCACATCTCACAATATAATACTTCCTCTGATTTAAAATAAGTGATATGTGTATCAAAATAAGTGATACACTTTGAAAACTTACCTTATTTGGTAAAAGGTAGTGGGACCCACACCCACTAACTATCTACTTTAATAAAATGAAATGACATCTTTACCCTTACTTTTAAGTTTAAAAGTCATTAACCTCACTTAATTTAAAATTTATGGGACTCATTCACCACTAACTATCCAATTAATCTAATTTAATTATCATTATCATATTTTGCCTCAAAACCCGTGAAACTAACAATGTATCACTTATTTTAAATCGGAGGAAGTATGAATAAATTGAAAAGTTGAGTGTAGGATTACCGCTAGTAAATGCGCAGGTTAAACCGAGTGCAAACGCAAGAGAGACAGTGAAAATCCCAAGAAGAATGTAATTAACAGGATGTCGTTGATGATAATAATACAACGGACATAACGCTGTACAACAAAAATTAAAAAATAAATTACAACACGAAAAAGCTCATGAGTTCAGAATTTCATAGATTCAAACCAGAATAACAAAAATCTAACAGAACAATCATATGTTAATTTCGTTATTTGCGTGATTTAGTCATCGAATTACACGAATTCTGACACAGATTTGAAAAAAAACTCATACGAAATTAAATCAGAATATAAAACTTACTGATGAACGGTGTGATGAGTAGAACAATATAACAAGCCAATCCACCACTGGTAGTCGTTAAGAAAGTGACGATCGGATGATACGAGACCACAACAGCACCAACTGCAACGGTTAATAGCAACTGTATAGCAACGATTGAGTAAATCTTACGAATAAATGACCACCGGAGTTCCGGCGACTCTAGCATCATCGGATACAGCGTTCTGCCGGTTCCGGTTTCCAAGTCATTCTTCCCAAACTGCGGCTGGTTCCACATGTTGATGAGATTCGCGTAGAATTCCGGCAATTCGAGTTGATACTGAGTAAATTAGGGTTTGTGAATGCGCAACTTTGGACAGATTCTGAACTTAGCGATGAAGATAGTTCATATTTAGGGGATTTTGGGGAGTTATAAAGATGGTAAACAGCGGTTTTTATCGAGGAAGCGAGAAACTTCTTGAGCTATCGTGTGTGCACGTGCCGTATATTACACGTGTCAGAATATTATCTATTCCTGATTTTTCGTGTTGGCTCTAGCGACGATTGCTTATCGAGCTATTTAAAACCCGTCCAATTGACCCGAAATCTAGCCCAGGAGGATTTGTGTGCATTAGCGACTTGAATTCACTTATTTTTAACACTAAAACTTATTAACATTATTAGTGATATTTAAGTGAGCTAGGGATGTGTTCGGTTCCGGAATCGGACCGAACCGGACCGGAACCGGTAAACCCGGTAACCGGAAAAAAGGAAATTTCAAGGACCGAGAACCGGACCGGTTAAAGCGGTTCCGAGCCCGGTCCGGTTCCGGTTCGGTTCGGTCTTCAAACGGGTTTAGAACCTGTAAACCCGGTTTTGTGTTTGCCATCAGATTATACATTTTTCGGTGCACATTTTCATCTTAAAGTATATAACTTAGATATTTTAACGTACTTTTGATAAAAGTATGATGTTTGCGGGGGTTCACGGGCTGCTTCAATTAAAATATGTTTCTATAAAAGCCTACATACCTATTATTTCGACATATATATATATATGAAAACTCGTAAGTCTATATACCTATTTAAATGCCGGTTCCAAACCCGAAAAAACCGGAACCGAACCGGGACCGGAACCGGTAAACCCGGTTTGTTAATTTTTATCAAATCTAAGAACCGGGAACCGGACCGGTTAAGCCGGTTCCGGTTCGGTTCGGTGCCGGTTCCGGTTTGGTCCCAGTTCGGTTCCGGTTTTCCGGTTTTTATACACACCCCTAAAGTGAGCAGTATGAATTTTTCGAATATATTCTTTTAAGAGAATAAACCCCACTTCTTTTTTAATGTCCTAAGAATTGATCTAGACCAATTATTAACCCTATTCATTCAAATCCCGGCTTAATGTGTATTTCAATAATTGATTAAATTATTGACGATAATCTCATAAATCATTTAGTAAAATATTACTTTAGTAATATACCTTTAAGATCATATATTATATAAATAATTATTTATAGAACTCAAAAGAAAAAAATTGTAAGAGATGTTCATGAGTAAACCCTATTGGGTTTATGCAAAGTGAACTGAGATTCGGCTGGTTACATTAGACCAGTTTGGAATCAGATAAGCTGAGCAATATCGGTCTAGATTCCGGTTTTGATATTCATGCAAAATCGGTTCCCGGGTCAGTTCGGTCGCATCCAAACCTGGAACTAATCAAATTAATTGGAAACAAAACCCCAAAAAAAATCTTGTTATTGGTCCAGTTCGATCTGATCTAAAACGTCATCAGTTTGATTAGTTTGATCTCATGTCCGACCAAAATCATTTTTCAGGTTCTTGATTTGGTCCCGTTTTTTGACCATACACATGTCTATACCCTATTTGTTAAACCGGTAATTAAAGTTCCATGTTTCAAATGAATTTTAACCCAATTTATCTATTACGTTTTAAGTTAATTTTGTGTTATTTTAACCCATTTGAATAGTTAGACATAGACCTAACACAACTCATTCCATTTGTAGTTAAATTTTTAACTGTCACCGTCAGTATTTAGTTCGACATAGACATAGACCTAACCCAAGTCATTCCATTTGTAGTTAAAATTTAATTGTCACCATGAGTATTTAGTTAGACATAGACATAGACCTAAATCCAAGTCATTCCATTTGTAGTTAAAAATTTAATTGTCACCAACTCACCATGAGTATTTAGTTAGACCTAACCTAACCCAAGTCATTCCATTTGTAGGTAAAAGTTTAATTGTCGCCATCAGTTAATTTACTAAATATGATTACATGAACTATGTTACTACAATAATATTATTACTTTTACTTTAAACTAATAAACTTGGATGCATGCAAAAATATTGTAACTTGGACAATTTACAACCATTCGATATATTAACCAATTTTCCTTTTAACTTTTGTTTTGTACTTAATCTCCGTTTATATCGTTGCACAACCCTAATATTGATCTAGCAAAGCATACATATTGGGAAAGTTTTCACAAATAGCACATCTAAAGTAACGATACTATGTAACCATGATAAAAGTAACTACACAAAAAGCCCTAACTAATTACATTTATTCGTTAGAATCCATCAAAAGTCAAGATAAAACGTTGTGCAAAACAAATTTTTGTTCAAGAAAAAAATACATGGACAAGAAAAATCGAAGAAATGATGTTCATTGTACCCAAAACAATTTTTTTTATTAATAATAACTAATTTAACTGAAAAACCAAACCATAGTAGAATGTTAACCGAACCGACTTTAACTAAAATCAGATTATCAATAACCGAAACTTTTGATTTTGGGTCACTTATCTCACCCCAATTCTTTTCTCAAATGGGTAAAAATGAACCAAGGTAAAGAGGTCAAACATGCCAAAAATGTATTTGATATATACAAACTCTTGTATCGTTCTATTCGAATTTGCGCGTAACATTCACTTTTTATGATCATTTATAAATCTTGGGTCATCCAAATGGACAAAAAAGTCTTCATGGTCAACCCAACCCGATTTGACCCGAAACAATTTTAGTCAACCTCTACAAACATAAGGGCACCAAACAATTCAAATCAACCTCTACAAGATACTTTTTTATTCTTCACAATTATGTTTTGCATTCAAATCAGAAGCCTTGATATATTTATGTAGAACCTATGAAACAAACATTACACAATGCAATAAAAGAGTATGATTTGACATGTTCACCTAAAAAACCATGAACCTGGAAACAAAACAACAAAACACAACGGATAAAATAAGTAAAATTGAAAAAAAATACTTACTTTATAAATCCAGTAAAATTCAGTAAAATTGTATCCCTATTTTAATAATACTTATTTTATAAAGTTGAAAACAAATACTATTATACTAATATGCAACTTATATTAAAAGTAATGGAAAATAGTGAATAATGAAAGGAGTACCTGTTGAGCATTGTATTTTATATATCATTGTGTTGTATGTTGTGTAAAATAAGGATGTCTCAAAGCATCATCAACAGTCAATCGATCCTCCTGTTCAGTTTTCATAAAAACAATACTTACTTTATAAAATACATCATAAAAAAGACCGACTTAAAGTAAAACAAGCAGACCCTAAAAATGGAAAAAAAAAAAAATCAACCCTATTATTTTATAAAATACAAGAGATAAAGAGACGCTATCGAAAATTATTAATTTAGAGGTGGCAAGATGGACGGATTTAAAAAACATATATAAATAATTTATGTGTGAGCTAATTGATAGTTAGTAAAACAATATAATTACATAAAATTTTCAGTGACTTTCACCATGTTTGACCTCTTTCAGATAGAACACAACCCAAATCGACCCATTTATGAATTAATGGGTCGAAGTTGCCACATCTAGTATTAATTATAAAAAAATTATAATAACTTACTGGATCCCAAACTAATAGTTGACGTACTAATCTCATAGCCCAAACATTCGGAAACCTGATTAGAAGTGTGTGAGTTTGTCATCAAAATGTCAGCAAATAAATAATAAACATGTGACATGTCTGTGTTGATATGTGTGTGTGTGTGTGCGAGCGCATATTGTCCTTAAATGTACTTTTTCGTGTTTTTTGTCCATGTGGTATTCATTTTTCATTTATTTCGTTCTTTTCTACCTAAATTGACCAAAATATTATTTATCTGAAATTTTAATTACACTTAAATTATTTTTTAATTTTCTATTTGTTTTTTTCGTTTTCTTTTTTATTTTAAGCTGCCAGGCCATCGATTAGGGGCAAAACTTGCGAAAATGAAAGACAATTTCTGTAATATATATATATATATATATATATATATATATATATATATATATGTGTGTGTGTGTGTGTGTTTTATATGGTTGGTGGGAACTGAACCAACCCTATTTTAAGAGGATCTCTACTCTTAATCTGACTTGAAAAGAATTCCTCAGAGCATTTCCATGAAGCTGGTGAACCCGCGCACTAAATAAAAATATATAAACCTTAATTAGTAATTTAGTACACAACTTTGCTAAAGAAAAAAAAAGAATCAAAAAGCAGATATTGTAACATCGGATTGACTCGGGTTATGTTTTATTTCTAACGGGTCAATGGGCAAAATCAAATAAATTAAGGTTAAAAGGAAACGAAGGAAATGGGTTGAAATAATACATTAACTAACCTTCCCATTGCTCCTCCAAGTAAGATGTTTTGATGAACTCCCAGGAAGCAAAATGCATAATTCCATAAATGACCTTAATCTGCCCATTTATATACAAACGGGTTGAGTTGGGTTATGTTTATATCTAACGGGTCAAATGGGTTAAGCTTATAAATTTAACAAAACAAGTTAAAATCATCTAAAATGTGTTCACATGCATAAAACCTTCTAAATCAAGTATTAAAAACAAATAAATAAATAAAATAAGAGTTTTAATTATTAATTATCAGAGATGCTAATAATAACCCTTAAGGGACTAACCACTCACAAACAACTTCCTGATATTTCTCTCACACAACCAATGAAAGATGTGAAAAATGCTAGTGTGTGAGAGAAAATAGGAGTTTGTTTGTGATTATGTTTAAACAGTAGCCTTTAAAAAATAAAACTGAAACATGTAGTTATTAACCATAGTTCTAAGGGCTATAGTTAGCAAAACCATTTAATTAAAATTAAATAAAAGAGAACCCGGTTTACCCAACCCGACCCGACCCGCAACTCACTTGTAAGCAAGATCCTTCAATCCTTCATTCCAGCCTTCAAGATGTTGATCCAAAAGAGCACGTGTTACACCATTTATCTGGAACACATTTGGTGATCCTATAATCAACTCTAAGATCACAACACCAACACTCCACATATCATACCTGTTAATAGTAAATAATTAACAATTAAATAATCCAATAATAATTAACAATTCAATTAAAATATGTGATCTGACCTGATCAGAATCGGTCAACACCGGTCAAAATGGGTGAATATTGGTCAAAAAAGGTGTTTATTATAGAGTGTATACATATTTCTGTAACGGAAAGATATGAAAGACATACTTTGTAGTTATGCTTGTGGGCCCATGATACCAAGTAGCATTGAGAAAAGCTTCTGGAGGCATATACTCATAAGTTTGTTCATCCCTAATAAAAACAAAATTAACTTAATAGAAATTATACACTTTCACCACAGTTTGTCCTTTTTCTTGAATTTTCTATAGATAACTAATGTGTTATATACTTATATATAATTATAAAAACAATATTATTTAAATAGTGATTTCTGAAACGGTGGTTTTAATCCAGTCAACCAAATAAAAAAGATTGATAGATTTTTAAAGAAAATCTTAAAATCACAAAAGCAGGTGTAACCTCATTACCTCATAGCAGCAGGCTTTTAAGGTGTATAGCCATTAATATCAACAGCAAAAAAAAAATTGAAAAAGAAAAAAAAAAGTAAAAAATACCGAGAAGGTCCAGCAGCCCCATATAAATGCTTTATGGTAAATTCATCCATTGCACTGCCAAAGTCAATAATACGCCTGGTGACAAAAAAAACAAGGGATTAGAGAAGAAATCGCATAATAAACAGAAAACATAATGATCAATATATATATGAATGAGTCTGAAAATACATTTTAGTGGTATAAGTCTCGTTTCCACTTGGGCTTCCTTTTAAGCATCTACCATAATCGTGATCTTCGAAGCAAACTATCATATTCTCTAGCAAGAAAAAAAGTATTTCAAGTTAGAATAAATAAATAAAAAAAATAAGTAAACAATATCATAAATAATATGTCATCATGTGCATAAAAAGTGGACCATTTGACCCTTGATATTTTTTGTTCTTTTTTGTTGTAATATTTTTTTAGTTTGACATATTATATGATGAAATATATATAAAAAAGTGCTCATATAGATAAAGACAGTAATGTTCTCACCAGGTTTAATATCCCTGTGGGTGATATTACGGTCATGACAAGCCTTCAGTGCCATTAACTGATAAAAAAAATTAAATAAAAAAGAGAAAGATGTTAGATTTGCTAATTATTTAGAAAGCACCAGCTAGAATTTGTTAAAAAATAAAATAATGATAATTAAGAACATAAAACTTCAAGTCGCTAGCTATGATGGGGTTTAGTCATGGTACTTTTTGGTACAGATTAGGTTGACCAATAAAATATAATAAATAATTAGTGTGTCGATTCCAAAAACTAAATTATTTTTATAGCAATCTAAAATATTTGAATAACATTATTTAGGAGGTCTTACGTATTAAAAACACACTTTAGCTGACTTTCGACCCATTGACCCGTTTCCTTTTAAGCTAACCTTTTTTTATTTACCCGTTAAAAGATAAACCATAACCCAGATCAACCCATTCACAACAAACGGGTCCAAAAACCCGTCTCTAAATAATAAGAAAACAATTAACAAACATACCAACTGCCAAATAAGATTCCTCATTTCCTCTTGACCTGCTTCGGTTGTCTTCAACCAATGCCACCATTTTGATGAATGTAATATTCGAACATGTTTAATATTTTCATCATTTGTTGAATCATCATTATTTCCCAAATCATCTGCTGTATATAAAAGCTTTGATAATGAAATACCTTCATGACGAAATACAAGCCATATTTCATTTGACTTTGACTCAAATGACTCTATATATCTTGCAATGTGTTCGAGTCCTTCATAATCATAAGAAACCGCTTTTTGTATTTTTATTCTTGAAGATGAATCTATTTGTACAGCAACTGATTTTTTATTTTTTAGTGAATTATCCGGGTATTGGTATGATTCCTTTACTGATAATTTACCACCTAAATATGATGAAGCATTTAGAAAAAGTTCACCAAAATATTTCTCTCGTAGACCACTTAAGTAGACTGTATTGCCCCTTTCTACCTGTTTCAGTTTGTGAGATTTAGTTAATTGCAAGAGTAAATTACAAAAATGGTCCATGTGGTTTGCTAAAAAATGCACTTTTGGTCCCTCTTCGAAATCTTTTGCTATTTTTGGTCTTGGAAACTTGGTCCATCGCCACTTGAAATGACCAAAGTACCCTTTACCCTTTATTTCAAGTGGACGGAGGACCAAGATTGCAAGAAACTAGATGAAATAAAAGTAAAATAAATAAATGCAATAATAAATTAACGGGATAATTACCATTATACGCTTTAAGATGAAAATGTTATCATTGGGAGGATCAGAACCGAAGTTTGTTTTGTTTTTTGCGTTCGTATTTGAATCATTATTTTGTTGGAAATAATTCCAATGAAAAGCCACCCAAACTTCTCCATATGATCCACGGTCAAATCTCTTTTTCAGTATATACCTATACAAGTATCAACTACAGACCTTTAAAAATTAAAAACACTAAAATATTATGAAAAAGATAATAAAAGGTAAATTACGTAAATGGTCTACGAAAAATTACGGATTTCACCCCTCGACTTTGTTTATTACATGCATGGTCCTTTAGGTCCGTTGAAGTTGAAACGCAGAGGACCATCTGTGTAATAAACAAACTCGAGGGACGGAATCTGTATTTTTTTGTAAACAACAAGGACCATTTATGTAATTTACTCATAATAAAAACAAAAAGAGAGAAAATTTAGTGGATACCTTGTGTTAGGAGTGGTGTGTTTATAAGATTCTTGATTTTGTTCAACAGTTGGTGTAGGGAGTGATTCTAAAAACCCTAGAAAACTTGCAAGACCTTCAGGATTAATGCATTGATCTTTGTCTCCATTATTAGATTTCCCAAAATGATAGCACATC
This sequence comes from Calendula officinalis, assembly GCA_963853835.1. NCBI lineage: Eukaryota > Viridiplantae > Streptophyta > Magnoliopsida > Asterales > Asteraceae > Calendula > Calendula officinalis. The sequence goes on from OY970821.1 coordinate 100,256,123, forward strand.
ATTTGGTCACGGTACAAATTTAATGGCCCGCCTGCATTTATATAAAAATAAAAAATTTATAGTTCAGTTACAGAATATAATCTCGACCCAATTGCTTATGAATGGGTCGATTCGGGTTGTGTTTATTTCAAACGGGTTGGAAGTCGACCAAGGTCCATTTTTAATGCGTACAACCTCCTAAATCGGTTTCATTTAAAATTTCAGAAAATATAAATAAATAAATAAATTAAATAAAATAAAAAGGTCTTTGTGATCTAACCATAACTATGATCATTAGGTAAGGCTTGTGGTGAGCCATATATGGAATCTTGTTCATCTTTTGAAATCCAGAATGTGTAGTCATCCTCATTGAGGCTTTCGGATAGATAGAAAGATCCATGAGTATTATATTTTCCTTCAACCTATTGCAAAAAATAAGGGTATAAATATAAAAATATAATTATAATAAATAGTGTAGATTACAGAAATTGTCCATGTGGTCTTTCATTTTTTCAGGTTTTGTCCTTAGACTTTCTTTCAGTTTTTTTGTCCAAGTGGTCGTGATTATTCAGTTTTTTTGTCGTTTTCCACCTAAATTGACCCAAATTCCCTTATAATTAAAATCTGAATTTTTTAATTTCTTTTCCTTTTCCTTTTATTTTTAATCCTTTTAATCTCCGGGGAGGGAGGGAGGACAATTGTCATACTAAATGAAAAAGGATAAAAATTAAAAATAAATAGATAAATTAAAAAAATAATTGAAAATTTCATAAAAATAATTATAAGGGTATTTTGGTCAAGTTAGGTGAAAAAGTACAAAAAGCTGAAAAATCAGGACCACAAAGACAATTTTTGTAATTTACCCTAAAAAAATAAATCATAAACTCGACCACTCAAGCTCATTGACACCAAATATTATTAATACGTGACTCAAATGCTAGATTCTCTAACAAAACCAAAAAAAAGTTCTTATTTCTGAATAATTTTCTCATACACTCAGCATTATATTATAATATGAATGCAATATTATATATAACAGAGAAATTAGAACCAAGTAATAAAGAGGTTGATCATACCAATAAACGCCCAAACTTATTGATAGCTGAATCAGTATTCCCCGATTCTACAAGTTGAAAGTTGGTGACATCAGCGTGATATAAGCAACTATATAGCAAGTAAAAATCATATGCAGCTAATATATGAAATGTGGAATATTATATTTTTTAGGTATAATATTTGTAACTCATGATGGAAACTTTTCCACCTAATATGTATAACCACCTTACGCAAGAGCCATACATATATAGGTGGTAGTTTCAGCCCGTTTGCTATGAATGGGTCAATTCGGGTCAAACAAGAAAAAAAATAATTAGCATAAATGATAAGCTCCCTACATGAAAATATTTACAGTTTAGATTGTTAATGAAATAACATAATAACTACTTGACATGCTAGCTATTCATAATAAAAAAAATAGAGCAAATGTTATAAAATAACATATATTTTAGGTGATGGTCCATTTTGGTAATTACAAGTTTTAGTTGGGATATTTTTGGTAACTAACTTGTTTTTTGGTTCCTTCGCGGTAAATAAAAGAATTTTCAATTTTATTTACGTTTTTAACACTATAATCACCAAAAATAGACCGGCTAAAAACTTATAATTACCAAAACGGGCCAACAATTAAAGTATATTGCTATTGCATCCATTAAAAAATAGTTGGAAATATTGTGTTTCGGGTCAACCCAACCCATTTTGGCAGGTACGAATTTAATAAAAAAAAATAATTTTTATTAAATACTAAAATTACCAGACTGTCCGTCCACATAACTCTGCAATCTCACTTCTTCAAACCGTTGATTATTCAAATTTTCTAATCCAAACGGAACTACAACAGCTGCAACATTATCCATACTCCCTTTTTCAAGAGCAGTATCAACAATACAATCAGCTAATGAGTGTTCACATGAAGGACTGTATTGTAATTTCACAGGGGCATTTGTATGTAATTCCCAAAATAGATCACAAACATCTTGTGGGCCCAGTTTTTCAAGAACACCATCAGAAGCAGCTATTAAGTAAGTATCGTTTGTTGTTAGTGGTTGCCAGTCAGTCACCTCAGGGATAGATATAACACCAAAGCTGATGAAATATAACAGTAAATTAGATTTTTTAGATAAATTTAATTAATATTATTAATAATAACTTCAACTTGAAAAAGAAGAGTAAATTACATAAATCGTCCATGCAGTTTGTATGAAATTATGCATTTCGTCCCTTAGATTTTTTCATTACACTGATAGATTTTTTCATTACACTGATAGTTCCTAAGTTTGAAATTTGTAACATCAAAGGTCCTTAACTTTAAAATTTATAACATCAACGGTCCCTAATTTTGAAACTTGTAACGTCAATGGTCACAACAAGCTTAACAACCTTTTTTGCTTTAGGGACCATTGGTGTTACAAGTTTCAAAATTAGGTACTATCCGTGTAATAAAGAGAGACGAGTAACAAAATCCAAAATTCCATACAACACACATGGACGATTTATGTAATTTAGTCCACATTTTATTTGCACTCACAAAAAGGCTCAAATTTTTTAAGATAATTTATTCCACCGTGTAACCAAGTCGTATCTTTAAATATAAAATTTAAAAAATTCAAAAACTTGAGATTTTTTCTCACAATTTTCAAAAGTTGGTTACCTTTTAATGTATAAAATGGGAAAAAAACGGTCACACAAAACATAAACGAAACCGAAATTACTTACCTCCTTATACAATTTACCCTAATCAAATTGCAAAACTAACCTTTTAAATGACAAATCACCAATAGCACGTGAAACAGCCAAATGACCATTAACTCTTGAAACACCACCCCACTCAAGAACATAACCGCCAGCCGATTCAACTCGAGATTTTTCATCAACCCTATCGGGATGGTGGTCTTTAGTTAATTCTTTAGCAGAAAAATAGGTAAAACCGTCAGTTGCTGCTAATTGAAAGTTCCCATAATCTTTCATGCGTATTGAAGCACCATCTCGTCTTTTATTTCTGTATAATCTTAACAAAGTAGCTGCAATTTATAGGAATGATTGGTTATTAGTCTTTTTTATTTCATTAATAAGGGCAATTTGCATAGCAAGTTGAAGAAAAGTTGATAAAAATAACATATAAAAAAGATTGATTTAAGATTTTTATCAGCAATGAGCTTATAATGACTTAAAACGAGAGAAAAAAGCTCATAAGCTAGAAAATAAGCAAAAAAAAACAAGTTTGTGAAAAATAAGTTGAACAAAATAAGCTCAAAAGCCCAAAAATTAGCTAGAACAAACACCCCTTTAGAAGATTCTTTCTAACCTTTAGCCTCTTGAGGTGGTAAAAACGTCTCAGAACAAACAAAAGCCTTTGAATCTCCAACATTTGCAGCTAGAATCTGACTATCTGCTATTAATACAACTGTTGCAGTTGACCCAGAGTCAAAATTGTATCTAGATGCTTCCTATTAATTACAATAGAAAAAAATCAACAATAAACACACATTATGTGTGTGTGTGTGTGTGTGTGTGTGTGTGTGTAGAGATAGAGAGATAGAAAAGAATAGCAACAACTTACCTTGCAAAATGCTGCATCAATATCATCAATGGCCTTCAACAAAGATTCTTTTAAGATTTCCAAGTGGAAAGCTCCATCAAATATGGTTGACAATGTAAACTTAATCCTGCAACAAAAATGACAAATACTTCTTGTTATCTGAGTATTTTAAGTTAGGATTGCAATTGCTTATACGAAACACATTAAAAGGTGAAACTGCTATTATTCATCTAATATTAGATAGTTAATAGTAATATAGTGTCATGCTACTTGCATGAGACCAAAATAGTCGAATAATGACTCGAGAAAGTTGTTGGTAACACAATTTAGGTATAATTGCTAGCCTTCCAAATTTTTAACAAAAAGGTAACAATATACCTTCTTGTTTATTTGTAAGTATAATGTCTAGGCATCTAGCATATCCATGTGTTTTGCCCTGTGAAAAACCATGCTTACAATTCTTACCTACAATTAGGCAAGAGCAAAATTCACTTTTATAAGGCTAGTTGTTCAAAAACTTTAAGTCAAAACAAGAAAAAAACCTAATTTCATATAAATTAAATGCTATATGGTGCATACAAGTATTGGTAAATCATGTGTGCTGTATAGAGAGATCATAAGTGTGTGTGTGTATGTGTGTGTGTGAGAGAGAGAGATAGATACCTTCCAACATGCAGCACATATTCACCCTGTTTTTCATCCCAACCAAGCATTTGAGAACCATAATCATGTTCACCCTTGTTTGGTAACATTCCCATTGATAATTTGGACAAAAAAGAAAACGCGGTATCAAGAAGAAAATAAGTATGCAGTGTGAAATACTCCAATAACAGCTTTGAAGCCATTTCACTAGCTTCTGCACCATTATGACCATCAAAAACTGCCAGAATGCCAACTGAGTAATCTCTAATACCATTTGGATCTGTACCAATATGAGAAATAAACAATAAGAAATGCAACCTTAATGGTTATGATATGAGGAAAACGATACAAGAATCAACTAATTCCATAATTTCATTCGATTTCAGAAGAAGAAAACATATGTAATTTCGCTTAATAAGCTGGAGTACGTTATGAAACTCGTTGTATCATTTAATGTATCAAAACGTTAATCCGTTTAATGTCAAAAATCAAGTTTAAAAGTAGTAATCAATCAAAGCAATGCTATAAAATGGCATGAGTGTGTATACTGTATAATCAAATATAATAACATCGCGTACAGATGCACAAACAAAGCAGAAAAGCAAACACGAAGCTAATTTTGATACAGTTTTTCCTGGAATAATTATACAAGTCAAACGAGCAATAAAAACAATTACATTACCTGGAAAAGGAATCCGGATATCGAGAGTACAGAGAGTTCGATCTTCATGAGATTTCCGACGGCCCTGACGTGTGGCCGATTGACATCTTCCAACTGTGGATCGTCGAACAGAATCGTGTTCCGGTAAGCTCCATCTAGGGCATTTTGGTGACTGGAAAACCGCCGGTGCACCGCCTTCTTTATATACGGCCAAGCACGTCGATGATTCGCCGGCGGTACGTGTAATTATGCAGATAATAAACCCTAGAACGGACAATATGAAATTCGTTTTGTTCATAGTTTGTATTTATAATTTATAGTTAATTTTGAATACGATGTGTAATTGATCGGAGAAATGAGCTTGTAATCGGAAGTCATAATTCGGAAAGAGCTCGCCGATCTGTAGAAGTAACGATTATACCTGCCGACAGACGGTGGTCGAAGGTGCTGCCGGAGAGGTTTAATTGATTTTATGTTTCTTTTTTGATTTTTTAAAGTTTTTAGGATTGAAATTAGTGATGCCAACGGTTACGGGTAGTAGCGGGTACTGCAAAATTCGTACCCGCACTCCAATCCCCATACCCATACCCGTCCGCACCCGCGTAATCCCCAACGGGTTCGGGTAGAAAAATCACCGTGCGGGTACGGGTAACCCGATGGGTATTTGTATAAAAGTTCAAGAAAAAAATAATATTAAACACAACACATGTGGTTGGTGTACTTTAATACACACATGCATGCATCTATGTTGATTGATAATATTAACTTTTTATGTGGAGGGTATACACTTTTATAGATGGAAAAGTTTGTTTATGAGTTGTATTCTAGCAATGTGGGATCTTATTTTCTTTATTGTTGTCCCACATTGCTTTTTGAAAGAACAAATCATGTAGAATTGCCCTATATAAAGGGAAGGGCATAGATAAATAAAAATAACATTTTGTCTTAGTAAGTAATATGTAATATACATAGTATTTGTACATAAAAAATGTAATATATATACATACATATATTCGGGTATAAAACGGTGCGGGTAGATGAATACCCGTACCCGGCCCGCACCCGCTTCGGGTGTAAAATTTAATACCCGTCCCCCGCCCCGTTACCCGTTTAAGCGGGTAATACCCGCCCCGTTAGGGTCGGGTACCCGAATCCGCGGATAAAATTGGCATCTCTAATTGAAATATTGGACAGTGTCCTCGACAGTTTTTTTAACAATACTAGCAGGGTACCCACGCAATGCGGCGGCGGATACCCAGAAACTATATTTCGTGGCGAGCAAGTGTTGTTCGTTTACACAGTAATAATTGCGCAAATGAATGATTTTTTCCGTCTTTAAAAATTGCAATTACTAATCATTATCATATTGAACATAATAATACATTCAAGTTCAACAAACTTAAGGATTATAATTAAAGAATATGTGAGCACACAAACAAATACCTTGATCATGGAAAGTTCGATACAATATGTTTTCTATTTAAAGTTGGTTGTTTATTTGTTCTAAAACAAAGTGTCATTTAGATCAATCGGTTAACACACATTTTGTACTTAGAAAAAGGTCTTGTGTTCGAATCATGTAAGCAACAATTTAACCGGAGCATATGTCATGGGTAAAACGTCGCCTGATTTGTAGCATCGTGTTTATGTGTAGGTTGTGTTTATGTGTAGGTTGTGGTCGAAAATAAAAACGTAGCTCGGAAATAAAAGATGGTAAGAAAGGTCAAGACGGATTAATAAAAGATGGTAAGATAGTTTTCGGAAATATAAAGCAAAACGGAAATAAAAGATGGTAAGAAAGGTCAATTAATTAATTTCCGAAAATACAAACCGAAACCGAAAAGCTCAATTAATTAACTTCCGTAAATATAAGGGCAGGTCAAGTGCTTGGAATTACAGCCTATTATATTTTGTTTTCCGGAAATACAAACCGAAACCGAAAAGGTACATTAAATGACTTCCGGAAATATAAGGTGTTGTGGTCAAATGCTCGGAATTACAGGCTATTGCATTTAGTGTTGGTGGTTTGAAATAAAGTGTAACTTATAGCAATTGGTTAACACATAATGACTGCTTAGGAGAGGTCTTGTGTTCGAATCTTGTAAGCCACCCTTTATTTTTTCAGTTAAAGAACTTACTAAAAGTGGAAATCTCCTTAAACTTAAAATTAAAGAGCTCCTTAAACTTATTAAAAGATGTAGGTCTAAATGCATTAGTAAGTAGTAAGATAAGATTTATTTTTACTTTTCTTTATACACCATTATAAAAGGGAGTGATTTTTACACCACATGTTTTAATGCATCTACCATAATAAATGCATTACTTACTTGTACAGTATACAGAAATACTTGTACAATGTGGTATAGGCATCAAAAAATATGGTAACAAAACTAATTCTCATCATAAAATATATACATATAAAATATTAAATACTCTACTAAAATACATTTCACATCTTACTGGTCCATTTTCTCCAAAATCCGATATCCGAAATAAAGTTTTGGGGGGAAAGTGGGGTTACTTACGTTTTGACTATTGTAATTTTTAATATCATAATAAAATCAAAACATTATTTCTATATAATCACAATTTGAAATGGTTGATTATAAACACCTTCTATAGTATAAGTAAATCTGCCTCCACCCTTTTCGAAAGTCTTTATTTATCACTAAAAAATATTAAGATATAAATGTTGTCATTTAAACATATAAATAGGCAATTGTATCATAAATCTTTTATTATATTAGATATTTTATTTGTCACCGAACCGGTTAAAGTAGAAACCGAATAACATATACACTATGATTTTTTCTTATATGTTAAAAAGTATTTTCTTACAAAAAATTAAAAACGACTATAAATATACAGTGATTACATATATATTTTTTAGTTACAGAAGGACCAGTCACCAGTTCATTACCAACTTAATGTCCATCTTATAATTCAACTTTGATTTCAACCCACACTTCCTAATTACCTCATATAGTATTTCGCAAGTATTTAAGCTACGAATAAAAAACGACAGACTATTAAACTTTACCGAAATATTAATATAAAACTTCTGCCAACAGCTCGTCAGTATAGGAACCAACTGATGTCGGCTTTCACCCATCATTGACACGGCTCATCTCCTTGATACCATTGGTTTTTCATTCGGGTAGAGGAAGAGTATAGAAGTCTTGGGAGGTGGGTTTTTGTGGGGTTCAATCTTATTCTAATAGGGTATTATGTGTGTATATTTTATAATGATAAAGCTTAAAAAGTAAAAATAATGAGTATTGATGGAATGAGTATGGCAGTTGAATGTCAGTCATAGAGTTACCTAGTGATGCTAAAAATAAACCACCATAGTCGGTTACCGTTGGTGATGTAACGAACATGTTGATTCATACGAATCTTATGAACAATTATTCTAATATCGTTAGATTCAACGAAATAATAATAATATTCAAAGCAATTTCAACTCAAATATATAATTTGTGAAATAAGAGGGGGGAATTCATAAGACCGTAAACTGAATAAACCAAATAAGGCCCAATATAAACCTATAATATTGAATGGGTTTATATAAATAGATTAAAAACTAGCTCATAAATTAAGTTAAAAAAAATTAAAGAGAACAACATTTAACATGTAAATAACTTTAAATATTCAGTAAAATTTTTATTGTCGAATAATACTTACCACCGCCATTTTGGCAATCTATTATGCTAGTACCATTAACATATTTGAGCATTTGACTGATGTTCTTTTACACAAAAGGTAAAGAGTTAATTACACAAATGGTCCTTTAAGATGATACTAAATTGTAAGTTTGGTCTTAAACTTTTAATTTCGACAAGTGCAGTCCTTTATGTTTACCAATTTTGCACGTTTGGTCCTTTAGGCCAAACAGTGTTAACTTTTTCTATTAAGTGACCTCGTGTGCAATGCACATAAGGGTGTTTTTGTCTTTTCACATTAATTTTATAAAAAATTAAAAACCAAGCCTAAATTCTTCCACTTCATCTTCTTCCCCCAAGATCAAAACCCTAGTTTGAAATCACTGGTAAACCAAAATCAAAACCCTAATTTGAAATCACTTCATCTTCTTCGCTTTTTTGGAGGTTTTGAGCTGTTATGTCTCTTGAACAATGAAACAATCGGAACTTCTTCTACTTTAGATTTCACCCTCATCAACTTACCAGAATCTTCATTTTCTCCGTTTTATTCAGCTTTCTTTTGCTCTTCTTTCGAATTCGAAGAACCAGATGTGTTTGAGTCCGTACTTTCAATTGAATCTGTAATATTCGATTTCAATTTCTTAAACTTCAACATCATAACTCTAAACTTCGTCGCCGATTTCATCAACGAAACACGAGTTTGCGATTGAGATTGAGGTGGTTTTGAATAAATTTCCGACGTCGTTTGTTCAACATGAGTAAAACTGCCTTTGAAAAACAAGTCATCGGAAGGCGAGACTGAAACGTTCACATCAGCCGTACTATCACCGCTTGAACCAGACAATAGCGTGAACTTCAACTCTCTCTCATCTTCCAACTCAACATATCCATCATCTTCATCTTCCTCGCCGTAAACGACACCGTTTCCACCTTCACCATTCATCTCTTCTTCCGCAGGTAAAGTGAACTCCAAATCGAAAAACGGCCCATGATTATTCAAGTCGGAGTCTTCCTCATCGTCTCCGGTTTCCGACGTTTGAGTGCTGATTTCCGTAACAATGTTGGTGGCGGCGGAAGTTCTTACGTTAGCATGTTGGTTGCGTCACTACCGCATTAATCCACCAGTACCTCAAGGGATTTGATTTATCAGTGATTTAAAATTAGGGTTTTGATATTGGGGAAGAAGATGAAGTGATGAACTTAAGCTTAATTTTGAATTTTTTTTAAAAATAATGTGAAAAAGACAAAAATACCCTTATGTGCATCGCAAATGAAGTCACTTAACAGAAAAAGTTAACACGGACCAAACGTGCAAAATTGGTAAACATAAAGGACTACACTTGTCGAAATTAAAAGTTTAGGACTAAACTTGTAATCTTGTATCATCTTAAAGGCCTAAACGTGTAATTAACTCAAAGGTAAAATAAGAGAGATTCAACAATATTATCATTTCCTCAAATTATCTACAGAGAACCGGTTGTACTAAGAACCGGTTACTAAGAAAATATTAGTAAGCAACTAACAAAGTACAATAAAGAAAATTAGAAATGCAAAGTAGGATAAAAGCGGCAACTGGATCAAACTAAATTACATATGTAGCTCTATATTTCATCCATGTATAAAGTGACTTTAAATTCCTCCTCTATTTCTGACACTGATAAATTGACATTTTAAAGATTAAATTGTTTCTTAATGTCCAAATTATGTTCCATACCAAGCCGCTAACCCGAGTTGATAATTCCTATAAAGAGCTTCAAAAACGAATTATGACTAAACACTTTCAATTATTGAGCACTAATATCATAAATGCATGGCATGTGACTCTCTTATGTCAATTTTATTTTTAACTTAAGTATTTAACAGTCAATAATTTTGTTTTCTTGTAGAAGGCCAAAAGAGACAATAGAAAAAGCTTCCAAGCATTCACTTCTACATTATGATTTACTTAAAGTGGACCAACATAGAATTTACTCAAACACCAATTACTATTTTGTTAATATACTAAATAATGAAAATAAAAATTCGATACGTAAAATTTACATGAAAAAATAAGATACGAAAATCAGGTGCACTACACTTCATATGATGACTGATAAAACGTTACTATCTTTTATAACCTATTTCGTTATAAAGTCATCTTGTGATTAATTTTCTTGTCTTTCCAAAAAAGCCAAATTCTGTTTTTTCTAACATTGTTATACAGCTAATCCCCAATGTGGTATATTTTGCTCGTAATGTACGAGATCTAACCGTTGTCATGACCGTTTCCAAATATTTTCCTAACCATTTGGTAAATATTGATCTTTAGGAAGTCATTATGACAAAGCTCATATTAAAATATTTGCATGTATAATCGTGTAAAGTATTGGAAAGTGGTAGGGTTACAAATTTAAGTGATGTTATAAAGATTTTTTTTTAAAATTATATAGAATATACAGAATATATCACAAACTAGATCATATAATATAAACTTTTTGAATGAAATAACAACTTTTTGCTACTTCAATGAAAGTTTGGTATGGCCATCGGGTTGCATCTATTGGTTTCATATGCCTAAAACCTAGATAAGGGAATCAAAAGATCGAAGAAAGAAAGAGAAAGATATATGATATATCCATGAGGTCAAAGTGGAAAAATCTTTGAATTTGATTTTTTCATAGAAGTATAAACTATATATTGTACAAAACAAGAAGTTGCGGCTAGCACTTAGCGGCTGGTTGTAAAGATACACATCATATTTATAAATTAATATGTTATTAATTTTGTTATGGTAACTTGAACAATTATTATCCTAGATAACCTTTAGAAGAAACATGTTAGAGTCACTATAAAAAAAACTTCTATTATTATATAAAAAAAACATTATTTAAACATGAAAAAAGTATTAAAAAATATACTATTATGGATACTATAAAAAATAAATAAATAAATAAAATAAATAAAATTAAAAACCTAAACATTCGATCTACTATTCCTCTCCCCGGTAAATACTGGAATTAAATATATTTGCAGAGAAATGATCAATAGAGAACTAAACTACTCTTACTCTTACATACAGACTTACAAAACAAATCTCAGCCTTTATATATATATATATATATATATATATATATATATATATATATATATATATATATATATATATATATATATATATATATATATATATATATATATATATATATATATATATATATATATATATATTGTCCGATTCAGCGCAGAACCCATTTAAGCGACAGAACCACAGAACCCGATTTTAGACCATTAGATTGTAAAGTGGACGGTTAAGATTAACTGTTTCGTTTTCATAAATAAAATAATTATATATTTGGTAATAATTAAATAAAAAGGGCAAAATAGGTATTGTGATAAGAGAGAGAAATGCAACAAATTAAACCTAATTATATGGAGAGAAAAGAGAGATATAGCAGCCACCACACGATTCATCTTGTTTCAGATCTGAAACCACTCACGATGGCATTCCTCGAAGTTCTAAAGATGACTATCTGCTTCTTCATCACATCGAAACCCTAGCACCATAAAGTGGAGCGGCAATGGCAGTTTAGGCTCTCAATCTTCTGTATCTGCACATGGTGTGTAAGCAATTTACCCAAAGAGCAAAGAGCTCTGAACCAGAGGTTTTTTTTTTCTCTCTTCATCTCCATCTTCTAATTTTTTATTTTTGTATTCCTTCGAAGAGTCAAACGTTCAGAGGTTCTTTCATTTTGGGCCTTTATTTAAATTTTATATTAATTTGAAAATCGTAAAACCCCTTTTTGATTCTTTTATATGTAGCCCTACTTAAAAGAACATATAATAGATCGTTATGTAGTTTAATTATTTATTAACTGAATGTTCCATTATTGGTTTAATAATTCAAACATTTTAAAGCTTTTTGTATATGACGTTGAACACTTATGTTCTAGTGAAATTGATTATTTTTATCAATTATGCTTTATCTCTTTCTCTCTCTATCATTTTTGTTTGTTTTGAAATTTTTTTGAAAATACAGAAATGGATGATTTAGAAATGAAATACGAATTTTTTTGATGTAATATGCTGCCATTAAGGCTGTTGCTTTATTTCATTTACTTTATTCGTTAGAAACTATATTTTCCACCAAATATTTGTGAAAATGTTGTCCAACAAGAAGAAATGGAGGCAATAGATGTTCTCCATGTTAAACAGATGATGAAACGTACATGTTAAACTTATGTGTTATTAAATTTAATGTGTGTGTTTGTTTAGTTTTAGATTTTGAAGATGAAGATCAAACTAATGTTAATGGAAAGGGAAATCGAAGGTTGATGAATCATCTAAGTTAGATGTAGGAAAAAGCAGAGATCGGTTAATTACAATGAAAGCAGCAGGCCAAAACTGGTTGTCATATTCGGTATGTTTGTTTTATTTTGTTAAATTGGTATATTTCGTATAATGTATGTTATTGTTCAGATTTAGACGATGAAGAAGATCGAATTAATCGTAAACGGAAAGGGAAAGGCAAGGTTGGTGAAACATCTAACCAATTGGTAGGACGACTAAACCGATCTAAACAATTGGTAGGCTGGTTTGATTTATTAATGTTTTGTATTTCATCTAATGTATGGTTTTTTTTTGAATTAGATTTTGAAGAAGACGAGAAAATTAGTCGTTATTTCGCCAGTAAAGGATGGATGTTATCTTACAGAAAACATCTGATGTTATTTTACCGGTCCGTGTTTTTCAAGTGTATTTGACTTTGAATGTAATGTTGTATAAATACATTACATTGATGTACATTTTCCAGTTGATACATTTATGTACTTTTTAAAGTTGAGACACTTATGTACATTTTAAATTTGAGACATTAATGTAATGTACATTTTATATTTAAGACATTAGTGTAATTAACATTCAATGTTTTAAGTCACCTAAGTCATCGGCTACATCAAATGTTGTACGCTGCATCAAATGTTGTTCGTTGTTGAACTTCTTGTAACTTAACATTCAAATGGTGTACGCTGCATCAAATGTTGTACGCTGCATCAAATGTTGTTCAAATATTTAAAAAAAAAACAGACTTCCCATATTTTTAGGAATCTAACCAACATTTATTCAGTTTCCATCCATAACCGATTTGTGTATTTTGACTGATATACCCTTTACGTATAATAATAATAAAAACAAAACAATTATTAAATGCTGCAATCTGATTGGTCCTCACATGGTTCTGTGGTTCTGTCGCTTAAAAGGGTTCTGCGCTGAATCGCACCCTATATATATATATATATATATATATATATATATATTTTCGAAATGCATATTCAATTTACATCAATTGCATATTCGATAACGTATATATTAATTTAATTTATTTAAGTAAATAGTATTGGTTATGTGAGTTTCATATTTTAAGATGTTTCTACAATATGATCCTTACCATTTATTGGTAAGAATTTCGATCTTATTTCAGGTAATTTGATTGTTTAGTGTATAGTTAATTTCAAAAGGTTAAAAATGAAACATATTAAATGGGTAAATTCCTCCAAGATATGTCCAAAATGCAAAGAACGTAACTTGTAAATACTTTTATTTAAAGTCAATTAGTATCTTATTTACAAATTTGTAATCATCATATTTAATATATCGATCAATTGCTTATAAAACTCAAAAATAAAAAATAGAAGAATATGTTTAGAAATCAAGCTCAATGTATCACCAACGTTAAAGAATACATAATGTTTCGCATAAATTTCTTTCTGGGAGAGATTAGTGAGAGAGAGAGATGGGAAAGCTGATGACAACAATAAAAACAAAAGACCAAAGGGCCAAGTCTTATAGTGGACATAAATGGTTATTTAGGAGTATCTTAAATTTGCTGTTTAAAAAAAAACAATAAAAACAAAAGGCATGATGCATAAAGATTAGGACACCAATATCTTACTGTCATGTCCTTAGCATTTTGCCATTTATATCCATGGCTGCCAGCTTGGCACCACTTGGTTGTTCTCGACATATATGACGCACGAACCCGTTCAATCCGTTTATAATTAAATCGGGTTGGGTTATGTATAAATGGGTCAACACGTCAACTCGTTTAGTCATATAAAGTTTATGTTTCTCAATTTTTTTTAAATGATGCAAATAATATAAAATCCTCTAAATCCCGCTTAAAACATTATAAATCTATGTTTGACATTTCTTTTACCATTGTATTTGGTTGTAACTTTTTGACCTGACAACCCGGTTCTGACACGCTAACTCATTTGACCCACCAACATGCTAAGTTATACGGGTCAGATGAGTCAGGTATAGGTTACCATTATTTAAATATGTCAGGGTTAGAGTTGATATTTCTGACCCGAAATCACAAACATGTCGGGTATGGCTGGACTGATTCCAACCTGTCAACCCGCAAATCCAAACCCGCTTACCCAAACCGTGTCACCCCTATATATATATGAGTCCTTCATGTAGTTTGGTGAAGATGCTCTTACCTTTCTAACAAAGCAAATGGTCCCCTCATAAACTCCATGGATCTCTTTCTCATTTTTGGTTGTTGCATGATGCTTGCTTGCATTATGTGTTTACTTTAGGAGAGATTACAAAATACTATCTGGGAATCAAGCAACCACTACGCCACACCATACCCTTATCACATCTTGTTTTCTAACTACTTGCGAATATGTGGTCATCTTTTAAAGTACATAGATTTTAATCAACAATCTACCGTTAAATTAATATGAAAACTGAAAGACGTAAAATCCAGTACTGCTATGCAAATATCAACCAGTTTTTACCCGCGTACGTGAGTAAATTCTATGATAAATTGGTGTATTTCCAACAGTTTTCTAGCTTTTAATTAGTCACTAATACTTGTGTCACTAAAAAAACATTTTTCTTCTCGTGATCGTTATTTTTACAAAAATCCAAACTTTTTTAATCTTAAAATTACTTTGTTTCGTGACGGGGTTGCAAAGACACACATCATATATTTATAAATTAAAATATTTACAGTTAGCACTGCATCAGAGTTAAATGTTATATTCACTATACATAATGCTTTGGAATATTCGCAAATTAGCAATGTTTAGTTTCCATCTAAGATATTTCTTATTTCGGAAAATATTTGTGTTTTAAAAAAAGATGACAACCTCAGTACTCGAACTTGCGAAATTTACATTATTAGCAATGAAGTCTAACCAACTAATTGAGCTATTAAGGCACACTAGCATGGTACCCGCGCAATGCGGCGGCGGGTACCCAGAAACCATATTTCGTGGCGAGCAAATGTTGTTCGTTTACACGGTAATAATTGTTGCTAGAAATAAATAATTAAACGGAAATGTGGATTTTGGTAAGAGTTGATGATTTACATCGTCGTATATTTAATGTTATTGGGTAAAATGGTTTTCGAGTAACAGACTTTTGTTATTAAGTGTGGGTGGTGTTACCAAAGTGTAATGTATAGCAAGTGGTTAACACATAGTGATAAGTTAGGAGAGGTCTTGGGTTCGAATCTTATTAGCCGCGATTTTTTTTAAGGTAGAGAACTAACTAACAAAAGTGGAAAGGTCCTTAAAATCAAGTTTAAGGAGCTCCTTAAACTTGCCTAATGGGGTAGGCCTAAATGCTTTATATAGTAGTAAGATATTGATTATTTTGCTGCAATTACTAAATTATATATGTATCTTACTATCTCTATATATTAATCTTTAAACACATATTATTCTATTGACCACCATTAATATCATCACTACTTACCACCACCACCCGCCGCCACCACTCCACCATCACCCGCCGCCACAATCACTACCGTCCTCACGCACCACCACCCACCACTACTACAAATGCACCATATCCCGACTACACAAAATATAATTACATGGTATCTGCCGCCGCATTTTGCGAGTATCATGCTAGTTATTATAGGTAATGAGAGAGGTGGTCCCGATCTATAAGTTAAAGATAATTAAGAAAAATAAAAGCTGTAATTATAGAGAAGGTCGCTAAGTTGTCTGCATGGGGGCGAGTGGTGGCGTGGGTGTGACAATATTCAACCTGTCTCCCTTTGGACCACTCTTTTAATTCCTTCTTTTCCTTTACTACTATTTAAAAATGTTTTTACACATAAACTTGTAGCTTTATGTTGTTTCGCTTTGATGAAAGAGAGTAATTATCTATGCTATTCCTTATAGGAAGGACCATGGTTGATGTCAAAACATCCGTAGTTAAAATGTGTCACGTTAACTTGCACTTACATACTTCATATAAAAGTATGTATGTATGTATGTATGTATGTATAAAAATAATAACAACAACAAATAGTGTCAGGATCGATTAACTATGAGTTAGTTAATAAACACCTTTAGATCTAATTGATTATAGAAGTTACAGCGGATTAACACTATATCAATATGATTAAGAACAATGAAGTGTAAGAACAATATGTGAAAATATTAAGAACACAGTTTCACAAAAAGCTTCAATGTATATTATTGATTAACAATATACACGTACGTTTACAATTCGTAAGGAACTATATATAATAGTCCTTGAAGCCTAACTATTTACCCTAGTTATTCTAGGACTTGATTTACATCGAATAATAAAAGATATACATTGAAATACATTCTATAACTAACTCTGCGAAGATCTCGGACTTGATATGCTTCCAAAACGCGTACCAGTAGTAACTGCAATCACGAGTAGTAAATATGCATCGTCAGTAGTAACTATGGCGATCAGTAGTAAGTCCAAAACCAACGTCAGTAGTAACTACTAAGATCAGTAGTATCTTCAATATGTGCATGATCAGTAGTAACTGTAGTTATAGACTTCACCAGTATCAACTCATCAGTAGTAAGTGGTTCTGCCCCATCAGTAATAACCATAATCATTACTACCTGCAGCATCAGTAATAAGTTGAACTGTGATCTGCTCCAACACATAGTTCCCCATATACCAACAAAACAACCAAAACAAACTGAGAAAAATAGTACAGCTATCATACTAACATGGAAACAAATTATTGGTGCATGTATTTTCCTTTTTACTATTGTTATTTATATATAATAATTGTACCCTTTTTAATATCCCGATTAATTTTAATCTCTATATATACTCTTGGAATCCTTTGCACTCTCCTTCATGTCCTCTACCTCCTATCTTTCTCTTTTTCTCTCCCTCTCAACCTCGAAGACCTCGTGAAGCATAAGAACGTGAATCAGTAACAGATGAAGCTGCCAGCATGATCTAAACTTTTTTTCATGTTAAAATCAAATGTTAAAAGCAGAGAAAAGATCAGATCATGTGGCATCTTCACCTGTTACTACGTTTCACAACGTTTGTTGATTTCCGTCCTTAGATCTTCAACCGATTTGAGTACTTTGAACGCTAGCTGGTATTCTCGTAAGTCCTAACAATTCTTTCAACACGCGTAAAGTTGCGCTTCTTCTTTGATTGTCAACATGTTAGTAGTAAAATATACTTCCTCCGATTTAAAATAAGTGATACATTGTTGGTTTCACGGTTTTTGAGGCAAAATATGATAATGATAATTAAATTAGATTAATTGGATGGTTAGTGGGGAATGGGTCCCACAAATTTTGAATAAAGTGAAGTTAATGATGTTTAAAAGTAAAAGTAAGGGTAAATATGTCATTTCACTTTATTAAAGTAGATAGTTAGTGGGTGTGGGTCCCACTATTTTTTATCAAATAAGGTAAGTTTTCAAAGTGTATCACTTATTTTGATACACCCAAATATAGAAAGTGTATCACTTATTTTAAATCGGAGGAAGTATAAGTTACCATTCAACTTATTTTTTGTTGTTTTGGAGAAGCTAATTCACTTGTTTAAACCCAGTTAATAAATCCAGTTATCTATATTTAGTTAAAGTTATGAATGACAGCTTAATAAAGTTGTATTCAAGTTTTATTATTGGTTGGTGCCTTCAAAATATAAAGGATGCATGTTTATTTGTATTTATATTTATTATTGGGTATTTTGAATTCATAAAATAACAAGAAAAACATATTAAAGTTAAAAATTAAGGCATTTTTGCACCACAATTTTAGCACCAAACAATGCAAATTTTACAACCAAATGTACAATCATATTAAGCAACAATTATGGTGATTATAATAAAAGTTTTGGTATAAAAATCACCCTAAAAAATATTCGGGATGGAGTGCAAGTACATGTATGGCGTGGGAATCTTAGTTGTTCATGTTTGAGTTATTACTTATTAGTAACAGGTTTTCATAAGTCCAAAACTTTGCTTCATGCTTTTAAGATTCTGCCCTTCTAATTATTATTATTATCATCATTATTTTTGTCTTTTATTTTTAGAATAATTATAACTATTTAGTAATTATAGAAGCACATGCGGTTGATGAGAAATGCCGGTTTATAAATGCTTTTAGGATTCCATAATTATTGTTTTTATGTTTAGATAAATAATTTTACGGAAAATACAGGACCATCTATCTACTTGTCAATTGATATTATAAAGGAGAGAGATCGATGAACAATGGTTTGGATTATACAATAATTTGCAATTTGTATGTAATGTACATGTTCTAAAACTTAAATTAAATGATAACATGTTAACTTATGTATATCTTCAACCAAATTTGAATACATAATTACCAATTAGTTGGTAAAGAACTCGTATATTGCTGGGCTAAAAGTTTTTTTAGTAACTATATGACAAATATATACATGTTGTTAATTTTGTCAACTTGGCCGTTTGTAAGAGATCGAAAGACATATGTATCTTTTAAGATAAAATATCTGTTTCTCTAATTCATACGGTTCATGTAAAGTATACTCATAAAAATTCAACATATCTTCATCCTAAAGTTCGTATATGACCAATGATGATCAATGATGATGATGATGATATTTAAGTATTTTAAACAGCACACAAACAATGCATAGAATTCAGAATTGACCATTCATGGCAAGTGCTAAATTAATACAACACCAATCATCATCTTGCCCCACTTAAAGTACGATTGTACATGGTTGCAAGTTGCAAGTTTTAACTATGTTATCAACGAGCATATATTACTCGCGCGTTGCGGTGGGTTTATTTTTGCATAAATACTTTACATTATAATAAAAAAAACACCATTTTGAGGTAATTGAGGTTCATCTGCACCAACTTCAGACTACCCACAAAGCGAGTGATCGCTCTGTGATTAGTCGGTTCGCAAAGCAGGTCAAATTACTAAAGAAATCATGTCAAAAAAAATTGGAACATGTCTAGTAACCGGTAGAAATATCACTATTAAACCATGTTCCATAAATATATTATTTGTAATGTACATATTGAGTAATATATTAATTCAAATAAAATAAATTACGTAGTATTTGTATTTGGAGAAACAAAAGATGCAACGTGTAATCAACAAATAATAAGTACACACCACAATAATTTCTCATGTTAGCTTAAAAGCATTCTTTTATTTTCTTTCTGGAATGGTGTTTATATGCTATCATAATTTTTATGGTACAAATAATAAGTACACACCACGTTAATTGTCTTTCTGGAAATTCTATCACTGTTCTACATGTTTAATAATATAATATATATATGTTTATTTTATTATAAATCTACTGTTCATAATTGTATGTCTAATGTATTATAAGAAGAATTGGGTTTCACAAATATTAAAAAAAATAATCAAATGTGATTAATAAGGTTACCTTAATTTGCCATGATGTGTTTGACGCAATATTTTTTTAACAGTAAAAGAAATAATGAAGTATCTACATAAAAAAGTCAAAACTCAAAGGTCAATAAGCTTATAAGCATTTATCATAAAGCACATCCAAATATATCCTAAGAAATAATGAAGTATTTATATAAAAATTATAAGGTGTTATTATTTAACCTATTAACCGATCTATTTCAGAAAACAAAAAAAAATTCAAAAAAATGAAATAAAAAAGTCAAAAACTAAAACAATTAAGTTAAAGCGAGAGCATGTATTTCTGCTCTCCTTTCCGTTCATGGCGGTTCCTCTTTTGGTATCAATCTCAATCGCAATCTGTTAGCTCAACTGCGGGTTAGAGATTCATCAGTGCTGCTACTAACAGAGATCTCACTATGAAGTTAATTGTTCTACGTTTCAATCTTTAAAACGATGACGTTACCGGACCAGTAAGGTACGCCCTCAATTACTCAGTAATTGATCTGTAGATTTTAGTAATAAAACGAACATGATTAATCGTTGATTTATGCTCTCAATTGATCTTAGTCTCATGAATGATCTAATTGAAGTTTATCTCAATTTTGATCTGTTGGAACAAATCACAGTTCAACTTATTACTGATGCTGCAATTAGTACTGATCATGGTTACTACTGATGAAGACTATGGTTGTTACTGATGGGGCAGAAACACTTAATACTGATGAGTTGATACTGGTGAAGTCTATAACTAAGTTACTACTGATCATGCACATATTGAAGATACTACTGATCATTAGTAGTTACTACTGACGTTGGTTTTGGACTTACTACTGATTACCAGAGTTACTACTGACGATGCATATGCACTACTGGTGATTGAAGTTACTACTGGTACGCGTATTTGGAAGCATATCAAGTCCGAGATCTTCGCAGAAGTAGTTATAGAATGATATTCAATGTATATCTTTTATAATTTGATGTAAATCAAGTCCTAGAATAACTAGGGTAAATAGTTATGCTTCAAGGACTATTATATATAGTTCCTTACGAATTGTAAACGTACGTGTGTAATGTTAATCAATAATATACATTGAAGCTTTTTGTGAATCACTATGTTCTTAATATTATTGTTCGTTCAATATACAGTATTCTATTGTTCTTAAGATATTAATACAAGTGTTAATCCGCTGTAACTTCTTGTTATTAGTAGATCTAGGTTGACAATAACTTGTTTTGGTTATTCGATCCTGACATGATCTTCATCAACTTCGTTGATAAGTGAAAGGAATTGACGTTATCTTCGATCGAGTCTATTATTTTGACTTCAAATTGTTTTAGAAATTGATGCATTTTTCTAATTGCAGCTTCAAATTGGGCTAGAAATTTTGATGCATCTAACATGATATACTTCATTAACTGTTATATCGTAATCGATAAATAGTGAAAGCAATTCCCAAAAAAAGGGATAATTATTTTTATATCCTTGTAAAACTCATAAATTATTTCTATATCCTTCTCAAATTTATAAATTATCTCTATGTCCTTCTAAACTTTATAATTACCTTCATATCCTTCCAAACCTTTAAAACTTTTTTTTATGTCCAAAAACCTATTTTATTATTTATTAAATCATGATAATATCAATAATACAGACAAATAAATATGATTTTAATATATAATCAACATATATATTGCATAATTATTTGATAATTATTGATATTATAATGATTTATTAAATATTAAAATAAGTTTTTGGACATAAAAGAGAGTTTTAAAGATTTAGAAGGATATGAAGACAATTACAAAATTTAGAAGGATATAGAGATAATTTATGAATTTGAGAAGATATAGAAATAATATATGAATTTTACAAGGATATAAAAATAATTATCCCTTTAAAAAAAAGTGACATAAAATGTAATCATTACTATCTTAGCCTCTAATGTAGCTTAAAAATGGTTTATCTGATACTGGTACCAACTTCATAATCCATCCAATAGGCCACGATAAAGCTGCAATTGCGATACAAATCCCCCATTGCAAACCGTTTAATCGCTCAGTATCTGCAAAATTCTTCAAAAATTCAACCATCACAATCTGAAGAACAATTGTCATCCCAACAATCCCAAGAAACAACCGGTTTTTATGAATCCCTTTGAATATATTCCGTTTCTCGAGCTTCCTTGAGTTAAACTCGTTAAAAACTTGACACAACACGAAAGTATTGAAAATAATCGTGTTTTTCACTCTCTCGTTGACGTTAAATATCGCTTTACCCTTGAACTGAAACGTTAATAAAACGATTACTTGAAAAATAGCTTGTGCAAACAAGTTTCTCCACATAATGTTTGTGATCAACGGTTCGACCCGACCCACTGGCGGTTTGTGCAAAAGATCGTTTGTGGGTCGTTCTGTCGCGAGTGCAAGCGCGCCCAATGTGTCCATGATTAAGTTAACCCACAAAAGCTGAACCGCGGTTAATGGGACCGCACCCGATGTAACCGCGGCTACAAAGTTGATGACTAATGCTGCAATGTTTACAGTCAGTTGGAACTGAATAAACTTCTGAATGTTATTGTAAACGCATCGACCCCACATTAATACGGTTGACACCGAGGCGATATCGTCATCCAAAATGACGATATCCGAGCTTTGTTTTGCAACTTCGGTTCCTTGAATCCCCATCGAGAGCCCGATATCGGCTTCTTTGAGTGCGGGTGCGTCGTTTGTACCGTCACCCGTAACCGCCACAACGTGACCTTTTCGTTTTAAACATTGCACCATTAAAAGCTTGTCAAAAGGCGAAGATCTCGCCATTACACGGATTTTGTCAACTTTTTGCATCCGTTCTTCATCCGTGAAGTTTCTAAACTCGACACCTTCAACCACTTCTCCTTCACGTGTTTCTTGAGCAGGCTCGAGAATCCCGCATTCGGTTGCAATTGCTTTTGCTGTGAAAACGTTGTCACCCGTTATCATTTTGACATCGACTCCAGCAGCCCGACATGTTTCGATTGCTTTTTTGGCCCCGGGCCTACACGGGTCTTTTAACCCGACAATCTCGAGTAGTGTTAACCCTTCTTCGGTTAAAACGGTACCTTGTAGAACCTTTTTTTGACCGAAAGCAATGCATCTAAGACTACTAGCTGCCATTCCTTCGATTATGTTCTCCAATTGTCTTCTCGAATCGTTATCAATCATCGTTATAATCCCGTTGTTGTTGTAATAATTCGAACACATGGCGAGTATCATTTCCGCAGCTCCTTTCCAGTGAACGTGAAGGGTATTATCGTCTTTTCGCCTTATCGAAACGCCACTTCGTTTTTTCTTCGAGTTAAACGTCTCAACATGAATTACACTTGAGTTCTCTTTCAGTTTCTCCATATCCATTTCCAAATCCGTTACCGCCCACGATAAAATCGCTTTTTCGGTTGGTGATCCCGAGAATTCGGGTTCGGTTCGTGAAGCTGATTTGAAAACCGTACCCGTGGTATTAAACCCGACTCCTTGTTGTAAAAGCTCGCGAACTTGTCGGTCAAAAACATTTGAGGAATGTTTTTCAATGCAATCGAGACCGAGCCAGAACTTTGTTACGGTCATTTGATTCATGGTTAAAGTCCCGGTTTTATCGGTGCATATAACCGTGGCCGAACCCATGGTTTCACAAGCGGATAACTTACGAACCATGGCTTGATCACCCATCATTCTTTTCATTGAGTAAGCAAGTGTTAACGTGACCGCTAGTGGTAGACCTCGGGTATAGCCACCACCACAATCGTCACCGCCGCCGAAAATATCCATGTAACCGATTAACCGAATCTAGTATCTCATTCACACTCGTGCGTTTCCCGTTATACCCCCGATTCCCGTTTTCATCTTCGGTATTTCCCGTAAAGTAACGAATTAACATAACAACAAGAACCAAAAAAGCAACCGCCAGACCTACCTTACCAATAGAAGAAGTTAGTTTGTTGAGGCGTTCTTGTAACGGTGTTTGTTCGTTGTTGTCACCCGTGATTGAACTCATCATTTTCCCCCAAGCCGTGTTCATCCCAACCGATAAAACGAGCATCCGACAATACCCGTCAGCCACTTTAGAACCCGAGAACAAAAACGGGTTATTAAGGGCATTTATGTCAATTTGCTCACTTTCGCCAGTCATGCTCGACTCATCAACTAGCAAAGAATGACCGTCTATAAACAACCCATCCGATGGGATTTGATCTCCTATATTTAGAAACACGATATCGCCAACTACTATATCAAATATCGATATCTTTTGTCTTCTTCCCTCTCGTATAACATCGATTTTTATATTGTTACTTATTTTCGACAAGTTTTCGAACTGTTTTTCTTGTCTAAAGTTACTAACCGCGGAAACAACGATAACAAGAAAAACCGCGAGAAAAATACTCCCGCCTTCATACCACCCGTCTTCTAAACCGTCTTCTTTGATACCGAACCCGAGAGAAAGAGCCGCCCCCCATTAGTATAAGAATCGTGACATCCTTAAAAGCCTCAAAAACGAAATAAAACAACCCCTTTGGAGACGGTTTTTTGTACGTGTTCGAACCGAACGCATTTCTTCTATGATCTAAATCTTGACCGTTGATTCCTTTTTCGAGATTAGTGTCGAGGGCTTCAGCTAAGCCCCTTACACCATCAAACTTGTGAAGTGTTTTAAAGTTTTTGTTTTTCACAATATCAGTGAGTTGTGTCTGATCGATGTCGTACAACTCACTGACACGTGGAACAACAATTTGTGGGACGATTTCGATAATAGAAAATGACGGTTTTTCCAAAACGGATTTGAGGACCGCGTTTTTGGCGATGGATACCATGGTGTTTGAGAAATATATAGTGAAGTATGCACAACGCCATCTTTTTCTCGCGTTGGTGAAGGCGGTTGTTGTGCTTATGTTGTACAACATGGTACCGATGTCGTGTGGTTGAATTTCGGTAACCATTTTGTTTCTAAAAGTCGATGTGATAACAGGTGAGAATTGTGTAAACTGTGAACAAATAGAAGGAATTGAAATTGTAGGAGTGAATATATTTTGTAGCCTACATTCGCTATGTGTTTATATAACCTATATATACATACTTCGAAACTTCGATGAAATTGTGGTAGATTCACTTTTGAGAATTTACCGTTCCTGTAAGTTCTTGGATGGTGCGACATAAATATTTAACTTGATTTATACGAAAGAATATTATAGATATTGTTATAAGAAATTAAGTTAATGGGATGTAATTATATATACCGTGTTTAATGCAATTAATGTTTCGGTTGAAAAAGTAAAGAATATATTTTGTTATTATTCCTTAATCTACTAAACAATGTATATAGCTAAAAGCTACATAAATGTTCAAAACGGCGTACCAAAAGAAGGGAATGAAGCGGTTAAGTTTCTTGTTTTGCATGTAGGGATGCTCGAAGAGTCAACTTAACCCCACCCAGATGTGAACTCGATTATGTTGGTCGGAGCAGATGTATTCGGGTCTTAAAGTGATATTGAGTTTATTAAACCTAGTCAACTAACCAGATTTCTTATCGGATCGGGTATCGGTTATGATTGTTTATATATATCGGGTTTTGAGTTGATCCAATTGAAGTTTAATAATATACAGAGTATTTCTTTAAAATTTAAGATATTTTTGTCATTAAATCAATGAATTAGCACATTTATAACTATAAATCATTTAATAAAAATTAATTAACAAATATAAATGTTAAATCAAAATTTATAAATTTTAATATATTAAATATTTTTTACTTTAACTTAAAAAACTTAATTTAGATGTAACCCAAATCGACAACTCGATAGACATCCCTATTTGCATGTAACATGTTTATGAAACGAGAAATACATCTCCTTGTAGCTCACGGGTTTGACTCCTTAACTATTAATAGGTTTTCCGCGTATGTTGATAACTACAAGGTCATTGTTAAGTAATGCAAAAGTGAACTCAATGAAAAACTCAATTAGTTTTCATAATACAAAACAATATTACTAAAATTAGTAATATTATTATACTAGCCTATAACCCGTGATAAATCACGGGAGGCTTATAGAGATTTTCATAAAATTATCATAATTTTTATAAACTTTTACTTCTTCAGTAACACTTTATTCTTTGAAACCATTGTAGATGTGAAATAATTTCATAGTCCAAATAAAAAAAATAAGAACGCCGACTACATATGAATAAAACACTCTTTAAAAGTTAATCAAAGCTAACCTAGAATAAAATCAAAGACTGTTAGAAGTTGACTTTCTGAAGTCAAATTGGGACTTTAAAATGGAAAAAATGTTCCAGTATTGTTCGTTCCCATCCCAGTTTGTGCATTTAGCTCCTGATACAATCTGCTGGCTTTAACAGCAGAAGTAGCCACATTTATCATGTCTGACAGTTTGTGCATTTAAACATTATGATACGAACCGAATGAAAACAAAAAATTAAACTAATAAATCAACCGAAAGTCAGATGATTCTTTTATTAAACTAAAAAATAGAATTACACAACTAAAACATAAATCTCCATAAAACTGAGTTCGGTCAATTTTATAGATGGTAATTCGACCCACACAATTTGAATTCTAATACGATAAGTACTCCTAATTGATAAGATAAATCCTAATAAAATTATCCCTAATATTTAAATCATATTTATTTAATAATGATACTTATGTATTCCTAATTGATTAGGAACGTATCACATTACCGTAAGAATCATAGCATTAACACCGGTCATCGTTTTTAAGCTCTAAATCACCCAACATGCATAATGCATCTGGGTTTTTACCATCTACTTCTAAAGCATCATGAATCTACAACAAATTTGGAAGAAAAAAAAAAAATAGAAAAAGCATTAAAAAAATAAAAAGGATGTCGAGAAGAACCAGTTCAATGCTTAGTGGATCATTATTGTGTGATTTATTTGTTGTCACTGCTCGAGTCCAAGAAGTTGAATTCTCTTTGACCATTCACCTTAATTAGCAGAGTTCCTCTATTTTCTTCTTTCCATTTCATCGTTTCAAATTCTAACATACTAATTAACAACCTAAAACAAACACGCATATGGAATTGTTAGAAGTGCAAAAACAGGTCAAATTGGCTTTGACTTTCCAACACCATGACTCCCACATACCGTAATAACTCTAAACAGCCGTACATCTATACATTATAAACACACAAACACAAAAAATCTATAAGAAATGTATGAACAATTGTCGACATATTAAAAGAGTAGACTAATGAAAAAGTAATTATAGAATGATTAAAAAGAAAAGATGCTTACAACAAAATATGCACCAAATATGAGATGAAGTTTTAAAAGTTTCATTCCTTGTTTCAAAATAGGCATGAGGGCCGGTTCTTTTTAACCTCCACTTCAACCTAAGTTCATCAAATGTATCAATCAATCGAGCAAATTTGTTCTAAATGACATATATTAAAACCATAATCTCGTAATATAAATGTTAATGTGGTACCTCAAAGAAAACTTTTTTCTGCAAGAATTCTTTAATGTGGAGCCTTGAAGCTGTTGCAAGTAGTGGTTAATTGAAAAAAAGACAGAAAATTGATTTAATAATGTAGTGATAATCAAAATTGAATGCTAAACTACAGAAATCAAATTGAGATTCAATTATAAAAAATAAATAGAATTCAAATAGAGAAATTATATAAAATGAACGTAATTTTATACCCCCCTAATTTTCGAATAACTATTTAACCCGTTGTAGCCCTGTTCTGTTAGATGATTGTAATACAACAGAAATTACATTCCAATTTAAAGACGAAAATTGTAGCCCTAACTGAATGAATGAGCAGAAATTACATACAAAATTGAATATCTGGCTTTTTCGAAGTTAGGGCAAGCTTAGAAAGACTGCAACGACTGATTTCCCAACCGCAAAACTTAAAAAAAAAATTCAAAACAGTTGAAGATGAAATTGACTTATTTAGAAGAGCAAAAAACTCAATTTGAGGGCTTACATCAAGAATACGGAGGAGTTCTATCTGAAAGATGTTATAGTTATTTCCATGACTCCTTCGTAGCTAAAACGGAATCAATGAACTGAAATTGAGTAAATTGGTACTATCAATTTTGAAATTGATTTAGACAGATGGAGTTATCTGCGATTGTTTGTATAGCGATCAATGGTAATGTAATACGGGCGAGAGAAAACACCATGAATGTTGTAGGTCATGGCTTCAATCGTGATATACACCTTTGGAATCATAGATGTTATGGAAACATGGGGCGATTTTCAAGTGAAGATATAAACAGAGCTGGCGGAAAAAAGTTTACATGGCATTATTGTCAGCAATGACGTGGATTTAAAATTAGAATTGAATTCAAAATGCTTTGATTTAATATATAGATAGATTTTGTAATTTCAAATAAACATCTAGTGCAAAAACTATCTAATTTCATCCATCACCGTGATAGTAATGCTTATGATATTGATTATAACCGTCTCTATTAATGCATTATGCTATGTGATTGTAATTCTGAATCATATTAAGTATAACTATTCGGTTGATGCGGATATTAGCACTTTGTCAATGCTTATGCAGGCATTTTTCTTTTTTTAAAAGGTATTTCCGATATAAAGGTTTCCCGGGTGATCGAACTTAGCCCCCGTTGTACGCGATCTAATCGTTACCGTATGAATTTTCTAACATTTGGTAACCTAGGGATGTATCGAACCCGTAATCTCTTGAAAATCATTTTAATTCTTGTTCATAAAATTAAGTTATTTAAAATTTTACATCGTCATTATATATATGTTTTAAATTTTTAACCGTAATTGGTTATAAATATAATAAATGTTTTAAAAATATATTTTAATAATCAAACTGGTTAATTGGTCGACCCATTTAAATTATCATTGGACCGATCCTAACTCGTTTAATAAACGGGTCAGTTGAGACGACCCGAAACTTGTTTACCTCACCTTAAATTTGTTTTTTTTTTCATGTTGATATTTTAGATCAGGTTTCATATCGAGTCAGAAACTATCACTCTAATATAATGTACGTAACGTAAATGTTCATTGGAAGTCATAGAATGTTAAGTTGCAAGGTAAAAACGTAGAAATGGACTTTCACATTACACAAGAATGTGAAATACGAGACAATAATTACGTATGTGACGTGAGTGATATCGTAGTAGTCACATGCTATACGTTAGGAAAAGGTGTATATCAAAAGGCTTTTAGTTTTACCTTGGTGCTTTCTTTATGTTATCGACGTATCGTATCATTGAGTTACGTGTCCGTGAATCAGCTTGTGGAAAGCCATAAGTAAAAATCGTCTGAAAATGGACGCCGATTTCAAATATACTGGCCAGCCGTTATTCTTCCAAGAAAACGGGAGGTTTTCCTTGATTTGTGGTTTACGCGGCGGTAGGTCGGCGAAGGTCAACATATGACGATGTCACGCCCTCATATATTATGCTTACAATTTTCCTTGTTAAGAAATACGAAGTATAATTTTCTACCAAATTTATAGTTTCAAACACAAATTTTGGATTTTTTTTTTTTTTAATTCAAAAGATATAAAGATAAAATAGCGCTGTTTGATCAAACATTGAACTTGATTGGAACTTTATTTTATGTCCATATAACAGTCATGTATTTTGTAGGTTTTTGACTAGATATCTATATCTATACTATTATTAAAATATTTAGACCTAATAATATTAGAATAATAAAAACACAGCTTAGGGGAATCGAACCTGTGACCATTTGAGACTTAGGTGTGTGTAACCACTTCAACTATTTGATTATTCTGATTTATTTTAGATATACTAATAAATATAAGCTTTAACGTCACCAGAACTCACACCATCATTTCTCTGTTTAAATTGCTCATATTTACTTCCACAAAAAAGCCAATTTCGGATCTGATCCTACCAGTAATAAAAAGACCCAATTTAGTTCAAATTTCATTTTTTTACTTGCCGTAGATAACAGGAAATCAACAAAATCCATATTATTCTGTCTCACTACATACTACCATCACTAATGTCACACCTACCATCACTACACACCACCACTCATCACCATCGTTGTTGCCACCACCACTGTTACTATCATCAATTCGAAATATTGTTACGGGGTACCCGCCGTCGCATTGCGCGGATATCCTGCTAGTTGCAATGAAACCATCTGCTAATCAAATACTTATAACTGTAAGAATGTCGTGAAGCTAGTTATTACTTTTTTTTTTTTTTTGAACGGCAAGTTAGTAAGTTAGTGGTTCGACATATGCAGTGACATCCAAGCGGGCAGTATGCATTCCTCGAACATCTCCTTTTGTGGGGAATAAACCCCACCACCTTTTATTCTCCTAAAGAATGTCTCCAACAAGTTTTGAACCCAAGACCTCTTAAAGACAAACTCCCCAAGGCAACCCTTGGTGGCCAGTTGATCTAAATCAATTGGTTAAGCTAGTTATTACTTATTGGTGAACTGTAACACCGTATCATAATAATCAGTCTCTAATGTTTGAATAAAGTGATTTTGATTGTAATTATCTTATTATCTATTTATTATTATTATTATTATTATTATTTTGATTATTATTATTATTATTATTATTGTGTTGTATTTAAAAAAGCAATGTCACATAACGACTAAAGTTGGTGTCTTTTACGCAATTCTGCAAGAAATTAGAAAATGCAAATTTTAACAACCAGAAAACTAAAAGCCCCTTTACAATTCTATGAAATTGTTCACAACTAACATGGGCTACCGAAACAATGTTCGGACATATTGGCATGAAAAAGTGGTAGCAATTTCGTTTATGAAATTTATCTTAACACGCGATGTTACTTTAAAAACGTTATATCATTTCTAGTGTGGTTGATCTAACGCGTTTTTAGAGAAAACATAGAAAGCTCGTTTGTGCCAATTATAGTAATAATAAAGTGGAACAAAAGATTCTTGGAATTTATTCTTGTAATGTGATTTTACCAAATATGATAACTTTTTAATGTCACTTTGTTAGGTCTTGAAAGGATTTATCTAGGCACATGTTTAGACACATTAAATACTTTTAACTTTTTATTAAAACTTCAAAATGCATTTAATACATATCTTCAAAATGTAACTTATAGAGTTCATTGATGTTTAATACCACTTTATTAGGAAAATTCAAGTGAGTTAATGTAAAACCCAATTTGAAATTCTCCACATAGATTTGGGCTTTATAAAGGGTTTTTTGTCTTTCATTTTTTCTTTTCGAACAACTATAAGTCTATAAATCTATCACAATTTTATCATCAGTGGGCTTGACTTAATTCATGGGCAACAGTTTATACTTTTAAGGTTTTAAGCACATCCAACAATTAAGTTTTTAAAAGCTACATCTTGTTTTTTAATGTAAGCCATGAGTTTGCACTATTGCCAGAATAAAATTACTTTTAGGCCCAATTACTAACCCATTAACTATCTTGCAGTTACTTGACCCGGACCTGAACCATGTGCCAAATTACACGACTCTTCTGGCAAAAACAAAGCATAAAGATTATTCGATTTGATGGGTCAAACATATTGCGATGGGTTGGCTAGGCTACAGTTGACTCACCAATATTTTTATCAATGGGTCCTGTTACATAACAAGTCTTTTTTCTGCAATTTCTCATGCACAATCTCCGATATAAATCTATATGTAAATATATTAAAGAAATTATTTGAAATCTATCACAAAAATAATACATAAGGATTCATAATATGGTATTTATATACGAAACCTACAACTATATAAATTTGTATTCTATTTTTCACATTATTAAATTTCAAAACTTTTATTCACGAAATAAATAAGAACGCATATTTAGTTTTTGATTGATTTGATTTATAATTAGACTTCTCCAAACCAAAACTAGTTTTATTTGGTTTATGATTTATACATTAGATAAACTAGCAGGGTACCCGCGCAATGTGGCGGCGGGTACCCAGAAACCATATTTCGTGGCGAGCAAGTGTGTTCGTTTACACGGTAATAATTGTTGCTAGAAATAAATAATTAAACGAAAATGTGGATTTTGGTAAGAGTTGATGATTTACAGCGTCGTATATTTAATGTTACTGGGTAAAATGGTTTTCGAGTAACAGACTTTTGTTATTAAGTGTGGGTGGTGTTACCAAAGTGTAATGTATGTCAAGTGGTTAACACATAGTGATAAGTTAGGAGAGGTCTTGGTTTCGAATCTTATTAGCCGCGATTTTTTTTTTTTAAGGTAGAGAACTAACTAACAAAAGTGGAAAGGTCCTTAAAATTAAGTTTAAGGAGCTCCTTAAAGTTGCCTAATGGGGTAGGTCTAAATGCTTTATATAGTAGTAAGATAAGATAACTGACCCAATGATTTGAGTAACACCTCTTAATTTTGATCTTCTTTGAAAATTTGTCTGATACAACCCATGCTCACAACCTGTAACTACACTTCAAGCTAAGCTTCTAAAAGATGTGTTGGTCTTGCTTGTCTTTTGCGTTAATTTCATGAAGAATGCTTGCAGTGTGTATATCGATCATGTCACGATTAAATTGATAAATTATTGCTTATATATCCGTTCTAGAGTGTTGCACATATTTCGATTCAAACGTTGGTAGTTTGGAGTACTCTAGAACTAATATAACGTAAGTTAATTTTAAAAGAAAGTCATTGGTACACTGAATTTTAATTCATACATTATACATCGTAAATTTTATAGCTAACTTTATAGCTATGTGCAACTATATTAATCAACTGTATAAATCAATGTTGGAGATAACTCCATAGTATAAAAGGAATTGTATAGCTACTTCACATATACTATAATACACACAGCACGAAATATAAATATAACAGTGACATTTATTTCTTATGTTCTTCCACACCATAAAACTCCTCGATGTGAAACTAATAGGATCGATATGATTATGATCCCACAAAAATTCCTTTTTATCATAATAATCAAACTATATGAAATTGAGAAAAAAAGGCCAAAAACAAAATAAAATCCACCCCTTAGGAATATTTTGTAAAAATTAAGTTAACTATAGTCTCATTTTAACTGATGGGTGGAACCTTTTTATCAACAAATACATGATTCCACCATTTACCATATTCACGAGGCATTCATCATAACTCTAACGAACTCCTCATAGCTAATAACACCGTCTCCGTCAAGATCAGCTTCCCGAATCATCTGTTCCAACTCTTCATCTTTTAACCGTTCCCCCAAATTTATCATCACATTTCTCAACTATACATCATAAACAAATTAGTTATACAACAATTAGGGTGATAACTTAATCTTTTATACGGTTTCAAGTGTAATAATATAAACAATTTTGTGTTTCACATGTAATATCCCAACTTATGAGACATAGATAAAATAGAAACGAGGAACAATTACTTCTATATGTAACTATAACTACATTACATATGTATGTATCCTAACAGTATAGTGTGATAAAGGACCAAATAATATGTCTCCAAGTAGGTAAATAGTGAAAATTACCTCATCGGGCGAAATATAACCATCTTGATCCCTATCGAATACCTTAAAAGCTTCTTTTAGCTCGTCACCCACATTATCCTGTTAATTACGGAAAATTAGTTACATCGATGCAAAAAATATTTCACGTATGTATGGTTTCAGAACTTACTTGAATTTTTTTCGACATGATACTAACAAATTCATCAAAATCAATAGTGCCTTCTTCATTTGCATCGACTTCATTCATCATTTCTTGGACCTCTTCGTTAGTAGCATGTTCGTTTAATGTTTGAATCACGCCTATCAGATCATCCGTACTAATTAACCCTGTCAACATTGTCACAACAATAATCAAACAATATATATCATCAAAATCTTTCTCTTTAATAGTAAACAAGAATTACTAATAATAATCACAATTTTGTTAGTAAACTTTTTATCATAAAGGTAGCCAAATATAATTATATATAGTTTAACGGTGTTTGGAGCATATTCTAAAGTGCCGTAGTTAAAAAAATCACGAAATTTTAATTGGAAATACAAAAGGAGATGAACATAGTATCATACCATCAGAATCCTTATCAATCGTCGAAAATGCTTGACGAAACTCGTTGATTTGATCATCATTCAGTCTTTCAACCATTTTCGATAGTTTGCAACTTCGTTGTTAAATTTGTGACTATTTTAAGATCAATTGAGGGACAATATTGAGATCAATTGAGAGAGAAAGAAGATGTGGTTACAATATAGGTTATGAAATATTGTTGAATATATACCAAAAATATGGCGTAGAAAATGGGTAAAGAGAAAAAGTGTCCAAAAGATAATTCTTCGTTCAATAAATTCGAAGGTAAACGAAGTCATTTCTTTGAAATTATAAGTGTTGACTCACACATCTCTCTTGTCAATAGTCAACATTAATCTTTTAGCTTTTTGGACGATCTTGACTTTTGGGAGATTTGCAAATCTAAATATATCTTCAAAATTAGTACGGAGTAAAATTTAGTAAAGATAATAAAGAGTGAAAGGGCCAAGTCAAAAGATCTACGAAATGGGACCAAGTCCATAGTTTGAAGTCTAATTTGGGTTAATTACTTAATTATCGTTTTGGAGAATTTTATTATGAAGGAAATTTTTCTAAAACGGAGACAACATGTTGTTATAATTTGTTTTGTTTCGAGTTAATCAATCGACTTTACAACAATCCAAATATAATAATTGTGTGAGTACATTATTACTTTTTGTAATCTTTATATATGCGAGAGAATATATATGCGCTTCGCAGTAGGTTTGCAAATATACACATCATATTTATAAACTAATATTTTATATAGACTACAATAATCACTATTTTATAATTAAAAAACTATTTAAAGAAAAAACTATTCGATTATCAAGTGTAGATGCATAGCTCCACCTGTTTTTGACGGATGTATTCCTGAAAATAGTTTTCTACATTTTGGTTAGATTTGATTGTTTATGTCTCAGTTTTTTCATACCCATTCCTAGAGGATTATGTATGGTATGTTGTTAACGTATGAGTATCGACATGTTTAAATTCTCCTCTAATTTTGTTAAGTAGGGCCATTAGTTTAAAGTGGTGTTGATCATGATATTATGATTAAGACATCTTTTAAAATACATAAGACATTTGACATTGTTTATGGACGAAATTTAATGTAAATCACTCAACGTGAAGTAATCGAAGTAGATTGCTTGAAATGGACAACAATGAATTTTTTTTTCTCAATGTGTGTATATCATACAATACATTGATATTGTGTACATTAGATATTTACAATTTGTGGTTAAAGTTTTGTCCTTTATACAATCAAAAGTTTTTTGTTTTTTTAAAGAAACTATATACATTAACGTTACAAAAATTAAAAGAGGATGACTAAACATTTTATTTTCTCATTGACCGTACCAATAAAAATATACTTCTATAAGGCTGCTGGGTATGGGCACCACATGTGGTGGTGCCTTTGCCCGCCACATCATCTGCCACCTCAGCAACCACACCACACCCACACCACATCATCTCTAGGAAATACCCACCACACCACACCACACCATTTTATTCTATTTAATTTTAAATAAGAATGAAAAGAAAATACTCACCAACCAATCACAAGCATCCACCTCACCCCCATCTCACCCCACGCCCGTTTCCAGCCGTTGGCCAGACCACATCTCCACCACGCCACCCTCCCACGCCGTCGTGGGGGGGGGGGGGGGGGGTGTTCCCTTGCCCAGCCACGTCGTGGCCCTCCAGGTCACCCCCACGCCCAAGATGCCATGGTCCCATACCTGTTAGTCTAAGGTTAGAAGAAAAAAGCTCCCTGGCTACCATTTTCGGTATATTTGGAGCCGTGAGATGGAGCTACATTAATATGTTTACACATAAAGCGAAATCATAAAAAATACTTTGAAGTGGACAATGTTGCATTATACATTGATGGATGTATTTTACCAAAACCCTTGATAAAAGCTTTGAATGAGTCATGTTACAAACAACTTATGCGTAAAGTACAACTTTTCATAGAATCGGTTGCGTTATCAAGCACAATCAAAGACTTAATGCTGGTCAAAGTTTTGAAATTTGGAGTCAATGGTAAGGACGTGGAAACATTTCGATTTGTCAAAGTTGAGTCAATTTTTTAATTGTTTGGTACAAAAGTGATTCTCATACGGTTTAATTTCATTTAAATATTTTCGGTTTTTCATGGGCTCATATATTTGATTTACTAGCTTCATAACCCGTCCGAATGGGCGGGTATGCTTCAAAATTTATTATATGAGAAAATACCAATACATCTTAATAATGTTAAAAATGACATAATAATGATGTACATAAAGAAATGTTACATAAAATTCGATACATGAAGAAATGATACATAAAATTTACAAACGAAATAAGACTTCTTTGTAAACGACATTTGCTTTTAGTATAAAAGGAGTTAAATTTGGTTAAATTTTTTAACACAATAATGGGCAACAACAAAAAAGAAGATATTACATATTAATGAGTAATGTAATATAATACTTACCATTTTTAAAAGTGTTTTGAGGCGGTCTATTAGTGATATCTTCGAATGTTGTGTTGGACTGAGAGAGATATCCATGTAATTGAGATTTAAATACGATTTGTTTAGATATTTCTGGCCGATTCTCATTGTTTTGTACCGTGATTTTTCTTTTACCTCTTTTTTTTGTATTCTCTTTCCCAATATTCTCATCAATAGTGGTATTAGTTTTCTCCATAGTAACTTGAAGTATAATATCTGGAAATATCATAGAAAAATAATATAAATGTTTTAATCAAAACATTGGTAAAGAATTATAAATACAGTATGTAGTAAAATTTTCAGGACCATCAAAATGCATTTTAATTAAAACTAAAAACGGATCAGATACATGTGTTATTTAAGAAAAAAAAAATTACAGTCGACTTTTACAAAGTTTTGCCAAAAATTAAACAATTATAAAAAAACAATGAAGCATAAATTATCTATCCAACTTTGCGCTTTTCGGAAACAGCTTCTATGTTTATTAACCAAAATTTGGGCCAGTCAAACTGTAAGAGAGCCCAATTTAATTGAAGCATACTCATTTCCGGATTGAAATTTATGTTTTGGGCTTCTAAACTTGTATCTGCATTATCTTAGCCTGTTTATCAAATGTTCGATTTAGGAAACGCATGATTTCCGTTTTGAGATCTGAAAATATGCGTTTCTTTTCACCGACTATGAGATTTCTTCCGGTAATTCAATTTGATTTTTCAAAATCAGATGTCGATGTACATTCCAAACAGATAAAGCTAAAGTAATTCCGCATTAGGGCTAGATTATTTTGAAAAATCAAAACGGAAAGGGCGGATTTGTGTATCTGACCTTGAAAAATATCAGATGGGAAATAGAAACGGGAAAATTACAGATCAACAATTGATGGCTTCATGCTCCAATCGAAATCGATAAAGATACCTCCGTATAGGAAGTCAACAGAACTAACGGATTATCAAAATGAGGTATTGTGATGAGTTTTATTTTCCTATAATTCATGTTTATTGATTATTATTTAAATCTAGGTCTTTCCGATTAGATTTATTTCATTGTGCTTAGGTTATTGATCGTATAGTGGTATCCTATTTCTTAATTCAAAGGCTGCATTTAGTTGGTCTCAATGTAAGTAGGTGTTATCTGTTTCAACACTTAGGTTATTGATCGTAAGTAGGTGGTATCCTAGTGTGAACCTAGAGATATTCCTGAACTTGCCAAAGGTCTCAATTTGCTACCGGCAGAATTTGGTGTTTTCGGGTAATTCATCTTCCCTTTTCCCTTGTCATTCTTCGGATTCATCCTGCACAGTTAATAAGTAATATGTTCATCTTTTATTGCATTAAATAAAAAACAGTTAGGTAATTACAGTGAAACTGTCCTTACATAAGGATGAAAATGGTTAAGATTATGAACGGGTAATTAAAAGGTAATTACATTACTTAAAATCTAATATCACGTTAAATTGTAAAAACAGTTGACTATTTAAAGTCAAACTTATTGGAAAAGCATTAAATAGGTTAAAATTTAATTTGATTAATATCAATTGGCGAGACTTTATTAAAAGTAATGTTTTTACACAACCGATTGAATTCAAAACTTACTTAGTCATGCATGAGTATTTAGATTTTTCCATTGACAGTTTGACTATTTAGAGTCAAACATTATTGAAAAAGCATTAAATGGGTTAAAATGTAATTTGATTAATATCAATTGGCGAGACTTTATTAAAAGTAATGTTTTTACACAACCGATTGAATTCAAAACTTACTTAGTCATGCATGAATAATTAGATTTTTCCATTGACAATTTGACTATTTAGAGTCAAACTTATTGAAAAAGCATTAAATGGTTTAAAATTTAATTTGATTAATATCAATTGGCGGGACTTTGTTAAAAGTAATGTTTTTACACAACCGATTGAATTCAAAACTTGCTTAGTCATGCATGAGTATTTAGATTTTTCCATTGACAGTTTGACTATTTAGAGTCAAATTTATTGAAAAAGCATCAAATGGGTTAAAATGTAATTTGATTAATATCAATTGGCGAGATTTTATTAAAATTAATGTTTTTACACAACCGATTGAATTCAAAACTTACTTAGTCATGCATGAATAATTAGATTTTTCCATTGAAAGTTTGACTTTTTAAAGTCAAACTTATTGAAAAAGCATTAAATGGTTTAAAATTTAATTTGATTAATATCAATTGGCGGGAGTTTATTAAAAGTAATGTTTTTACACAACCGATTGAATTCAAAACTTACTTAGTCATGCATGAATAATTAGATTTTTCCATTGACATTTTGACTATTTAAAGTCAAACTTATTGAAAAAGCATTAAATAGGTTAAAATTTAATTTGATTAATATCAATTGGCGAGACTTTATTAAAATTAATGTTTTTACACAACCGATTGAATTCAAAACTTACTTAGTCATGCATGAATAATTAGATTTTTCCATTGACAGTTTGACTATTTAGAGTCAAACTTATTGAAAAAGCATTAAATAGGTTAAAATTTAATTTGATTAATATCAACTGGCGAGACTTTATTAAAAGTAATGGTTTTACACAACAGATTGAATTGAAAACTTACTTAGTCATGCATGAATATTTAGATTTTTCCATTGACAGTTTGACTATTTAAAGTCAAAATTATTGAAAAAGCATTAAATAGGTTATAATTTAATTTGATTAATATCAATTGGCGAGACTTTATTAAAAGTAATGTTTTTACACAGCCGATTGAATTGAAAACTTACTTAGTCATGCATGAATATTCAGATTTTTCCATTCTAGTTTGACTATTTAAAGTCAAACTTATTGAAAAAGCATTAAATAGGTTAAAATCTAATTTGATTAATATCAATTGGCGAGACTTTATTAAAAGTAATGTTTTTACACAACCGATTGAATTCAAAACTTACTTAGTCACGCATGAATATTTAGATTTTTCCATTGCCAGTTTGACTATTTAAAGTCAAACTTATTGAAAAAGCATTAAATAGGTTAAAATTTAATTTGATTAATATCAATTGGCGAGACTTTATTAAAAGTAATGTTTTTACACAACCGATTGATTATATTTAAATTAAAAAAGACGACAATATCAATTGTTACGAACATAAATCTGAATATTCATGCAGGAAATTTCTTCTTAAATATATATGAAGTACGAATTATAGGGAGTATTTTAGAGGTCGGAATATAGATACCTGTCAATTGAGAATACTGTTTGTCTTTCAGTCCTATCTGTTTCCTGCAAGATAGTACAATTGATATTAAGAATTACGTAAATGAAATATATCCTCTGTTCGTTGAATTCTTGATTTTATGAACTAACTATAGTTTCATACCGTTAAACGTAAATGCAGTTATATTAATGGGGTAGACATATGAGGAAACAGAATGAATCAAGCTTAAGGAATAGGACTGTATTCATAAAAAACGAAGTTTTCATAGAAAAGTTGGACAGTTACCTTCGAGGATTGGCAACAGATTCGTGATGCAGGTGGTTCAAAATTGTAAGTCCTTTTCAAATTCACGTTCTCCTTTTTATATACCGGTGGATGGTTATTATGCAACCGAAAATTGTGGAATAGATTAGGTAATTATAATAAAATTTTACAAATTAAAAATTGTGAATGATTTCAAAACAAAATCTTTTAAATAATTGAAAAGGATAGTTGCGTTTTGAATTCAAAGGATACCATAATTTGAAAAGGATAAATGATATATTGTTAATGCCGGTCAAAACATACCATACTTAGTCATGTACAGAATAAATCCGAAATTATGTTTCGGTTTTCCAGCTGTTTAGTCAAAGCCACTTGATATTGTTTACGTGAAATCCGGAAGTTACTTAGCTTAAAATTCGAGCATGTGCAAAGTTAACCGAATTGTGAGGAAAACCGATTGACCAATCCTGGAATTACACCTGGATTAAAGCACCACTCAGAATCATGCAAAGTGATGATGTGTCAAAACGAAATGGGGTCTACGTGCATATATAGGGGAAGATGTATCGTTTATTAAAATCAATACAAAGTTAAAAGTTGGCAACTGTAGGATTTTGTTTGAATAAATCGTCCATAAACTATTATACGAAGTATTAGAAGTTTCAATATATTATTTGATTATATAACTAATTAATTATACTAAATGATAAATTTGGTTATGATCAAGAGACAAAAATGGGTATTAGACCGAAACTGAAATTTAATTAACTATGCATTTGGATATTTTTGTGGTATAATATTATTAATAGTGTTCGGTTTATTTTAATTACACAGATCTATTTGTAAACCATAGTATTACATGATTAAACTAACAAATATGATAGAAACACCCGAAACTAGCTCAAATTACTATTTTGATTCCAGTCGAGTCTATACCCAAATACTCGAACCAAAACATGAACCAAACAAGAACCGTATTATGTAAAACGGTTCGGTTCTCAGGTATACTAATCTTCTGAAACTGGGTCTCATGTATTTCAAATCAGAATGTTTGGAAAAGCTTATTTAAAATGCCCTATATTTATTAGCTTAGTTTATTTAACAATTAAGTTATTAATAAATTAAATATTGGTTTAGCTTGAAAAAGTAGAGGGATAAGTAAAATAGAGTGTACAAATATAAACTTTTTAAATAAGCATAAAAAAGTTATGCTAAAATAATTTTTCTAGGAGATGTAAAATACTAAAATAGCTCACAATTACAAGGTCTAGAATATTTTTTTTTAAAAACAATTTCCTTAATTTTTTCTGATGAATTACAAATAACGCAACGAAGTCAGAAATAAAGAAAACAAACCACGAATCTGTGTCACTCGCCACCGCCGTCCGCCGGTGAGTTTCATCTCTCTCTTTCACCTTTCATGTTCTAAATTTTATATTACATGTTCAATTTTGATTCTCCTTTTAGTTCGCAAAAAATTATCCGGAAATTGAACATATACGACTACTAGGGTTTAGGGTTTTTATCAACAAGCTAAATCATTTCTAACCACATGATAAATTTAGCAATTTCCGAGTGTAAACATGTGCATTTTGGTAGCTATTATTGTTTCTCATGTTCAATTTATTGATTCGTCACTGTAACTGTAAATCGGAAGTTGAAACACTCGATCAATATCGTGTAATTAGCTTATCAATTTTGGTGTTTGACCTATAGCTTTTAGATAATGTCTGTTTACGGAATCTGTAACTATATGTTAATTGTAACTGTTTGATTTAGGATCTGCATTTTGAAGAAATGAGTAAGAAGAAAAATCCTTGTGTGTTTCTGGATTTATCAGTAGACGGAAGTCCTGCAGAAAAAATCGTAATCGAGGTGATTATTTTGTATATATTTGTTCTTTATTGTTCATTTTATTACGGATTTCAGATGTTAACTGAAAGTAATGACCTAAAAATTGCAGCTTTTTGCTGATGTTGTGCCTAGAACTGCTGAGAATTTTCGAGCACTTTGCACAGGTGTGTGTTGACTGTTGACTCGAGTTCTTATATTGGAAATGCATATATATTTATGTAATTATGTTATTATCACATTACATTATTAATTTATTTTCTAGGGGAAAAGGGCATTGGAAGCACTACTGGAAAACCATTGCACTACAAAGGAGTTGTATTTCATCGTATTATTAAGGGATTTATGGCTCAAGTATGTTTATTTAGTTATAACATGTTTACAGTCACTTGTGAAATAACTTATTTTTTTATTTTTAGGGTGGCGATTTCTCGAAACAAAATGGTATTTTAAATATTGTTGTTAAAAGAGTGGAAAATTATTTTTTTAACTTCCATCTGCATGTCCAGATTTGTAAGGTGTGACCTTTTGATGGTTTGCAGGCACTGGTGGGGAAAGCATTTATGGAGGAAAGTTTGCAGGTATGATTTAAAATAAAGTGTTAAAATTTAAAAATCAATCAAACAATAACCAAAGTGTAACATACTTTAAAAAAAATGTTCGTTATAGGTGCTGTGCTGTACTTTTTTTCGGTCATTTTAGTCAGTGACTTAATTAACCAGTTTTGTAAGGACAATGACTTAAATGACCAAAAAAAGTACAGCACGTATAACGAACATTTTTTAAAGTACGTTACGCTTAGGTAAGTTTAACCCTAAAATAAAATTCTATTAATTGTTTTTATTTAGCGTTTTTGTTATAACCAATGCTTTGTGCTACACTTTTAGATGAAAACTTTAAGGTGGATCATCGTGGGCCTGGTATGCTGTCTATGGCAAATGGAGGCCCAAATACAAATGGATCTCAGTTCTTTATACTCTTCAAGCGCCAACCACATCTTGATGGGTAAGTCATAAACGGGTCGCAATTTCAATTCATTTACTTATGAATTGGTGAATTTGGGTTGTGTTTTATCACAAACGGGTAAAATAAATTTTTTTTTAGCTAAACTAGAAACGGGTCAAAAGGGTTTTATTCAAAGATTATGATCATTATATAATGGTATTGTTTCGTAATCATGATTAACGCATATTCCTTTTACAAAAAAAATTCAAATACTAACAGAAAAGTTGATATTTTTCATTGTTTTTATGGCAGGAAACATGTGGTTTTTGGTAAAGTAACAAAGGGAATGGAAACTATTAAGAAGATTGAGCAGTTGGGAACAGCAGATGGAAAGCCTTCTGGTTTGGTTAAAATTGCAGATTGTGGTGAAATTTCTGAAGATAAAAAGAAATACACTCTTGAGTCTGAAAAAGGTAAAAAATGAGTTTGATACGAATTACATTTCTTCTCTAATGGGTCAAACGGGCTATGTTCGTTTTAACCAACTAACTTTTTCAGGTAAAAAGAAAAAAATGGGCAAAAAAGCAATATCTTCTGACAACAGTTCTGACGGGCGAGTGAAAAAACGTCGTGCAGATAAAAGGAAGAAAAGAAGGAAGTATTCATCATCTGAGTCATCCAGTTCTGATTCAGATTCAGATTCTGAGTCTTATTCTTCAGAGAGTGATTCAGATTCAGAGTCTGATTCAGATTCTTCTAGCGACAGAAAGCGTCGCAAAAAGAGGTCGGTAAAGAGAGA
Organism: Calendula officinalis; assembly: GCA_963853835.1. Taxonomy (NCBI): domain Eukaryota; kingdom Viridiplantae; phylum Streptophyta; class Magnoliopsida; order Asterales; family Asteraceae; genus Calendula; species Calendula officinalis. The sequence continues at coordinate 100,299,958 of OY970821.1, forward strand.
TGGAAAACAGAGGAAGAATAAGAGAGAGTTTAGGAAGTTGAACAAGGGCGTGGGTGCTAAAAGATCAAAGCGGAAATCAAAACGGTATGGTTTGTGTATATATACCTATATATATAAAAATATACTATATATAGGAATAAGGATCAAGAAAGAAGCATCCTTATTTTTGAAGAAGTTGAAGAAGCAATGCATTTTCGTAAAATATACATATATGTATACATATACATACATATATGTATATATACATATATATTCATACCATACATATACATGCGTTCATATTTATACCGTATATATGTATATATATACGGTATGCATATGCATTTTCGTAAATGAAAATGCAAGTTCCGACTGAAAATGCAAGTTACGTAAAATGCATGTGTATATATATGTGTATATATACATATATACCAGGCATGAATATGAACATATATATATCTATGGTATGAATATATATGTATATATACATATATGTATGTATATGTACACAAATATGTATATTTTACGAAAATGCATTGCTTCCTCAACTTCTTCAAATAAGGACCATTTTCTATTGATCCATACCCCTATATATAGTATGTACTTACACATATGTTTGTGTGTATATTATATATATATAACTATATAACTATATGCTAACTTATAGGAGCTCAGAGAGTTCAAGTGAATCAGAAAGTGAGACTGACAGCTCTAGTGACGGAAAAACAAATCGCCGTGTTGCAAAGACTAAAAATAAACCTCTGACTATGCCAGGTGTCTCGTTTTGTCGTTTTTTTGTTAATCTGGTTGTTAAAACTTTGTTATTAATCATTACTGACATTTTGGTGTTTGCATATGCAGTCAGGAAAAGTCCACAGAAAGAACCTGAAGCAAAACTGCAAAAGGATTATGATGAAGTTGTTAAGGAAACGAAGTTTGATAAGTCTTCAGATGACTCGAGTAAATCCAGGTTTGTTGATTTAATTTGTCGGTTTGTTGCTCATAAATATATTTTTTTAAATATTTTTTATTATTTTGATCAGGAGTGGTAGAAATGGCAGCCCTACTCTTAGCCTGAGTTTTCCCGACAATTCTAACCAACCTCTATCTAGAAATCTTGGTCAACAAAAGTCAAGAAGTCACTCAAGGAGCCCTGTAAGAAAAGAGTCTGAACCAACTGTCACTGAAAAGAGCCGGTCAAGAAGCCGGTCGCCAAATGGCACACCAAAACGAGTCAGAAAAGGGCGAGGTTTTACTAAGGAATATTCCTTTGCTCGGAAATACCGTACACCCAGCCCTGAGCTGCCACCTGGCAGATCTAATCAGTTTGAGTATGCTCACGGAAGGTATAATAATAGGTGATCAAAATGGGTTCAGGTTGAAACGGGTCAGGTCGGGTTGACACAAACGTTTTGTCAATTTTTTAAATGGTGTTAACGTGTTAAGTAGGATTTTATAAACTATGTTATTATAAAATGATTTAAATATTTAATGTGTTATGGGTAAATCATAACTCAAATCGTGAACCAGTTCATTGGTAAATGGATTGAAATTTCTACTTTTACACCGGTTATTTTTTCTTTTCTTTTTCTTGGTAATGATAAATTGATAACTTAAGAAAACTTGAATTGTAGTCGATATCCAAATTATAGAAGATATTCTGAGCGCTCTCCACCAAGAAGAAACCGAAGCCCGCCAAGAGGCAGGAGCCCTCCCAGGTAGTCTCTCTCTCTCTCTCTCTCTCTCTCTATATATATATATATATATATATATATATATATATATATATATATATATAGGGTCCGGATCTGGTGAGGACTCTTTTCCCAGTTAAGACTGCGAGGACTCCAAAAAAACTCTAAAAATGATCCAAAACAAACTTTTTTCAAAAAAATTTCTTTTTTAAATATAAAAATCGTAGCCTATAAGATCCAAAAAAAAAAATTCAAAAATGATCAAAAAAAAATATGGATCATAATTTTGATCCACAAAAAAAATATGGATCATTGTTTTTTTTCAAATTTTTTTTTTGGTCAAATATAGTAATAATCATGGGGAGTTATATATATTTTTTTCGGAATTTGGAATTTTTTTGAGGTGTACTTGCGAGTGCTCGCCGTTTTTTGAGTCCTCACCGGATCACACTTCTATATATATATATATATATATATATATATATATATATATATATATATATATATATTATAAATATATACTTCCTCCGTATCAAAATAAGTGACACACTTTCCATTTTGGGGTGTATCAAAATAAGTGACACACTTTGAAAACTTTCCTTATTTGGTAAAAATAGTGGGACTCATACCCACTAACTATCCACTTTAATAAAGTGAAATTACCCTTATACCCTTACTTTTACTTTAAAACTCATTAATATCACTTTATTCAAGAAAAGTAGGACTCATTCTCCACTAACTATGTACTTTAATCTATTTTAACCTCTACTTTAATCTTTACCTCAAAAAACGTGTAAGCCAATTTGTGTCACTTATTTTGATACGGAGGAAGTATATATATATACACTCACACACACACATAGGGTTAGCCATTAGGATGCTGTAAAAAGCGTAAAAATAATACTTTTCTCCAACTGATGAATAAAAAATTTCACACTTATGAAGAAAGATGAAAAATGCACGTGCAATTTTAAATATTTTGTGTTTTGTCCATAAATTTGAAATTTTTGTTCATCAATTCTCACCACTTAATTTCCTTTATATACCCAAAGTACAAGACCAACAATCATATGTACAACACCATAAAACATAAGTTAGTGGTGCATGAAGAATTTCAGTGGTGTACAAATCAACTTGCTTTGAAACAAACTTTTTTTTATGTTTTTACATTAAAAACACTTTTATTTGATCCTGATCATACATATATAACATACATACATACATACATACATACATACATACATACGCCGTTATGTTTGAGTCACTTGTACCAACTTTTGTCATTTTGTAGATACAGGCGAAGGAGTCGTAGTAGGAGCTCAAGTCCAGTTGAAAGGCGACCAACTATTAGCGACAAATTGAAATCCCGTCTTGGACCGAGAGTTGACCCTCCCAGAAGAAAGTCAACCTCGAGATCACCGTCTCGGTCTCCACGAAAGCATTCTAAGAATGTGACATCTGTGGCTCGAACACGCTCCTGGTCAAAGTCAAAGTCAAGGTCAAGGTCAAGATCAGCTGGTGGTGAAAGGGGTTTGGTTAAGAAAGACAAAGTGATGGCTCCAAGTAGGTCCATGTCAAGTTCACCTGTTGGTCAAAGGGGTCTGGTTTCTTATGGTGATATTAGTCCCTAAAGTTCCTTGTGAGTTGACTATTTTGTCTACTTTATGTCTTTGATTGTTGACTATGTTTTAGTCTGACATTTTGTTGTAAGACTATTTTTTTGATGGAAATCGAACTTGGAACTAGACATAAATTTTGACCGTGCGACAACATTAAACCATTAACTACTGAGCAGCACTAAGTTTAAGTTATAAGCAGCGCTAACTTTTGAGCAATACTAAGTTTGTGCTAACAACATTGAGCAATAGTAACCACTTTTTAGCGGTAGTAATAAATTTTAAACAATACAAACTAGACACATAACGGCGTTCTAATGCAGTAGCACGGTCACACGCATTTTAAATTTTTTTTGAATTCTTAATTTCATTTGATATATTATAGAAAATCATCCTTTTTAAAATAGCTACCAAAAACACCAAATTCAAAATAGCAATCTCAAATTCTACCAAATATATACATCAATCCTATATCCTAAAACTAATAATAACAATCAACCCACAATACCACATGCAAACCCATAAGTTACAATCAATATAAAAGTCAAATAGTCAAACACAACCAAAAGCTACCAAATTCAAAGCCAGTTACGATTATACGCAATGTATACATCAATCCTACAACTAAAAACAACAGCCAAACCACAACACCACAAGAATCTTTCTCACAAACCCAAAAGCTACAATCGAAATAAAAGTCAAATAGTCAAACACAACTTTTAAACAACTAAAAAAGACTCATTCTTTTGTGGTTTTGTTGATAAGAGATTTGTGAATGTGAGGAATAACACCACCACCAGCAATGGTACCTTTGATAAGAGTATCGAGTTCTTCATCACCACGAATTGCTAATTGCAGATGACGTGGCGTGATTCTTTTCACTTTTAAATCCTTGCTGGCGTTTCCCGCCAATTCCAGAACTTCGGCGGTTAAGTATTCCAAAATGGCGGCTGAGTAAACGGCGGCTGTGGCCCCCACTCGCCCGTGTGCAGATGTTCTTGTTTTCAGATGACGATGAATCCTTCCTACTGGAAACTATTTAATCACAACCAAAATTATAATTAAAACCCATATATTATCACTTCATTTCTTAATCCAGCCCATTTGTGAAAGTTAGGGTATGCCTAAATAGTAAATATATGATTTTGGTTTCCAGCTTTAAACTCAAACCCATTAACCAAATACCTTTACTAATAAAAATAACTTTCATTCCCAAAACCATAAACGAAACACGGCCTTAATTATTCAACATGTTATCAATGTTCTTACTTTAACTTCATCTACACACATGTGTTCCCGAGTAAAAATTCAGAGAGAAAAGAAGAGATTCGGAAGGATCTTTAATTTTTATTGTGTTCCAGAATTTGTTTTTAAAAGAAAAGAAAAGAAGAGGAAATAAATTTTGGGTCATTATTTCTCTCATAATCTTCCTCCCAAAGGTGGGAAGATTTGGAGAGAAAGGAAATTAGTATTAATGAAAAAAGTTGTACTTACCAAAATACCCTCTATGTTACCAAATTAATTTACATTCTAAGGGTAAATTTGTAAATTTATTAATTTTTTTCCTTTCTCTCCAACTCGGGAACACAAAAAAATGTTCTTTTCTTTTCTTTCCCACTCGGGAACACACGTAACAAAATTAATTTCTTCTATAAATCTCTTCTTTTCTCCTCTATCTATTATCTTTCTTTTCTTTTCTTTCATATTAAAATTCTGGAACATAGAGATAAAGTCAAACCACATAACACATCAGAGTTTTTATTTTTGAAAAAAAATAATTTAATAACCATCACAAAGCAAATTCACTATAAATCTACATCGATAAGCATTCTCATTCTTAGATAGCTATGAATGGGTCAAAATATAAAAGTCACATGCATTCTAATTTCTAAACCTCATTAAAACAAAGAAAAACCGAAAGTATATTTAGGTTTTGTGATTGAACCTGTAGACCAGCTCTAGAAGAACGAGAAGTAGGCCTCTTCTTATCTTTATCCTTGTTAGCTGCAGCTGAAGCAGGTGTTTTTGCAGCCAATAAACCCTTACCACCCTTTCCCGCCATTGATTTCAGCTACTGTTCCATATATTTTGACAAACAAAAAACAGAGTAACAGTTAATTATAGTTCAATCGCTTGGTGAAATAGTCAATCGATCTGTTGTAGAACATAGATCTAATTCGATAAGTATCATATATAAGTAAATGAAACCCTAAATCGGAGATCTGACAGCATAATAAATCTAATTAGCCTCAATTTGAACCTAGAAAGCTGAAATTAAGATGATGATAACATGAAAAACACGAGCAATTTATAATCAACTTTCAGAATTCGAATAAAAAATTAGAATCGTTACCTGAGAAGTTTGCGAGACTGTAGAATGAACAATAGCGATAAATGTGGCTATGGAGTTTTGTAGAACGTATTTATTTGTTCTATCAGTTCAAAATTTTGAGATTCGCGCGATTTTCAGGCTAAAAGTTTGTGTGGTGGGAATCTTTGATTTCAAAACTTTTTAAATAGCATTAAAGAATATGAAGCTTGAAGAAGCCCAATTTACCCAACATAGCCCATGTACCAATGGGCTCTTATTATGTTCTTACTTTTATTTTAAGGAAAATGATAATGACAGTTCTTAGGGCTGTCATTAAGAAGGTAAAATAATAAAAAATAATTCTCCTTAATTTTAGGAATATTAATTTTTTAATCAATGTACAAGTTTTTTATGCATGCTAATAAAACCCTTATTTTAATCACAATATTGCACAAAATAAAGTGGCCATGTATGTGTTCTTTGTAAATGTGAAATTCTAATGTTACATGTTCAATTCTTGGGAGTTAAAAAAAATAGCTTTCATCACCATCGGGGTTCACCTGCACTGATTCATGATACCCGAAAAGCGGGTTTCGTCTTAAGATTAGTCGAGTCACAAAACTAATCGAAATCAGATTGCTAGAAAAAACAAAGAATATCAAATTTTTGAAATTTTTGTGGTCTTTATTTTGTGTTTTTTCTTGTTTTTATTTTTTTATGCTATTTATTTTGTAGTCAAATAATTTGATTTTTTATTAATATTCAAATATATGTATTTTTATGTATAATAACTATCTCTGGATTTGTTGTCTTTGAATTCAAACACCTTAACTTCGATATTTAATTATAAGTCTGTGTATAATTTAAAAAATATACAAATTAAATAATGAATTTAAATAAGTCATTGAATTGGAGCATTAAATAAGATTGTGATTGGTAGAAAAAGAAACCGCGTTTAACCTTTTATTTAATCTTTGTCACGAAGCAAACGATGATTGATAATGGGATCACTGGGTCACTGGTGCAACTCGCCAGAATAAACCATCATCGAATTTATCTCGTAAGGTAAAAGTAAAAAAAGTACATAAATAATACGAAGTATATATAAGCCAGGGATGTAATTTGTTTCGGAATAGAAGTGAACCGGAATGGAGCCAAATAATTGAAAGCCAAAATTGCCTAAAGCAAGAAACCAAAACACGATTGAAATAATGGTTCCAGTTTCCTTTATATTCAGTTCTGGATCGGGTCTAGTTATTTCGGATTTAAAATCGCTTATAAACAAAAACTACATTATCAACATTCGCTGCCATTGTTTTGTGGCGATACATTGGACTTAAAATTGTCAAATTTCGATTTTAGAACATGACTGAAACCGAAAAATAAAAGGAGCACAAACTGGATGCAATCGTTTCTGATTCCAGTTTGGTTTTTACGTCAAAAAAAGCCATCCCAAATACAAAGAAACAAATAAATAACGATCACTTCCATAAAACATTGTGGTTTTTTTCACAATACTTCTATAGTCATCACCAAGATTACTCTCACGTTGCATGTAACCCGTTACCAGAATTTTCAATTTCCATATTTACAATTACCAAGTAGTACGAAATTTGTTACTTCGTTATTTTAAAATATATATATATATATATATATATATATATATATATATATATATATATATATATATATATATATATATATATATACTTTGTTTTTCTGTTTGTCTTCATATTTGAAACGGATTCTGACACAAAAGTTATACTTCCTCCGTATCAAAATAAGTGACACACTTTCCATTTTGAGGTGTATCAAAATAAGTGACACACTTTGAAAACTTTCCTTATTTGGTAAAAATAGTGGGACCCATACCCACTAACTATCTACTTTAATAAAGAAAAATTACCCTTATACCCTTACTTTTACTTTTAAAACTCATTAATATCACTTTATTCAATAAAAGTGGGACCAATTCTCCACTAACTATGTACTTTAATCTATTTTAACATCTATTTTAATCTTTTACCTCAAAAAACGTGTAAGCACATTTGTGTCACTTATTTTGATACGGAGGAAGTACATAAATTATAGTATATTTTATAATATTTTCGAAAGATGTAGTATTTAAATTACAGTTGAAGACTACCCTCAACAATTATACAAATTGACATCTTCAGTTTTTCTCAAATAAGCGTTACGTTAGCTTACCTTCCAACCGACATTAAACTAACATACACATACCAACAAAACTTATTCCCTTCAGTTTTTTGGAACCCATCATTAGAAAAAACACACACAAAATACCTTTTTGGGCCACACCTCACCAACCGAAGTCACACTCATTCTCTTCCTCTAACCGAATTCTCAAACCTACGGCAACCAACCGAAGGGCGTGCCAACGGAGGGATACCGTCGGTTTCCTCCCCTTGCAATCGAAGGCTGGCGTAGGCAACAATATAGGGTATCAGTTACTATACATAGGCATGCCCATGCCAGTTGGCTATCAACCAAGACGCATAATCGTTGTCCACCTCTCTGGAGTCCATGATGATGTTTGTCGCGTGTCGTAGGAAATGGATGTCGCCCACCACTTCATCTCAACGAAATTACCCTGTGTTTTTTAAATACGGGGGTTGATCTGGCCAATTCAACCGGCTAAACCATAACTCAGTGACGAGATCGAGTCAAAGTTATTTGAAGTTTTGCTGACTAATGATCCGTTGCGACTCATGACCCGAATGACTCGACCAAATTTTATTCCCAACTCTTCCCCAAACTGAATTATTGAACCAACGAGTGCGAACTGAAAGGTAGTGGCAAACCCCACCCCCCGCCAGACGCCACTTCAGTATTCCACCCCGCCACAACACCGCAAGCCACGCCAGCGAGGGTGGGCACCAGTCAGGCCACGATACCAACGAGCCAATGGTTGGTTGCCACGTGGCACTAGCCGTCGGCAACGACTATTTTCCAATTATTATTTTTAAATAATAATTAATTATAAATACTCATTTCACGTACAATTTTTTTTACACAACTATCTACAAAAGTGGGGTCACTACCACGTTGTGTTACATGTAGGCAAATTAATATCCACATCAACAGTTTACACAAATTCGTCTATAAATAGAAAGCCTTACTTTTTTCATTCCTTTTCTACCCCCAAATCCTTCGAACCACTTGGATATTGTTGAATTTACTACGAGCGTCGACTTTTGCCGTCGCCGGCGATTCTGTTTGTAAAATTTTGTAATGATTTCGCCATAGATGAGTTTTCCTACAGCCTAAAACCTAACAGTAGCTAAAAGCCCTACGCGAAAGCGAGCGTAGCGTAGCAGAAATAAGAAGTTATTCCTTCATTTTCTCACAAATAGCTATTAAAATTGAAATAATAGAATAAACTAATGGTAATCTACAAGATAAAAGCACCAGTTTTCCAGTAATTTTTGTTTTTTTTGAGTTTTAGGCCTATTTCAAGGGTTTTGTCATTTGTGCCGCTTGATTTAGTGATCCGATTTTGAGAAATTAGCTGTGTTTTTACGATTACAGCCATTTGAATTTTTTGATTTTTAATAAATGAGGTTTTGTGATAAGTAGGTTTTGTTAGGTTTTAGTGGTTAGAAATCGAAAATTGGGGAAGAAATTTTTTGGATGCCTCTGACGATGAAGATACAACCAATCGATTCCACCACACCTGAATGCTGCGAGCGGGTGAAGATTATGCCGAAGTCTCGGTTGAGACGTTTGTTTGATTTCTCGAGCTTTTCGAGATCATCGGCGGTTGCTGATAGGTCCGTCGCCGGCGAATCGCAATGCAGCAAAGACTGTTCAGACGAATTCGAGCCGAGCTCCGTTTGTTTAGACAAAATGGTTCAGAATTTCATAGAGGAAAACAACGATAAGCAGTCCGTTGTGGGAGTTGCGATCAAGTGTCGCCGGCACAACGGTAATAATTTCGGCACCAGTGATGGTTCTGATGACGAATTTGACTCGTTTAATTGTTTTGGCAACTCTAACTGCCACAGTTCTTCCACCGACGCCATTTATCATCTTAAGGTTATAGGGGGGGTTTTGGGAAAGATTATTTAAAGGGGCTTATGGCTTATAAGCTTATATAAGCCTTAATAATCCCTTTTCAAAGGGATTATTAAGGCTTATATAAGCTTATAAGCCATAAGTTAAGCTTTCCCAAACACCCCCATAATCCATTATCCATTTATTCCTAATTTCATCCGAGTTAATTACACTAATGGTCCTTTAACTTTATACCAAATTTCACCAGTGGTCTTTTAGTTTCAAAAATTACACCGATGATCCTTATTTTTGAAACTTATTTCACCGATAGTCCTTTAGGCTTAACAGTGTTAAAATTTTCTGTTAAGTCTTCCATGTGAGATGCGCATGAGTGTGTGTGTGCAAGTGGTGTGGTACTTTTTGCCTTAAAAGTTGTAAATAAGCGTGTTTATAATTTTTTTTTTTGCAAAAAGTGAAATGGGAAAAGACTTCAATGCCCTCATGTGCATCTCACATGAGAGACTTAACAGAAAATTTTAACACCGTTAAGCCTAAAGGACTATCGCTGAAAAAAGTTTCAAAAATAAGGACCATCAGTGTAATTTTTGAAACTAAATGACCATTGATGAAATTTGGTATAAAATTAAAGGACCATTCGTGTAATTAACTCTTTTATCCACTTGCTGAAATTTCTATACTTTAAAACCCTAAAACGTCTATCATGCATTGATTTTATACAGAGTCTGGTGCTTTGCGAGACGGTTTCCGAAAGAAATTTACTAGCCGATACTGCAAAAATCATTGATAAAAACAAGATCTGTAAAAGGAAAGATGAAATGAGTAGAAAAATTGTCACCGATGGCCTCATTGCAAACGGATACACCGTTTCTATCTGTAGATCCCACTGGGAAAAAACTTCAACATATCCAGCAGGTAATCCAAAAATGCCCAATATTCCTAATTTTCTTTGAAATTGACAAAATTGTTGATAAATTTATGATATCAGTTTACTCAATAACATAGATATAGTGTTGGATCATTGATTTTGATTATAATTACTGTTACTTATGAACAGGGGAATATGAGTATATTGATGCTGTAATAGACGGATGTGATCGAATAATAATCGATATAGATTTCCGATCAGAATTTGAGATTGCAAGATCCACCAAAAGTTACAAATCTGTTCTTCAAACACTCCCTCAAATATTCGTGGGTCGACCCGATCGTCTTCAAAAAATTATAAATATAGTTTCTGTTGCTGCAAAACAGAGTTTAAAGAAAAAAGGAATGCCTTTACCCCCATGGCGTAGAGCTGATTATGTAAAAGCTAAATGGTTATCTCCTTGCAATCAAATTGTCAACAATAATATTGATAATAATAATAGTAATAAAAACCAGTCTTTTAATGAAACAACAATGAAATCGAGTTGCCCGATTTCTGACCCGAAAGACGTGATATTGATTGATGAAATTGAGAAATTTGGAGATACAGAAGAAAGTGTGAAACAATGGGAATTAGTAGAGATAAAACCGAAGATACCGAAATCTGGAGGGAAAATAGTTAGTGGTTTAGCTTCTGTGATTGAAGGCGGTTGATCGAGTTTGATTCGGGTTCGATTAGTTTAAACCCGTTTGAATCCAATTTTCATTTCGAATTTGTGGTTCTTGATTCTTGAAATTGAACCCGAGTTATGGAAATGAAATTGGGTAGATCGGGATTATTAGACTAATCGGACCCAGAAAGTTTTTTTTTTTTTTTTTTTTGGTATTTTGAGTATTTTCAGTTGCTGGTTTTTGGTCTTTTTGTCACCAGAGAAAAAAAAAAGAAAAAAGAAAAGAAAATATATACTAGAAAAAGATAAGATGGGTAGACTGAAGTCCCCTTGGTATTTTTTGGTGTAAGGGTCCATCTTTTTACTAACTGCTTTTGATAATAATGATATATAAATAAACAAATAGATTGAATATTTTATAATTTGCAGTCAGGAATAGGGAGTCGTATTTATGTTTCCTTGCATAATTTAGTACTATACCAAGGTTAATACTACTATGTCATTTTTAGTTTAAGTTGATACTAAATCGTGTATATTAGTGTTACACTAACATGTAGATGACTGACTTTTGATCTTGCGAGTTTTATTTTACGGGTTCTTTTACGAGTTGTATTGATGTGTTGGTGACGAAATACCCTTTTAGCCATGGTGGTTCATCTGTGTTGATTTTGAACTATCCGAGATTTGTCGGCTTGCAAATTGGGTCAGAACTTATGATATATAAAAAATAAAAATAAAAACCTTTTGAATTTTGAAGAAATGTATGCTTATTAATGAGGAAAAAAGGGGTCACCAATTAAACGTTGACGATCTTGAACATTTGAGATGAGATGAAGGGTGTTAGACCGTGCCAATGGTGACGGCAACTGATGCCGTCAATTGCTACCAACTCAGCGCCACGTCAGCAGATAAACTAACTAACACTAAACTGACGTAGTCATGCCAACAGTACTCCGTCACTTCACCAAATTTGGGCCCCACCATTTACTTTTCTTTTTCTAATAAAATATACAACTAATTAAAACATATAACTAATAAAAATAAATTACATTAATTAAAAAAAGACATTATATAAAAAGTTTTTTTTTTAAATTTTTTTTTGAATTTTTTAGATTTTTTGAATTTTTTTAAATATTATCTTTTTTAAAAACTTTAAAAAAAATTAAAAAAATATATAAATAGAAAATAAAATAAAAAAAACACGCACTCTCTCTTCCTCTCTCTCTCGCTCGTCTTCATCTCCAACCGGCGCCCTCCTCCTTCTCGCCTCCAAACTCGCGAGACTCAAACCGGCACTCAAACCGGCGGACCGTGCCAACGGTGCCGGTACCGGCGGTACCGTTGGCACCGGTCTTAATCTTTATGGTCCACAATGCACTTTACCTAATTTTGGATAGTGTACCTATATATCCATCTACCATTATACACCTCACTCTACAAGCCTTTGGTTGGCAATCTTTTAAATCTTAAGCGTGTTTAAGCTTATGTGAACTTATTTACGAGACAAGAAGTATAATTTAATGTGTTCAAAATTGTTAAAAATTACTTTCCTAATTATACAGGTTTAACTATTTGTTGCGACATGGAATAGTTTCTTTTGTAATGGTAGTTCATAACAATTGACGTGATTGACTAATTGGTCTAAAAAATAGAATTTAGATCTGTTAAACTATGTTTGAAAGTAGTAGTTATATTTTTTAGTGAAAAAGTGTGATGTTATGTTAAAAACATTTTTGCTTATCTACCATAGTTTTAACGGTACATCAAAATTAGTTTTTCTCATTTAACATTCTAGAATATGTTTTTGGCCTCATAAAACATATTAATAAACCAATTGCATTTAAAAAAGAAAATAAAATTTGTTTTAACCGGTGTCAAACCTTCGGCGCAGGGGCATTTAGCCCAATGCCCGATGACGTTTGCCGAGATTTGGCGACTCCAATGATAATTTGGCGTGACTTTAACATCACCACACCGAGCTCTCTTATGATTATAGAAAAATAAGATTAAAATATGTTCGTAAGTACACCTTAATTTGTAGGGACCTATTTCTTCATCCTCACGTGCCTCATGAATTTGAGGGTTATAACTTATAACATACTTTAATCGGTTCTTAAAAGACTAATCACGTGGTTCTCTTTGTACTTTTATAGTATTAATATTAATAACGTGATCTTAACCCAAGTATTTGTTTTCCGCTCGTGCATAAACAAGATTTATCTCATGATTAATCTCATAGAAAATACAATATTATTTCGAGACTCACAAAACAGGAAAATGTGTTTGCTTACGTGAATCCATGTATGTTAATGTTTAGTTGCAGATGAAATAAGAGCTAACAAGTGTTTCACTGAATATCGTGTTTCATTTTAATCTTGTACAAGGTTAAGGGTAAGACCAGGCGTACAATGTCGTTAATACGTATTCTTTTCAGTTTTTTAGGCTTCATCATTATAAAATATGCACTCAGGAAAATAACAAATACTCTTGGGCCCAACAAAATCTCATATCAACTCGTCCTTTGGCCACAGAAAAAAAATCGACGACTCCAAACTGGCAGGCCGTGCCATCAATTGCGGTAAAACCGAACTCAGTTACTTTTGCAACCAAGTGGTGTAAAGACATAATTACGAAGGAGAAAAGCAAGCTTATGCGGAGAATATGAGGTTCACGATAATTATTTAATTAATTCTTTATGATTTAGATTTACTGTCAAAGTGGTCATGTGTTGATTCTCGAGGTCGACATTGTTTGTGTTCTAACCTCTACACTTTTTTTTGTTACAATATAAAATTAATTTAACGTGGTTTATTTATTAACTACTCCTTACATATTTATATATTAATGTATAAAACTATGGATAAAATGTATTTTAGTCTTGGTTAACTAGTTGTTTATTATATGGAATTACTAAAAGTAAAATATTGTGTTGTGAATTTGGAAAGGTTGTCAATTTATATCTTAACTTATTAATTTGACTGATTTATTACATAATTTACGTTTTTTTACTTTTTTACGAAGTAAACATTGTATATTCATGTCAATATATTATGATTGAAAGCAAATCACACGATGCAAAATAAAAAAAAATAGTTTTGGATATTATGCCACATATTTAATACCCAAATTTATAAAACAATCACGTCAAATAAAGGAAGAATAGGTGGTATTTATCTAATTAGTATAAAACCATTATTCGGACATTATTCATAACATGTGTCTTAAAAGTAAGAATAATCTCTTATTCATGCTCCAAAAATTAATTTTAATAGCAGTAGATTAATAAACAAAACGGCAACTACTTCTACTTTGGTGCAAATGATGAAAAAACATTGGAATAGATGAACTGATGAAGTGCTCGAATCATGTAATCATTGAATGCGAACTACTCCCTCCGTCTCACAAAAAAGTTCTCATTTAATCCTTAAATTTTATTCCATAAAAAAGTTCCAGTTTCTCCAATTTAATGACCTAATACGATGTGACCTTACGACTTTTACATATTATATTATGACTTTTACTTTACTTTTATACTTTATATGATATGACTTTTACTTTTGTTTATCAAATTTATCATTTTGATCATTAAGCATAGCTGATAAAGAACATAATCAAATAAAATAGTTTCAGTCAAAATTTAGATACAGTCAGACTTATGATTTAATCAACAACTATCAAACAACTTTAATCTAAGTATAAACAACATTCAAATCATCATAATTTTAGATGATGAAAAGGAAAAGGGCCTAATTGTAAGGAGGATGTGTCAACAACAAAAGTTGCAAAAACTTAAAACAATGATGACTGAGGAGTAAAAAGAAAAAGAAGGGAGACGTTATGCTTTCTTTATTAGTTGGGTAAGGAATCATTTATCAAATATTGGCTCTTTACCAAACTTCTATATTTACAACTTACAAGCTACATTCTTATTTTTAGAGAATTTTATTATTTTAATACAGTTTGATATATTTTACATTTTTTATAGTTTGATGCAACTTATTTGTCTATAAATTTGTTTCTTTAATTTATAAAACATAAATAAAAAACAAAAGGACGTAGATATTGATAAATAAAATCAATATACTTATATTACATCACTGATCATCAACATTCATATATTCAGTATCATAATTGAATCGATTTAGTTGAGAATACTGTATGTAATACAGCTCAAATTGGGCTTTAGTATTAGATTTTGGGCCTAAATGCTTACATAGTTGGGCTTTCACAACCAGTCAAACCGAGTGATATAAACACGAGATTGGTCCCGAAATGGGGCTTTAAATGGTCAGCAACTCAGCATAAATGACTAAATGCCCACTTTTTGATTATAGGATAAATTCATTTCTTATTACACAAAAATTATAAGAAACATATAAATATATCGTTCTTAGATATCGAACAAATTATACATTCCAACTTAGGTAGCCCGAAAAAAGTTGATAGCATATGAAGAGTCTCAAAATCGACACATGTCGTGTTAGGATCCAATACGTTGTCAAAGAATACTGAATAAATAACAGACCGAGTTTTCAAAATGTTTTAGGGTAACGCATATCATGTACGATAACACGTTTTATACATAAATTTCATAGGAAATTCGCAAAAGCGAGTTGTAGTACGAGCATTTTTTATTTTTTTGAAAAGGTAACACCAATCTTGTAGTTTCTAAAACATTTGGGACAATGCGAACATTCTTTGTTCTCTTTGTTTTATTACATAAAAGCATGTAAAAATGGAATAAGAACTTACTGAAATAGTGGAATTGACGTGTGTAAAATATAAATATGATGTTTGATTGACATAGTAAGATATAATCGAACCAACATGTGTTCAATTATCATGTATACACTAAAAAAATGTCAATTAAACGTCATATTTAACTTAGTTTTCAACTTAAATGTGTACACACTTCTATGGCTATAGGTAATTAGTTACATTTGATCCTATCTAAACAAAAATCAAAATTGCATATATTATAAGGTTTGGTGACAAAAATCATTAAACATGATTTTTATAAAGTGGGAAAGCGACAATAAAGTTTTCATAATCCCAATTTGGAAGATTTCATATCTTAACTGGTTTTAGTATATCACTATATCACATTGAAAATCTTACTTACTTTGAGATAATATTTTAGAGAGTAGTTTTTGCATTGAATTGTTCAATATCCTAAATACGATTAAATCGATCAGACCAAATGACAATATCGTTGATTAATTATGATGTAATAATTAAGTAAATAGTGTACAACAATAACAAAAACTTAGAAATACAAAATAAATACCATAAAAAAAAAATTCAAATTTATTTTCCAATTATATTTATCATGTTTTAGTTGCAAAACCATGTAAAAATCTATACATCTATTTTATGTATGTTATTTTTTTTAGTAAAGTTACTTTTTTTTTGTTCGACCATCCAGTTCAATCCCGTTTTTATGTCCAGTCGCCCGGTTCCGATCAAGTTACAATCATCGATTTAATGCTTATTTCGAATGACCACCCTCCCGTTTTCCGGTTCAACTGTCAATTTAACTAGGTTTTTAAAACAATGAACTGAAGGCTTGTAAACTAAATATATTTGTTCTTTTCGAATTTACGTCTTGAAACCGATAAAACATTATGAAGTGATCATAAGAAATTTTATAAAACAATTATCAAACAAATCATATCCAAAACAATTAAGTTTTTTAATAAAGTATAAACTTTTAACGACTGGTTAATAAATTGTTCAATTTTAGCATCGTGATCATTGACGATCATTTGATTACAATAAATAACACCATCAGCTTCTTTTTTTTTTTTTGAACGGCAAGTTAGTAAGTTAGTGGTTCGAGCCTAGATAGTGACATCCACAAGGGGCAGTATGCCTTCCCTCGAACCTTCCACCTTTTTGTCCACGACGGGACTTGAACCCATGACCTATTAGTCATGGGCAACACCTTAAATCCTCCTTGAATACCATCAGCTACATTGTTTTATGACAACTTTCTAAAACACGAAGTTAGAAAAAAAAAAATTTAATTACAACGGTGATAGGTTGTTGAATTTAGTTTCCATAAGAGTGAAATTATTAAGATGACACTAGTTCATTCACTGTGACAAAAAATATACATCTTTATAGCCACAGAGGTTCACATGCGCTGACTTCAAACTATACGAAAAATAAGTGGTCACACTATAATTAGTTAACTCGTAAAACGAGTCGCAAATCAAATTACTAAAAGAAATTATATAAATATTGAAAATGGTCAATGTGAACAACTAAAAGAACTATAATAAATAAAAGAAATTGAGTACTACTACAACTTGTCCAAATTATAATGCGAGTAGATAACGAAGTTGGTATCCTTGATTATGTCATTGGAAATTTACAAGCAACTGACTGCTTAATTACAACACTTAAAATATTAAAATTGACTTTGACTAGTCCTTATTGGATCCTTTTTATATTCGTCACATTAACAAATTAATTAAGTTCACTTATAAGTAGACCGTTCTTTCTTGTACAACATCCCTTTAGAACTTTGGATCAAGCCTCTTTAACTCTTCTCATAATGGCATCATCATCTCAAGTTGAGATCATCGACAATGCTATGTTTTGCAACACCGTTTTTGCGTTAGCATATACCGATCCCGACCAAAAATGGTTAATACGAAAACACTTACTTTCTCTTCTGAAGGAATTCTTATCATTGTATCCTACTATTGACACATTCCTCCACAATGATGGAACCATGGTGAACTTGCTAAAAGTCGAGGGCTACTTGCATGTCTCTCGGTCGTTGCCTTCGATCCATATAAACATTTGGATCCATGAGCACTACCCTCATGTGGCACCGATAGTCCGAGTGACTGCAGATTTAGCCAACCCTATTCGTTCAAACCACCCGTTTGTGGGCCCTTCCGGGGTGACAACCTCATCTTATCTTCACACTTGGAGTCCTTCCGGATACAACTTATTAGGCCTTGCACACAATTTGGTACGACTTTTTTCGTTAGACCACCCTTTTGGTCTTCTTAGCGCCGCGCCTAGTACGTTTCACCCATCTTACGTGTCGAGAATGGAGGGTATGGATCGACTTTGGTTGATGCTTCACTATGACATGATTGCGTTTATGCAAAACACAAACGATGAAGTGGAAAATCTTACGGCTCTCGAGGCCGAGATGAGAATGCGGGTTGACATCACCGACAACATGATCATTGAACTAGACCATGAAAAGATTTATCTAAAGCAAATGGTAAAAGAAATGACCGATGAAGCCGATATGTTGATTAGTTGGTTAAGTGTGAATAAAGTAAATCTGAGTTTGGTCATGGGAGGGAAAGCTGAGGACGCGTTTGAATGTGTGGACACCGACTCAGAATTGGTGATGGAAGGGTTAGCCGAGGACGAGGCTTTGGAAGATTTGATGTATGCACTCGAGAAGGCTCTTGAAAAAGGCGTGATGAGCTACGAAGCTTACTTAAAACAAGTTCGAGTTTTGTCGAGGGACCAATTCTTCATTAGGGCCAAACTCAATAAGTTAACATGTTCATTAAATATTTAAGTTTCTTAATTGATGTTCTCATTGTATAATGTATATCGCACGTAACTGTTAAAGCAATTTCATATGAGAATTGATTTTGTATATCCACACGTAACTGTTACCACAAAGGCACAAACTCAATAAGTTAACATGTTAATTTATAAAAAACTATTTGTCCAAATCATTGGGACTATAAAAGGAAAATATTGTAAATGTCAGTTGGAAATTTCCAAGCAGCTAAAAACCAATTTTCAAGCTACTGAAAAGGTATTTTATGATTTTTAAAGATTGACATTGACATTGAGAAGTCTATCATAAAGTATTTAAAAATATTTTAGTGTTAGTTATTCCGCTACTAAACGTTATTTGTTTTGTCACCGGCTGAAATCTTTTTCCTGATTCTGGATCCGATTCGGTTTGAACTTTGCACAGATCTAATAATTTGCAACAAGTTAAATATATTCTTATATATCAAGTCTGAGAACATACATGGTTTTCAGAGCAATTTTAAAACTAACGTAACCATGCATACGAAACAATTTAAATTAAAACCTTGAGTGGAAGGATTTAAATTTCGAATCGAGATGGATACACAATGTTATTGTGGGAGAGAAGAGAGTTTAAAACGAGAGGTAATTCAATACTCTAATCTTACTGACCTTTTGTGAGTACTGACTGCGTGTTAACCAATTGATCTAAATGACACTTTGTTTAATCCTGAATAAACAGACAACATAACACCGCAAAACGTCGAAATTGTCCCCTGTTTTATTTCGGATACAATTTAATATGTTAACTAGAAGATTTTACCACCTATCTTATTCAACACTCACTGAAGGTAACGTCTTGACTATTGCCAAAAAAAACTCTATAATTTAGTTACGGGTACCTGTCGCCGCATTGCGCGGGTATCCTGCTAGTAACTTCTAATATATGTAATTCTGCATTAGGGGAGAGTAACTTCCGATCAACACTTGAAAACATTATCTCATGCATTGTATATTGATAACGTGTGTTTGGCTAAGCTTATTTTCAGGCTTAATGAAGTTTAGGAAAACCGATAAGATCATTTTTGAATATCTTATGAGCCTACCAACATAACAACATTAACATGCCTAGAGGAATACATTGTTCGTCTTGTTAGACCAATTGGGTTTGGGCTTTTAGGCCCGTTGGTTTAGACCAGTTGATTGTTAACCGGTCTAGTATATATGTAGTCTAAACTTCTAATTAGGGTAGTCTGGTCCTAACCTATCATTGTATCTAGTTTTGTTGTAATTTATAAAAATCATTTATATCAAAACTAGTAGCTAAAATAAAAATCTTGGTAGATTACAAAATTGTCTCCTATGAAAATCTTGGTAGTTAATGTGAATATAGTGGTTGTGTCAAAATGTTTTTTCAATTTATATTAAAATTCGTTTAATACGCATCTAAACTGTTCTATTAAGACAAATTTTGATATACATCTAAACTTTTGAACTTGGTGAATTCGTAGATTCAAAATAACAATCAGTTAAAATTCGAATTGAAACGGTTGATGAGTTTAATTGGTCAGCTGATTCAAGTGGATCACACAATGTTATTGAGTACTTATGATGAATTAGTTATCTAAAAGGAAAAATGATATTTAATCCTACTATTTGATCCCACCCATAGTCCTACCCACTTGATAGGATGACATGTGTACTCCACTAACTCTCTCTCTCTTAATATAATCTCTTCATTTGGACATATGTATTCATTTAATGAGTTGGTCTATGAGTATGACCAAATTATAAGACTAAATACAAAAAAATTGAAAAAACATATATTATAACAGATCTAATTAATTCAAATAAATTATTAACACAATTCAAACAACTTTTAGTAGTAAATCTATTAGAAATAATGTTAAACACTTAATATTCAACTAAAAAATAAATGTTTCAAATTTCAAAACATAAGATAAAGCTTCACATGTATAAAAAATAATACCCCATCATCTCACAAAAAAGTTCTTATTTTTTTTTTTGCACAAGTTTTTAGGAGATAGTTTGTTGTGGAGTCTTTGATAATACTTTTGATTAAAATATAAGATTAGATTGAAGAAACAATTTGTTTTAGGAGACAGTTAGTGCCAGTGGTGGAATTATTGGTAATAATATTATTTTATTAAATGGACTCCTCAAATTTGAGAAATGAGAACTTTAACACAAAGATATATGCCTTAAATTATTAAATATGCATATAAGCTTCAAGAGGGTCCGGGTCCGGTGAGGACTCAAAAATCGGTGATGACTGCGAGGACAAATTTCGACCACTCAATTTAAAAAGGGCATAATGGTCTTTTTTGAAACTCATATTTCCTCCTTTTGCCACTTATCCTCTTAGAATTGGATGTGAGTTTTCCCCCCACTTCATTTTTCACCCATAACTTTTTTTATTTGTAAAATAAAAAATCTAAATATGTCAACTTTTAAAATTAAATTTTTCTATAAAATGAGTATAATCATGAAAATTTGAAACAAAAAAAAAGATCAAAAATTGACAATGTTCCATAAATAATAAAATGATCAAAAAATTAACAATCATGGAAAGTTAATAAAATGATCCAAAATTATATATGATATATTTTGACTAATTATTTATGCAAAATTAACAATGATCCAAAAATAACAAAAGATTCAAATATAACAAAATTATGCAAAATTATGACAATGATCCAAAATTAACAAAATGATCCAAAATTTTATCCAAGTTTGTTTTTTCAAATTTTGATGACTACACTCATTTTTTAGAAAATTTAATTATAAGAACTCTGACATTTTTAATTTTTTTTTTACAAAAAAGAAAAGGTTATGACTGAAAAATGAAGTTAGTGGTAAAAAAAACCCACCAATGAAATAATGACATGTGGCCCTAGGAGTGATAGTGTGTTTTTAAATGACCATTTTAACCCTTTGTATTTTGGTTTTTTCCCCACTATTTTGCTAAACTTTACATACACCCCCTTAAATATTTAATATTGTTTCATTTTTTTCACAGTTAATTATAATTATTTATTTTGTTGAAATTAAAGACTCAAATTTATCCTCACAGTTCTGACCCAGAAAAGAGTTCTCATCTCTCGATCCCACTTCAACTTCAAGATATATACGTAATGTTTATAGAAAAATGACATATGCCTAAAATAATTACCAAGAGACAGTCGTTAAATTTAGCTGCAAAGATAACAAGACCAAAAATACACGTCGCATAAAGTTTATTGAATGGTTTAGGCGATATTCCGAATGAAATCATGCACCTAGATCTTTTCTATGAGACTTTTGTAACAAGTAGGACATATATACCTTTGCTTAAAGAAAATCAGTGACCATCTTTCATATCAAACTTTGAAAATATTGTCGCATTTATAGATCGGATGTGACTTGAAACAGATTAAACCGAATCAAGCGGTCATGATAACAATTAAATTGCCTACATTACATGAATAAACTTAGCCACCTCGAAGAACCCTTAGCCACCTCGAAGAACCCTTGTATCAGGAAAACCATTTTTAATAAAGAGAAGAAAAAGTGTAAACAAGATTATAATTAGACAACAAAGTCTTGTTTACATCATAAAGTTTTATTTAATTTATATATGATAAATATTAAATAACTCAACTGATCCACAATTTGATCAAAAAGTTATCATATTATCTAAATTAGATTTTGATTAATTAAAAATATGGTGATTGTCTAAAGATAAAGTCGTACACATGATGGTTGGATTTAATAAAATACATTTGTTATAATGTGCAATATGAGGCTAGTTAATAAGTTCAATAAGAAAACGTTAGAAACATGATACATAAACTTATTAGAAGAGTACGTGCCCTTTCAAATGTTACAAAGACAAAACTACACAAATGATCCATGAACACTATTACACACCCAAGAAATAGTACTGTTAAGAATTTCTATAACAAGGTAATTATCTATAATAATATTTATCACAAAAAATATTGTTCATAACTTCATATAATAATAATACATGAGTAATGTATTTATTTTTAAATTTTATAAATTGGTGCTTGAATATTAAGTATGATTTTTTTTCAAACTTTTCAAAACAATAAATATAGTATTTTATGTAGTGATATGAATATGTTAATTTATAAAATATGATTTTTATATTCACAAACTCATCCCAAAAATATCATGTTTGCTAATTGCTATATTAACTTTAATATATTGGCGACTTACTTGAGATGATAATATCCTATTAACTATCATGTCATTTACGTACATATAAACAAATATGAACCTAAATTAGTGTCATGATTGTCATGTTGATAATATCCTATTGGCGTTTCTCATGAGCTACTCAAACTCAAAAGGAAAATATACAAGCTCGTCTCTTTATAATCTTAACTCAAGAGGAAACCAAACGAGATCCACCCTATTATGTGCAATATTAGCATATGCTTATTGCTAATGAAATAAAAGTCGTGTTAAATTAAGCTTTAAGATATTTAAAACAAAAAAAAAATAGTTAAAGGACCATTTGTGTAACTTGCACCAAAGGGGTACATTCGTAAATAAGACGAAAAGAGGCACCTTTATAAACCGTCCTCCATTATTGTTTAAGCTTTGCGAGAAACTCACAGTCACACAGTAGAAACATCATTACAAATAAACCTTTTTAATACTCTCTCTCTCTCTCTCTCTCTATATATATATATATATATCTCTTCTGTTCTTATAATTACACTGTGGAAGGAAATAAAATTGTAGCTATCTGGAAACCCAAATTCGTGTACCATTACGCTGTAATTGATCTGAAATTGATTATAATTTGCCGGAATCATGGCGAATAGCAATCCTTCCGACGGCTCAGCTGACGATTTCTTCGAACAAATCCTAGGGTTTCCTGCTAATTTTGCAGGTGCGACTGATCCAAATTTGGCGGGAAACGAAGGTAATTTAGCTGGAACTGCTGCTGCTGCTAACTCAATGATGTTGCAATTGAGCTCGGCTGGTGACGGTTCTGGTCATCATCATCATTTAGGTGGTGGTATTGGTGGTGGCGGAGGTGGCGGAGGGTTTCATTTTCCGTTAGGGTTGAGTTTGGAGCATGGAAAAGGAGGGTTTCTGAAGATGGATGATGCTTCTGGAAGTGGTAAACGGTTTCGAGACGACGTCGTTGATAGCCGTGTTTCCTCTTCGGTAATAAATTTAATATAGAGTTAATTACACGAATAGTCCTTTAACTTTATACCAAATTTCACCAATGGTCGTTTAGTTTTAAAAATTACATCGATGGTCCTTATTTTTTAAACTTATTTCACCGATAGTCCTTTAGGCTTAACGGTGTTAAAAATTTCTGTTAAGTCTCCCATGTGAGATGCACATGGGTGTGGGTTTGTGCAAGTGGTGTGGTACTTTTTGTCTTAAAAGTTGTAAATAAGCTTGTTTTTTAAATTTTTTTGTAAAAGGTGAAATGAGAAAAGACTATAATGCCCTCATGTGCATCTCACATGATAGACTTAACATAAAAATTTAACACCGTTAAGCCTAAAGGACTATCGATGAAATAAGTTTCAAAAATAAGGACCATCGGTGTAATTTTTAAAACTAAATGACCATCAGTGAAATTTGGTATAAATTTAAAGAACCATTCGCGTAATTAACTCTTTAATATATAAATATGATTTGCCACTTTTATGAAATTTGTCAATTCGATTATTGGAATCAATTTTTTTATAAATTTTGTTCGATGAATTGCTTCCCTACCATTCCTGTAGAATCATATGAACAGTTGTCCTTTCTTACCGGAATATATGCCTGTCAATCCGTCAGCTTTTGTCAGTTTGTCTCATCTTTTTTATACTCTCTTTCATATTATTTTTATATTCCAGATGTTTGACATATACTTTGACTTCATCGTTATATTTCAATTCAAAACTTTTGATTTTTTCCCCACGAATCATTGCCCAATATTGATAAACATCTATATCATCTAGAATCAATATTTTAACTTTTAAGAAAACTGATTATAGAGATTGATGAAAACTATTTGCCTGATATGATTCCTTAATGTTCATTTTCTCAATTGAAAATGGAATTTGCAGATAATTTGTAAATATTTCACCAATTACAAAGTTCATACTTCATACAGTGACAGAAATGTTTGATTTTTAAGGGTTTTCAGGGCCAACCAATGCAAAACACGGTTCAAACCACTCTAAATCCACCTACTGTTCGACCCACACGGGTCAGAGCAAGAAGAGGCCAGGCTACAGATCCACACAGCATTGCTGAAAGGGTAAATTTGTAATTATAATTATATTCTTAATTTTTTTTCATAATTTCATGTTGTATGCACTAAGTATGTGATTAGTATACTTGTGGTTGATCAAAGTTATTAGGAAATTATAATTATAAATTTTATAATAAAACACAAAATCTTGATATTCGTTACTGCCTTATAGTTTTATTTTTTTATGCATTTATTTTAATCTGTGAATTAATTTTTTTTTTTTATCAAAACAGCTTCGCCGTGAAAGAATAGCTGAAAGAATCAGAGCATTACAAGAACTAGTCCCTAGTGTCAATAAGGTGAGTGTGCACACTATCTATGTGTATTATATTACAATAAATAATACTAAAATTTATATTTTATTTACCTTTTTTACGGACTTTATATATTTTTTTTGCAGACAGATAGAGCGGCTATGCTTGATGAAATTGTGGACTATGTGAAGTTCCTAAGGCTTCAAGTTAAGGTAAAATAAAAAATAAAAAAATTCTGGTTTTATAGATATTATTAGTAAGATTATTTATTTCATTATCCATTTTCTTGTATATGACTTATATAATCACCAAACAATTCTAGTCAAAATGTTAGGTGTGTGTAATTTGCTGCAAAATCGCCAAAAATGGTCAAAATTTAACCACTCAGTTTGATTGGATTAGTAGTGGATTAGCTTTTTGTACATATATAGTAATATATATATAGGCTGGCTAAGTTTTAGCCACAATTTAGGAAACATTATGATTAGTTTCCACAAGGGAATTTCAATTGTGCTGAAAAAGATTTTGATATATTGACCGACTTTTTCACGTTTTAAGGCCAAATTCAGTGTTTTTGTACTCTTTTGAGTGATATTTTGTAGATTTATTTATTTATTCATATACTTTAAAACGTGAAGGTATTGAGCATGAGTAGATTGGGTGGAGCCAGTGCTGTAGCGCCACTTGTCACTGACATCCCTATATCATCCATTGAGGTAACATTCCTCATTTCCTCTTTATTTTTTATACAAGTGGTAAAATGGGCGGGTCAGAAAGTTTAGTAACAGGTCAAAACGGGTTGGGTTGACCTGCAAACATTTATCTTTTGTACAATCTATTTATTTCCATAAAAAAAATAAAGTTGGGTTGACTCGCCACATTTATCTTTAGTATAAATAAGGATCCGACTTTTTTTAAAAACTAATTTGTATAAGTGGCAAAATGGGTTGGATTGGGTTCGGGTCAAAACGAGTTGGGTTGACTCGCTAGATTTTCTTCCAATCTTTTGAATTTTCTAAATAATTAAAATACTGAATATGATTACAAAAACAAGTATACATATAATCCTCCCCTTTTTAAAGCTTAATTATTCAATCTTATAAACCAAATTGACATATTTACAAATAAATGGGTTCTTTGACTTTTCATAATCTACATTGTACTATAGTTTGACTTTTACAATTTTGAACAGGAAGAAGGCGGTGAAGGAGGAAGAAACCAACCCGCATGGGAAAAATGGTCAAACGATGGCACAGAACGACAGGTGGCAAAATTAATGGAAGAAAACGTCGGTGCAGCAATGCAATTTCTTCAATCAAAAGCACTTTGCATTATGCCTATATCACTTGCATCCGCAATTTATCACACACAACCAACCGATTCAACCTCAATTATCAAACCCGAATCCGAACCACCTTTATGAATTAAAAATAAATAAAAATTTGTCCAATGATTTACAAATTTTAATGTAGTTTTAGTTGAAATTAGCATCATATGTGCCTTTTATCTTTTTCTCCACCACTCATCATGTATTATAAGAATAATGGAAGTCTACAAGATTTTAGGAGTGATGTAAAAAAAAGTTGTCAAACTTTGCTTGATGTGTTGTGCCTTTTTGTGTCAATTTAGTGGTGGATGACTAAGAAAAAGGGAGGTTATAAACTTTTTGTAGTGGGGGTGGCTTTAAAATTTAGTTTTTTTTTGTACAAGTGGATTGTGGGGACATTGATATACATAATTATATATACACATATATGTTGGTGATTTGTATCACCAATATTATTTAAGTGTAATGAGATTAACTTGTTGACCAAATGTAATCCTAATAAATATTGAACAAGTAAGGGTGGTGCGGAGTGCAAGCTTGTTTAGATTTATTATGATTAAAACATACTGACTTAACGGGGGTTCGGAGGTAGCGCCCCCGATAACGGGGTTCCAAGGGGCAGCGCCCCTCGGGGTCCGGGGCAGCGCCCTGGTCGGGGTCTAAGGGGCAGCGCCCCTGGCGGGGTCCAAGGGGCAGAGCCCCTGGCTGGGGTCGAGCTGGGTTTAGGGTTTAGGGTTATATTCCTTTATGGAAAATGCATGGAAAATCTGAATTCGGATTCAAAACCCGGTTTTCTGACCCGTCAAATCCAACCCGAATCCGACCCGTATTTGGGCGGTTTTGGGCAGTTTGGAACTGCCATTAAGCAGTTTATGGTGGTTTTCGAGTAGAGAGATTATCATCAATTTCGGTCATTGGTTTTCTGGTACGTTTTTCATATAGCAAATCACATATTCTCTGTTCTTGATCACACTGTGATTTCATCCGATTAGAGATTTCGAGAGTACCCTCGAAATACTTTGATCTGATAGTGAATACACGACTTCACAGTGATCCAAGCGAAATCGAAATAAGTAAAATCTCTAACAATATAGTCCTACGTGGCCCAATAATCGAACTAAACGCATCGGAATCAGACGGAGAACTGAGAAAATGGTTTCAACTGGATCGAACCAATGATGCCTCGGACCGAACTGGAGCAAGAGGCGGGTAAATCCGATTTATTATGACCTTTTTTGGTCTTTTTCGGTTTTGGACTGAATTGAGATCTGATTTTGCATGAAAATTTAAACCTAAAACCGGACCAGTATAGCTTGGTCCGGTTTTCCGGTTCTTGATTCATTTTGCACGGGCTTATACACGTATGCATATACGTGTATGCGGTGCTAAATGAGAACTACAAAAAACGAGAACATTTAAATTGTATAGTCGTGTGTTTATTGATGCACATTCACATGTAGATAATTGTGGCAGACATTGGTAAAAATACTTTTATTAATTTATATCTGTTGATATGTGAATGTATGACTTGTTATGAACATCTGCTAACTTGTAATGCTATGTTAAATTATAGTTGTAATGTGTTGTATTATTGTATATGGATAATTGTTGGTTATCCAAAAAGGTTATGATGTTGAACAGTGGTGATATGAAGTAATATTTGTGCAAAAGAGTGAGTGGGTTGGTAATACATAAAGTAGTTTTGACTTCTTTTGGTGCATTATTGGTTGATGACTGATGAGGTTGTGGCTTTGGTTGGTTTTCTAGCTTACATAATTACTCCTTTAATAATAAAGCCGGCAAAGTAGTCGACTAGTCGGGTCAGGTTAATCCGTTAATTTTTATATTACAAGAACGTTAATGTATTTTGCTAACGAAACGATATGGATGTGTCAGGATCGATTAACTATGAAGAAGTTAATAAACACCTTAGATCTAATTGATAATAGAAGTTGCAGCGGATCAACACTATATCAATATATTAAGAACAATGAACTGTAAATAATAAACGAAAATATTAAGAACACAGTTTCACAAAAAGCTTCAATGTATATTATCGAGTTAACAATACACACGTACGTTTACAATTCGTAAGGAACTATTTATAATAGTCCTTGAAGCTAAACTATTTACCCTAGTTATTCTAGGACTTGATTTACATTCGAAATATAAAGATATACATTGAATTACATTCTATAACTATCTCTACGAAGATCTCGAACTCGATATGTTCCATATACGCTCATCAGTAGTATTCTGCAATCACCAGTAGTAAATAAGTAACGTCAGTAGTAACTTTGGTGACCAGTAGTAAGTCCGGATACATCGTCAGTAGTAACTACTATTGATCAGTAGTATCTTCAATAAGCCTTGATCAGTAGTAACTAAGTTATAGTCTTCACCAGTATCAACTTCAGCAGTAATAT
This sequence comes from Calendula officinalis, assembly GCA_963853835.1. Taxonomy (NCBI): domain Eukaryota; kingdom Viridiplantae; phylum Streptophyta; class Magnoliopsida; order Asterales; family Asteraceae; genus Calendula; species Calendula officinalis. Next base: position 100,328,954 of record OY970821.1, read on the forward strand.
GTTTCTGCCCTATCAGTACTAAGTATGATCAGTACTAACTGCAGCATCAGTATCAAGTTGATCTGTGATTTTGTTCCAACAGGATGTATGCATTTGTTCATTACTTATTCCGTTTGATCGGTTTAATATATTATACTTTATTCGTTTGATGTGCTAGTGACAAGATAATGCCAATATGATTTATTTATAGGTGGATATTTATATAAACTTAAAGTTTTATATTATAGATAACAACAATTATATACAACCCTTTTAAAAGAAGAGTGTGAGGGAGGTAAGATTTAGACAGTCATACTGCTTTTGAGGAAGACTTTTGAAGAAAGAATGATGAAACAAAAAAGAAGTTTGCATCTTGGGGATGATAGATTTGATGGTGGCTGTTTTGGTTTAGCATCCAACACCTTTTTGAATCTTTATATATTTGACTTTGTTAAGTTAGATGAAAAGTTAAATTAGACAATCTTGAACTACAATCTTCAAGTTTTAACCAACTATTTCTATTGATTCTCCAAAAAGAAATCAAAAAGTTTTAGTGTTGGTTTTCTTCGGGAAAGTTGGCTTTCCATCTCATCTTAGAATTTTCTGAAGTATCGAAGAATACGTGGGCCCCACCTTAACCGCAAGAACATGGGTAGTGATTTTGGGACCACACAAATTACTTCATCTACCGCACTGTACAACATTTAAAGCATATTGTACAAGTACTATAAAGCAGCCGTTATGATGTTTGAAGTAATTTATGTGGTCCCAAAATCACTAGAACATACCCCACAAGATTGGTGCTCATATAGACAAGTGAAAATTAGTAAGGGTTAGCTTACCATTATGGTCCATATCGTTATCATTCCTTTATAATTTTCCACTTTCAAAATTATTGACTAAGTTACTTATTTTACAGTTTACACCTAAAGTACTTTTATTTATTTTATTTTTTGTTAAATGGTATTCACGTTTATAAACAAATATTTCACAATGGCCAAACTTTACTCGTAATGTACACGATATAACCATTACCACATATCATTTCTAAACCTCTCATGAGCAAGTAAGAAACTTAGGTTCCTCAATGGCGGTAATCAATTGCAATCATCAATTTAGTGACATTTTTTGTTTAATTGTTTAATCACTATTATGCTCCAATCACAAAAAGCTTTATCCAATAGAAGCACAAATCCAACCAAAAAGCTCCTTAATAAAAAAAAATAGCATCAAACATGACAAAAATCACATAATGAAACACACCATTAAAAAGTCAAATAGCCATACTTCATATGACAAAGGTACAAATTACAAATTAACCCTCGTATTTTTTCAAGAAAATAAGCAAAAACTTGGTACTGTCTTATGCATTACAAATGTCAACAAACACCTTAAACTCATGGATGTTGACAAAACATCAAAAGCCACAGAGCATTATTAGGTAAAACCATTTACCACAAAAAATTCAAATTTCCATTTTCATGAAGAAAAAAATAAGAAATAATTCGGGTTTAACAAGCATCTAGATCACGGCACGGGGGAGGTTTGGGCTCACCCAACAATGTAGTATTCCCTCCTGCGGGCCCGCAATTTATCCTATCCGGGTTTTGGGTCCCACGCTATCAACAATCACCATAAAAAAGTTAGCCTTATTATGAAACGGGTCGATTTGGGCGGTCTTACATCTCAAACGGGTCAAGTAAGTTGAAAGCCCTTTTTTTAGAAAATTGTTTCGTTTTCGAGTTGGGTTTTAGATAAATGGGCCGACCTGCCAACCCGTCTATAACATTAATTTGTTGTAATCATAATTACACATTAATTTTTATATATTTTGAAAAAAAGGGTAAAAAGGTGTTAGTGAGTCAAACCAACCTAGCCCGTTTCGACTCCCTGCTAAAATGGTCGATTTCAACCCGACCCGTTTTGACATGTCAGCAAACCCATTTCTCATAATAAGGATAATGTGATTTATGACTTACTGGTGGCTTCTCCCCTCGTTTTAATGCCTCAACTATTTCCACAACTTTCTTTGGGGTAACATCTTCCTGCATTTTTCCATATAAAATATGTGTTTTGAATTTTCTAATTTATAAATACTCCCTCCGTCCCTTAATAAAGTTCCCATTTCACCTTCAAGTTTTGTCCCTAAATAAAGTTCCCATTTCTCAAACTTAAGGGACCCACTTAATATAATAATATTATTACCAATACTTTCACCACTAACTATCTCTTAAAACACTTTCTCTCTCCAATCAAAACTTATATTTTATTCAAAAGTAATACCAAATACCCCACCACTAACCATCTCCTAAAATGTTGTGCCCAACACAAATGGGAACTTTATTTAGGGACGGAGGGAGTATTTTGTTGCATAATTAATATTTAATAATAAGGGTAGTTTATATATTAGAGTAATACTCACATAGTAGTTATATGTATATCCTTCTGACCCATTTGAATAGTCAGCAACAGTTATCATAGGAGCATTTACACAACACCCCTGCAGAAAACAAAGAATTTATACTAATATCATTTTCCAATTTTTATAAATAATTAGTGTCATAAAAGATAACAGAAATTATATTATTGTGAAAATAGTCTGAACTTCAGAATAAAATGATTATAGAAGGTTTTATGCATTTAAAATACATTTTAAGCGACTTTCGACCTGTTTGACCAAAAATAATCTAAATCGACCCACTCCTAAATAAATGGGTCAAAATCAATACCTCTAATTTCTAAATTTTTACACATTTTGCCCCCGTTAGTCGTCTGTATATTTTATAATGTACAATATATTGACACATGTTGAACGAAAAGTCGAAAACACAATATTTTTTTAATTTTGCACAACAAAACAAGTGAGTAAGTGACTCACCATGCATTCCATTTCTCCAACAGAAAATAAACCATCTTTTGTAACTTCTGCATATTGTAAACAAATAGCCATAATCATTACTAGAGTCATTATTATGTATAAAATAACATAAAAATATTTCGGATCTTTGTATATATAATATATACTATAAAAAAATAAAAAATACAAACCATTCCGTTTCACTCCCAAGTGATTCAATAATGCATCTTCAATGTCTCGTGAACCACGAATCATACAAGGAGTTGTTCCACATACCAAAAGATGGTATTTACCAACCTACAATCATTCATTATCCCAATTAATAATCTCATAAATCAAAACTAAAATTTAATTTAAAATTTTACATTTAATGTCTTGCCTTTGCTCTATTAAACATGGAATAAAATGTCGCAACCTCATACACACGAATAGGAGCAACTTCTACAACTTTTGCAACCTTCATTATACAACATAACACAACATTAATGCAAGTTTTAAATATTTATCAGTCATGAAAATAATATATTTTTTAATAAAACTATATATAAGTAATAAAACATACTGCGTCCATTGCTGAAACAGGAAGCCAACCACCATGTTGTTGTTGTGCAAGATCTAATAATGGGATGACTGCAGACTGCTTGTAATTTGATGGATAATGAGACAAAATCTCTGTCACCTGTATGTAACAACTAAGTGTTTTAAACTAATGTGTTTAAGTACTATCTGTTAATTAGAGTAATAGAGTTAAAAGGGCATTTTAGTCTTTTTGTAGTCATATTAAGGAATTTCACATTAGCCTCAAAAAGCCACAGATTTCTATGTTTTCCTTGGTGTACTACAAACCTTTTGATGTACTAAGATTCTAGAACCTACTATTTTGTGTATTAGACTATTATTAGTTTGTCTGAATTCCCCTTAATCAGTAAAACTGTATTCTATTTGATACATATAATAACACAAGTATTATAGTTAAACTAACTATCCATTCATACAAATTATGAATAAGACTCATAACTATGAACCTCATTCTCCAATTCCTAAATTCTAGATAGGTTGAAATGAGAAAATATAAAACAATAATAATTAACACACAGACATGAGCTGACCTTTGATTTGTTAGCCTCATTGAATTCCCATGGAGCACTGGCTTTATTATCAGGAGTATCAATATGCTATACACACACAAAAACACACCAAAAAACACATAGTTAATGGAATCAAAATCACATGAGCTACCAGACGAATCGAGATCAATAACTTCAAAATCGATTACAACTTACATAGTTTAGGGCAGTAGATAACGATCGAGTTGACTGAAGAGCAAACAAGTGAATAAATTGTAAATATTAGATCGATATCATGCGACTAAAATGAAACTAAATTAACAGCAAGGAAAGAAAGAAATTGGGGATAAACCTGGGGAGATTGACGGAAAACTTGACGGATCTCGAGCAAACGTTTCGATGCGAGACGACCTAACATCTTTTTGTGCAGTGAAAATGGTGAAAGAATGAAGAAATTGGGGAGATTCTATGTTTGAGAGACCCAAAAGAGTGTAGGTTCCAATATTGGATGGATTTCGATAGGGTGTAAGTAAGCTGAGCTGTTTGTGAGCTGCTCGTTATATGATCGATAAAAATTTGAGTTAAACGAGTTCTAAACTAAGAGCTCATTTAGGCTCGCGAGCCTAAACGAATTAAAATAATTAATTATTATAAAAAAATATAAATTCATATTACGTATTTATCTGATTATGTGTATATATATTATACATATATATATATATAAAATAATATATATAAAAAAATATTTACATCATATATTAAATATTATGATTAATTAAAAGAATTATATATTTCATATATATAGAAGCTTAAATGAGTTTAATCGAGCCGAGCCCGAGCCTGGAAAAATCTAAACGAGCCGAGCTCGAGTTCGAGTTCGGTAAAATTCAACGAGCCGAGCTCGAATTCGAGCTCGGTAAAATTAAACGAGCCGAGCTCGAAACCTAGTCGAGCTCGAGCTCAGCTCGGCTCATTTACAGCCCTAGATTTTGGGATACTCCGTTTATACACGATTTTCATTTTCATTTTTATTTTTATTTTAATTTTGCTAATTAATAAAAGGATTTTGATTTATACAAATAACACGACATTAGTATATGTGAAAATGATGGAATATGTATTAGTTTTATAAAGTTATTTTGTGTATGAGCTCAATAAATATAATGACTTTGAGATCAATCTATAACAACTTCATTTCATCTGTTATTAAGCCAACTACAGCTCTATAATTGGTAGAGATATGTGGGCTTAATTTAGCCCAAATATCATTGGGCCCAAAGATATACAGGTAGTAATACCTATAAGGCTATAAATAAGCCCAATCACCTAAAAATAACATATAGGCTCTCAAGCCCACATGACATTTTAATACTCAAAATCAATATTCTAAAACGTTTTTCAAGTGACCTGCCACAATTTTTTATATGATTCATAATTACATATTATATCATTAATAATCCAATTTGAATAACCAACCATGAAAATTTTAGGCATAAGGTGCGTCTTATATCATTTTATCATGTATTATCTTGCATCGCGCCTTACACCATTATCATGGGTTATTCATAACGTGGTGGTCGTGCCTCATGCCACCACAATGCGTCTTTTAAAAAATAAGAGTCCCTATATTCGTTTAATTACTTATGAACATAGTCTATAAAACTGGTCGCAGCATAAAATAGAACATTTTATAAACAAAATGTAGATGATTACACATGATTTATAAATAGATTAGTTTATGTATAATTATATAGTAGAGTTCTTGGTTTTTATACTTTTATAATCAGTGCAATTAGTTGAACAGATAATAATAAGTCTTGTAAACCGTGGTTGACAAATCTAGTTCGGAATAAAATTGGTCTGTTTCTGAAAGGGAATGACTATTTGCACACCCCTTTTTTATTATTTGGACACCTTAAAAATTTAATAATTTTAACATAGTTTTCATTATACTTCGCTGCTAATCACCACATTTACCAACTCACTCGCATCGGAATCAGCCGACCACCGCTGCCGCTTACTCTGCCATTCACTCCGCCATAACCAACATACTCCGCCGCTCATTCCGCCTCCACCAACTAACTCCTCCGCTAACTCCGCCACCACTATCGAATTTTCCGCTCACCACCATCGTCGACCACCGGTTTTAGGTGTAAACAAAAACGTGAATAATCATGTTAATTAATTTTGTGTGATCTCAGAATGTTCAAATAGTAGGATCCTTTTGAAACGATAGCATACTTTTTTCGTTTGAAAAATGCTCCCTCTAAATTCGGTGTTATTGCATCTTCAGCCAACCAATTTCCGCCATTTTTTCCTGAAAACCTTCCTCGACCATCTCTCTCCATCTTAATTAATTTCTCAAAAAAGAAAAAAAAAATCAAACAAACAAAAAGAAGTCATCGATTCATTCATTCCATTCAATGAAACGTCCGGTTACTCCATTGTCCACGGTTCGTGCAGACCCACCGTCATCCCCACGCTACCCACCCCCCGTCACCACCCCCACCTCCGGCGCCCAACGCCGCATCGCAATCGCCGTCGACCTCAGCGACGAGAGCGCCTTTGCGGTCCAATGGGCGGTCCAGAACTACCTACGTCCCGGAGACGCCGTCATCCTCCTCCACATCCAGCTCACCTCCGTCCTGTACGGCGCCGATTGGGGCCACGCGATGGACCACCCCGAGAACCCCTCGAAAGAAACACGCCAGAAACTCGAGGACGATTTCGACAACCGCACCACCGCCAAAGCCGCCATGTTGTCGGAACCCTTGGTCGAAGCCAGCATTCCGTTCAAGATCCACATCGTGAAGGATTGCGATCTGAAGGAACGGCTCTGTTTGGAGGTCGAGAGGCTCGGGTTGTGCGTGATGATCATGGGAAGCCGTGGGTTCGGAGCTACCAAACGTAAGGGAAAGGGGAGGCTCGGAAGTGTCAGTGATTACTGCGTGCGTCATTGTGTCTGTCCGGTGGTTGTGGTTCGGTATTCTGACGGTGACGGCGATGATGACGGTGACGGTGACGGTGACGGTGACGGCAGTGCAAAAGAGGAGGTGAAGTTCCACGATGCTAAAGATCATGTACCTAAAGGTGACTCATAACTTATTATGTGATTGCTATCTTCACTTCACTACATATATAAAAAAGTATTTGGTATTATCTCTTTATGAAAATTAAATTTAATTGAACCGATGTTGCTATTTACCCTTTGATATTTTTTGTTAATATAGTAAAGTGGAAACTATTCTTTATTAATATTTATTCAATTTGAATGCTTATATATTGTAGATGAAGTCATGAAGCGATATAGAAACTGCTTCTTTGTGCGGTTCCAACTAGACTACTCGTAATGGATGACTAAATTAGGTTTGGTCACCCCTGCCATCTCTGCACCACATCAGCCCGACCAAATACAAAAAAAATCCCGACCAAACACACGTAACCAGGCGATCAAATCATTTCCCTTTGAAAAAACCTTCCCCTTTGAAAATTGATCGGTCGTCCAGACGACCGATGGACTCTTTCGACGCGTCGAGGGGTGACCCAAGTAAGGGGGAGGGACGCGTCCCATGCTATGTCACGTTTGACTGACCTTTTGGTCGACCACAGCGATACCCACGGTCTTAAATAGATAATATACTTCCTCCGCATCAAAATAAGTGACATAAATTGGCTTACATGTATTTTGAGGTAAAAGATTAAAGTACATAGTTAGTGGAGAATGGGTCCCACTTTTCTTGAATAAAGTGACATTAATGAGTTTTAAAAGTAAAAGTAGGGGTATAAAGGTAATTTCACTTTATTAAAGTGGATAGTTAGTGGTTATAGGTCCCATTATTTTTACCAAATAAGAAAAGTTTTCAAAGCATGTCACTTATTTTGATACACCCCAAAATAGAAAATGTGTCACTTACTTTGATACGGAGGAGGTATGAAATGATCATCTCTAAAAGAATGGCATGGTTGTGAATATTATTTTATAGACATTCTTTCCAAATTAACATATTAGACCCTCCCAAGTGTCTAGTTGGTATCTCGTCACTAATTTGTTTGCCTTTCAAAAACCTATTTATCATGTATATTAAGGAGATGAAACTGTTGTTATTTTTACAAGAGTTAATCCTTATCATAACAATCTATTTTAGGCCATTTATCAATATAACTTTCTAGCCACCGGGTAAAAGTGTGCTAGATCACTTTTGGTGTAAAATATTTGATATAAGATCAAGCATGTTATTTGGCGCAAATAAGTGCTTTGTATGGAATGGAAACTAACCTAGATTAGATTGCAATCTTGGCCATTAAATCTGCAGTAGTTATTGTTTCTTTACAAATATCTCAAAATCAAACATATATAATGCAAACTAATCTGACATCACTTGCAAAAAGGAACTTCAGAATTGAAGAAAATAAATGAAATCAAATAAAAACAAGAATCGAGAACCGGATCAAAATAAAGGTGCCAATTTGGGTTCGGACCGGTTTTTTCGGATAAATTTAATTAGAACCGAAAACAACATAATCAACAGTGATTACCATGGTTTTGAGAAGATATATTATGCTCAAAATTGTTAAATTACAGTTCTAGAGCCGAAAATGGTAGAAGTGAACGGACCATGACTGAAAAACCTAAAAACTAAAAAAGACAACAAAGAAGAACCGAGAACAAACTTGAAAACCGTAAACCCGATCCAACTAGTTCCAGATCGGTTTCGTTAAAAACACCTTTCTCTAATTTCCGATATAACAAAAATATTTTATTTCTCATGCAAGATTATGTAGCTTAATTGGATTGAGAATTAATTTATACGCCACACTTTTTAATGCATCAACCATACTATACAAGTATTACTGCAAAATGTGCCATACATATATAACAATTATTGTGGTAAATGAATTAAAAGATGTGGTGTAAAATTCACCCGTAATTGGATTCTCATGCGCCATCACTTTACTTATTATGTTCATGGTAGATTTGAGATTTGTACATTTTAATTAATAAAACAATTTGATTAAATGCTCGTTCTTTCCGCTTGAGACGCATTTTGTTTGGCATTTTTTTAAATGTTAAATAAAATTGGGTGAGTTATTTTTTATTGGCATTGGAAGCTCGTATAATCAAAGTTTGACTTCCTAGCATCTTCTATATTTCCCTGAAACTATGCCATCCTTTAATTTTTTATAGTTATATACATTATTATGTTTTTTTATTCCTATATTAGTTTTTTTTTAGAAAACGTCAAGTGGGAATAGATATATGCTATATGCAATTATGACAGTGCAAACAATAATATTGAGATTAATGTCCATCTTTTAGAAGCTTTACAATATACTTTATACTTGAAATACACAGTTTCTATCTTAATCTTGTTTAGCATATATTTTCTATACAAAAACTTCCTTATTAGTACGTGACAAATAGTATACCATTTCTATCTTAATATTTTCTTAATCAAGTGAATAGGAAGTTAAGCATGATCAACAAATAGTATACCATTTCTTAAAAAAAAATAAAAATTTACAAAAACATTAAAACACCAAAAATGAGTAGATCTAGAAATTCAAACATGTATTTATATATCCGTTTTTGTAAAAGAAAAACATCATAAAACTCTAGATAGAAAAATTCACATGATCATATGTACATATATTTATCCTTTCTTGGGTGGCTAAATTTCTTGAAAATGAAAAATAAAACCCTCGATTAACCATCTATAACTTCACAACTCTTCATGATTCTAAGTCTTTTGCAAGAAGTAAGAAACATATCCCACGGTACATCTCCAACAAGCATCCAATCACCATCTTTATCTTCATAAGTAGGCGCATGCTCATACTTGTACCCTTCGTTCTCAGAGTACAACCCTATAATGCACTAAACATGTCTTGCAAACCCGTCATGAGTTCACCATAGCTTTTGTACACTTTTAGGTCAACTTTCCTCAAATATGGAGCTCCATCCATGCTCACTTTCACATATATGCCGGAACCCGACTCCGATTCGCTTTTCTTTCCTTGCATTATGTTTTTCCGGTAAGATCTCACCGGCGGCCACCCTACAACTTGTGCCCTGAAAACCATTTAAAAGTTCACATAAGTATATGCACGCGTTTATGTGTTTATGAAGTGGGATTCTGTGAGGACTCTTTTTTCGGTGAGGACTCGCGAGGACACCTCATAAAAATTTCAAAAAATTCCGAAAAAAATATATATAACCCACCATGATTAATATTACATTTGATAAAAAAAAATTAAAAAAAATAAATTATGATCCACTTTTTTTAGCGAATCATAACAATGATCCAGATTTTTTTTGTGGATCATTATTATGATCCATATTTTTTTTTTGGATCAATTATGTTTAAAAAGGGAATTTTTTGAAAAAAATTTGTTTTGGATCATTTTTAGAGTTTTTTTTTAAGTCCTCACAGTCCTCGCGAGAAAAAGAGTCCTCACCGGATCCGGACTCATGTGTGTATTATAGATTTTGCATGTATTTTGTAATTTGCTTACTTTGTGGGTGGGGCAGATCTGGATGTATCGTTCTCATCGGAAAAACTTGATTCCATCTCCGATGAGCTTCTTTTTTTGGTGATTACCGGAGAAGGTGTTGCTTTTGTCTCCGGTTTATCGTCTCCGGTTGATCCCGGCAAAGCTAATCTTAGTTCGGTTGCTTCAAAATTGATTAGATCCATGTGTCTTGTGGCAGTGATTAAAGATCCAATTGAATGCTCGAGAAGGGTTCTTAATTCTTTTGGTAGAAACTGAAGATTTCCGGCGACTTTCTTGATTTTCCGGCGAGTGGGTTTATGGAATGTATGAGAAGAAATGATTTGTGGGTTTTGTTGTGTGATGGAAGATGAGTTTTATATAAAATTTTGGGTTGAGACAAGATTTAGGTGAGTTATTCTCCTTTGTGAATGAATTTCATAACACGCGATTTTTTTATATCCCCACTCGCGCACTTTCTCACGCGACATCCATCCAGAAATATGCAAAAGCTTTTTTTCTTAATAAGTTGGTGATAATATTCAGTTTCATCGTCACTATTATATTAGTGTTATATCAGTTTTTCTATATATCCTACCAAACTCACATAATATAATATGTAACAACATAAACAAAAAGCTACACTAAACATTAAAAAGCTACTCAACCCAATCAAAGCTACTCCACTCTAATTTGGACCTATGTTTAATTCAATAAAACAACTAAGACTGTAGTGTCGAAATTAAAGCCACTGATCTCTAAGCGGAAGACCGAAAAGAAACACCATTTATGGATTTCCAGGTACTCCAGATATCCATAAAAACATACCCACATAAAATATTCGCTTCTTCTCAGTTATTCTCTCTTCTTGTGCAAACATTTTAAAGTAGATTATTGCATTTTAAAAACGCAATAAACAAAAAATATCAATGGTTAAGTCACGTATATAAAGAGCAAAATTAGTTCATCCCGAAAGAATACATTATAAACAGTGATACCCTTTGAGAAATTATAGAAAGCAGTTTACGAAAGTCGCTTAACGTATTAGTTTTTAATGGAATAGTTTTTGAATCTTTTTATATCAGTGAAGTTTGTTGCTTCTTTGTAGGGGTGTTTGTTTGGACGGTTTGGTTTTATCCGAACCAAATAGGTGACACCAAATATAGTTCGTTTTTTAAAAGTTCAACTAATTCGAAAACCAAACCGATCCAAACCAAATAAAAATTTGGTTGGTTTGGTTTTATCCGTTTAGTTTTTGTAAAAAGAATTCAAAATACTACAAAAACTACTTTGTACATAAAAACAAGTTTAATTCATAACTTGTGACATTTATAATCATATATGCGAAAATCGTGACATCAACTTAATCAAAAACTCCATAAAGATTGGTATATATATTACCATTTGGTTTTTTTAGACAATCCGGTTTTCACAATGGAAACCAAATCCAATCCGAAAACCAAAATATTAATTTGGTTCAAGTCCAAACCGATCCAAAAAACCAATCCAAATAGTCCGATCCAAAATGTACAGTTGGATAATCCGGTTATATCCGAATAGTGAACATCCCTACTTCTTTGTATTTCACTTTATTTAAAGCTTTTTTTAATTATAAATTGATAAATTTATTTGCAAACCGGCATACCCCACGTCAAGTTGTTGTACCTTGTGGAGTAATAGTTGTACGTTATGGTCCCAATCACATTTCCATTTCTAATGTGGGCCATTTTGTTTGGCTGTATTCTGTAGGGAAAAATATAAAATAAAGTTGAGGTGTATATTAAATAAGGTAGATGGGCACACACGTGCAATAAATTTAATGAGAGTGAAATGAGGGCCACGACCCACACGTGCAATGGGCCATAATATTGGACTTTTTTGGGTATGTGACCTTGGGCCACACTTACATTCGTTTGTCTTTTTTCTGGCAGCAGGTCCATCACCATTCACCAATGCCATACCATGCCCATCAATCAAACACCTTGTATTCCTACTAAACGTACATGTATTGATGCATACAGTACAATATGCTAGACCCCACACTTGAAACATGCCACCTCATGTTACAATACCAACATTAGAATATCAAACCCATAATCCAATGTTGGTCTATATTTAGATTTTAGGATTTGTTCCTTCACATCACTCATGTACTCCTTCTGTCCCATAAGAAAATTCTCATTTGCTTTTTGCATAAGTTTTTAGGTAATAGTTAGTGGTGGGGTCATTGACATTTGACAATACTTTTGATTAAAATATAAGGTCGGGTTGGAGAGCACAATCCGAATCTGCATCTTCAACAGGAATCAACTGAAGCGCATACCAGAAAAAACTGAGCCAGGCACTTTGTTCCAGGGGTGAAGTAGCTGCTTAAAGATAGTTAATGGACATTAGTAATAGATACTTTAGTAATAATAGTTTTTTATTGTGTGGAGCTCATTAAATGTGGAAATGAGAAGTTTTTTGTGAAAAATTTAGAGTCAAATGAGAAGTTTTTTGTGGGACGGATGAAGTACTATTTTCTACATACCAACAAAAAGAGTAAATTGCAAAAACAAATGTGGATTATATCTAAGGAGTGGAACATGTTGTTGAAGTGTAAACAACTAAACATTTAAACACAGCAAGAATTTTGTCACTTACATTACAAGCATAACTCAACCATTCTGAAGAGTTTATTATAAAAATAAAAATTCTTTAAAAGAAACTAAACATCTAAACAAATGTCACTACATTGTATGTTAGTATACTTTTAACTGTTAAAAACAACTATAACATATTATTGTAAACCGATATTATGTGTAAGTTTTCTTAGTTTTTATTCTTGTAGAAATTATTTTGGTCAATTAGTAATAAAAAATATTAACATTTATAAGAAATGAAACTAAAAATTTTATGTGACAAGATTATATCACAATTAACTTAGATGTAAAGACGAATATCTTTTTAAATTTTTATTCAATTCTTATGTTAAATTCTTATGTTTATAGGACGACAACAAAAAGGATTACATAATCCTGACAAAGTTAGACTATGTAAAAGGAAAAAACTTTCAACTTATTATCACAACTAATTACTGTCTAATAATAATTAAAACCTCTAATTTCAAATGGGAAACAAAACCCAAACACATATTTTGGAAAATAATTAAGGGGTAGCTTGAATGAAAATAACTATTGACTCAGTATTAATTTAAATATTTAAATGTTATAAAAAGGTCCAATACAAATTTGGTTATAAAAATAATGAGAAAATTATTTGAAAATAATGCTTAATTTTAAAGTAAAGTTTAATAGGTACTACTTTTCTGTACCAGGATAGTCGAGTAATCAACACAATACGACGATGTTTATTTTAGGTTATACTTAAATTCGGTCATAAATTAGATATAACTTATTTTAACCATTTGTATTTATGAGTTCCAAATTAATGCTATAAAATGTTATAGGAAGAGAGTATTTCTGGGTTAATGTCATAGGACAAAAAACTCTATAACTCGGCTTTAACAAGCACGGTACCTTATGCTCTAATATGATATTATTATTGTCATTGTCTATACGTACTCTAATTTGTTGGTTCAATATATACAGGGTATTGCACATGTATGCTTTTGTTAGTGTTACTCAAATATAATGTTTTCATGTTCCTAACTAGACATAAGGGTTGAAAAAGGGTAACTATAGACCCTTTCAAATATGTGAAAGTAGTTCTTGAAAAACGACAGTAAAGTGTCGTATTGCAACAGAGATTACCGGAAATGTTTTCTGTATATTTACGCGAAATTGTAGTGAAACGTGTGGGTGATTGTGACGACAATTGTGATTTTCGGTTTCAACGAGCAACTTCTCATCTAATGACACCAAATTGCTCTATACCGAAGTTTTGATCCCTGGTTTATTTATAGCCATTTTGTATGCGAATAGAAAAAGTCACTTCTTGAAGAATAATAATCACTTTCTTTTTCTTCCCAAGAAGAGTATTTCCGTTTATGATGGGTTAGCCTATGATGGCCAAGTATTGCTCGTAATGTGTGTGATCTAATTGTCCTCATAAGCGTCTACAAACCTTGCTCTTGTAATATAATAAATGTTTAAAGAAGAAGTGATCCGTTTAACTAAATAGTATAGTTAGATATCTATATAACCATATATGGTATATCATTAATGCGCTATATATTTGAAACCCATTAAACAGGCGTAGCAATAAATAAAATAGTGTCATAATTAAACGGTATAACTAAATGGCTTATAGTTTAGCGGTATCAAAGTAATTAGGTTTACCATATAATTATGGGTTCAAGTACTAGTTAGGACAAAAACTGATGTAAATTTAATGGGTGCGTATTTGCCATTTAAAAATAAATAAACTAAATGATATAATTAGATATCTATATAACCATATATGGCATATTTAATTCTTATAATATATATTTTATTCATATAAAGGATAACTATTTTTAGTAGGAGGTTGAAATTAAAGTATGATAAAAGAAATTCAAAAGCATAATTATCATTTATTATGAAATTATTATATATAATTTTAAAGTACTCTATATAAAACAGCTTTTTTTAGTATATATTACTATTAAAATATACTTCCTCCGTATCAAAATAAGTGACACACTTTCTATTTTGGGGTGTATCAAAATAAGTGACACACTTTAAAAACTTTCCTTATTTGATAAAAATAGTGGGACCCATACCCACTAACTATCAACTTTAATAAAGTAAAATTACCCTTATACCCTTACTTTTACTTTTAAAACTCATTTATCTCACTTTATTCAAGAAAAGTGGGACCCATTATCCACTAACTATGTACTTTAATATATTTTAACCCCTACTTTAATCTTTTACCTCAAAAAACGTGTAAGCCAATTTGTGTCATTTATTTTGATACGGAGGAAGTATATGTTTTACTCTAAAGTCAAAGAGACATGAAATCAATCACATCCGGTAAAACCATGACAAAACTTGTGTGTAGCACAAGCGTTCATACAACCTTATAATATAAAACACTAAACTTTGTTCATATAGGAAATATAATTAAAAGAACGTCTATACAATACAATATCAGATTTAGATTTTCGGATCTTCAAAACAAAATTTACATTATTATGTTTAATAATAAAAAAAAAGCACAATTCTTATAAAACAATTTTATAAGTTGCATTTTTGTAAATATGATTTATTGTTATAAAATTAAAAATTTTGATTCGAATTTTAGAGGTGTAACATTCTAATAATAAATACTACATATAATTGTACAGTTGGATAAATATTTACCAGATGTTCAAGGAATATTCGACAACGACCACGACAATATTCAAATCTTGTACATTATAAGTAAAAATTTTACTATCTAAAAAGACCGAAAATACATTTCAAAATATGTAATAAAAAATGCATTATATGATTCTCAACCGTTAAAGTAATTTAAAATATGCTCGTTATCGAGTATATTTGGAGATTAGGTTTAATGAAGTCGGGTTAGAGTTGTGGGATATAACCTTTTGCAAGGTATTACACATAAAAAGAAGGGGGTGAAGGTGAATGGGATACCCTGTAGCGGCGCACATGGAGCAGGGTTTGACCCTTGGGTGACACCCTCTAAACACTTTCACATGTTCACTTCATGGGACCCTGTCCACATGTCAATTGGGTCCTACTCATCCCATAAAAAAAAACTATATATATTGGAAGTAATTTCAAATACTTCAAAAATTACAATATATACTACAATCTACTTTACAGTATTTATATAATTTATTTTAAATGTTATATAATATGCATGAAGTATTTTATATAGTTTCTTCCTTGGGAATATTTTTCCACTAAAACAATATTGGGTAAATGTCAGAAATTATCCCTGTAATCTTGGGTTTTCTGACTTTTTGTCCCTAAACTTTTTTTTTCAAAATTTTTGTCCCCGTACTCTTTAAAATTATGATTCATTGTCCTTCCATCCAAATTTAGCTTTTAAGTAACGGAATATGCCAAAAAAGTGGGGGTATTTTCATCCTTTTCTATTTTCCCATTCCTTTTTACTTTTTTCTTTATTCTTTTCATCTTCTTCCTCTTTCAAATCCTAATAAAAGATTCACAGATCTAACCCAAATTCAACGTGACATGATAATAAACGAACAGATCTAACCCATTTCTCCGGTGAATACCTCGTCGGAATAATCGTCACCTCCAAATCTCCTTTATGCATTTTCTAATTCAAAGAAACCCAAACCCAAACCCAAACCCAAACCCAAACCAAACCATATCTTCATCTTCTCGATTTCATCATCATCTTCATAAGCATCTTCAAAATCAGTCATAATTCTCCCCCTTCCGCCCTTCTTCCCACCGGAAACCCTACCAGATGGTGGCAAGGTCAATTGATGTGGCGACTGGTAGCTACTCACAGGGTTAGGGTTCGGAGTTGGGACGTGATGATGTGGCGGTCCAATTGCACCACCAAGCTTCCCATTTTCTAGGGTTTTTGCGTGACTGTAAGAATTGATCGGAGCGATGATCATAGATGAATCTACAGCACGGACATTGTCGGAGAAAGAATCGTAAAGGGGGAGCAGGAATTCGAGGGTTTAATTTCAACTTGTGTTCCTTTATTGTGGCGGTGTTGGAGCAGATCTTCATCGTCATCAACCACCATCGTCCTTTCACTTGCTTGTTGTACACATACAAATTTCAAAGGGGTCAATGGCAAATGGCGTTTCAGATCTGAAATTTATCTAGTTTGAAGAAAGCAAAGGATCTTGAGAAGGTGGAGGATAAATTGTTGATGAAAAATGATTTGCAGGTGTTGATGGTGGTAGAAAGTGATAGGTTGGGTTGATGATGGGTGTTCTTGGTAATGGGTGTTCTTGATGGAAAAGAAGGTAGATATGAATGTACAATATTTAAAACATATGGTACATGTAATTTGGGTAAAAAGCCTGAAATACCCTCACATAGGGTTAGTTAACAGCTAAATTTAGATGGAAGGACGATAAACCAGAATTTTAAAGAGTACGGGGACAAAAATTTTGAAAAAAAAAAGTTTAGGGACAAAAAGCCAGAAAACCCAAGACCACAAGGACAATTTCTGACATTTACCCAACAATATTTAAGTTTCTTATACTTTATTAAAATTTATAAGTTACTAAATAAGTATTCAAAATATAGCGAAGTTTGTACAAGATACTGATTCACTCTAAAATACTTTTTCCGGTTCTCAATTCAATTTAATTTCAAACGGTTTAAATCGGTTATTGTTCCCTGAACATAGCATATGAGAGTGTAATAGAGAAAAACACACCTTGATGATTTATCAAAGTATATATATATTTAAACAAGTCCCAAACAAATAACTATAATTACCTACCACAAAATAAAGATTGAGTCGGTTACATAAACGCATATGCACTCTCACATCTTATCTTATCTTATCTTATCTTATCTTATCTTACTACTTTAAAAAGCATTCTAGACATTTCTAAAAGAGGAAGTCTGAATTTTCAACACTTCCATTTTTAGCAATGTTCAAGCACCCTTTAAAATCAAAATAAAAGTGCCTTACCCGAGATTCGAACCCAAGACCTTACGGAAAACAACCAAGGTGATAACCACTAGGTCATGTGGTTTTTTGTTATCCATTTGATAACCTACACTAATAAACTTAATGTCTACGGTATCATACGTATCAAAACAGTCAACTTCCTTAACAGCTTCACATTTATTAGCCTTCCTAATTTATAAAACCGCTTACAAACTATTTATTTCCAGTGATTTACATGTTTAATTATACATTTTTTTTGGTTTTATGTTTTTTTAAATATTAAATACATATTGAATATTAAATAGGCAGATAATTAATATTTTGATTTACGTTTTTTTAAATATTAAATACATATTGAATTCTACGTTTTTTTTAAACTATATATATACTCCATCAACTAACGATGGAGTTGTTGTGCAGCATACAAACGAATAGAACCGAAAAATGTCTTTAATCACCCAATTTGGTGCTTCAGTGATTCAACCACTTTCATGACCTACATAAGAATTAGAGGTACTAATTCAGACTTACAACTACTTACTGTACAATCATAAATTCTGTGTTAACTGAAATTTTGTTTTTCCTATTTCAAAGAATTTTGATGGATACGAACCTGTTGAAAACTATGAAGACCTCTGGAATCCACATTTGTGGTACAAATGCAAATTTGTTCGCTTGAATATGTTTGGCTTGACCACAAACATAACAAACTATATTTGTTCCTGCTTGACAGATTTGTAAGTTCCTACTAATTAAGATACTATTTTTTATTTTTGGTTTTAACTACTAATCATTTATTTTCAGAGGCACAAATTCGCAGCCATTATCCCCGATGTCGAATCCAAAACCGATGTCTTGTAACATCCTAAAACTGGCCTAGTTATTTTAGGTATATTTTGATATTGGAAAATATCTATTTGACCATATGTGGAATAAATTGATTAAGTGTTAGATGAATCGTTTGACCTTTTGTCCTTTTGTGATATTTTAATCAAGGGATTAAAATATCTGTTTTCTGAAATGTTTAAATGAGAATGTGATTTTTATATCTTTGGATTCTCCTTTTAATATCGTCTCCAGAAATGCTTTCATTTTTAAAATTGGAGTCCGTTTGCTATTTTAAATAAATTATCTACGAAAGGGACTTTTGTGTTGTATTTGTTTAAAAATTGAAAAAAGACAAAAGTGGGTCCCACCCCTCCTCCCTTGGCTGGTATCATGAAGGGGAAAGCCCCATTTCTTTCACTTATCCATCTCTCACTCTCTCTCCCTCTCACGTCTCTCTCTCCTCTCTCTCTCTCTAAACCATCATCTTCTTCATTTGTTCTTGGAGTTTTATGAAGATCTCTTGCTCATTTCTTGTTCAATCTTTAATCCGAACACGTTTTTGGAAAGCTCTTGAGGTAAGCTTCAACCTATATGTGTTTAATTTCGATTCCATGATAGTTGATAAATTAGGGTTTATGTGTTCTTGAGATTTGGTTGGTGTTTATGGTGTTAAATGTTATGTGAAGTGTTTATGCAAAGTTTGACATGTATTGTTGCTTGAGTACAAGTGATTTAGCACAAGGTACAACCTTTTTAGCATAATGTACACATGGGTGTGTGTGTGCTCGTGTGGGTGTGTGTGTGTGTGTATCAATTGTGTGGTTTTGATTTATGCTTCTAACTTGACTTAATATGGGTTTTAATGTTAATGTGGGTTAAATTAATATGTAGGAAGTGTTAATTGTCAAGATGGTTAATTATGACTTGATTGGGGTGAAATTGTTAGTTAAAACAATTGTTTAAGATTATGTAGAAATTATGAACCAATTATTGTGTTAAATGACTAGTTGGTGGAAAACATGACATGGATGTGTTGTTACGGGTTTTGTTGCTTAAATATGTTAACATGATAGATTGGATATGTTAGTTTTGAATTATGTCAAGATTGGTGAGATTATTGAAATGCTAGTTGTGTTTAGATGTTTTTAGTTAAAATGGTTAACTAGTAAATTGGAAGTGAAATACATGGATTGTTGGTGACTTTGAACTTGATGAATTGTTTAATTGGTTATGACTTGTTAGTTGTGATGAATGTGTGCTAAATGATGGAACTTGGGTGGTGTTTGGATGGTTATTGGGAGATTTCATGAACTAGTGCAATTGGTGGTTAATATTGATCTAGGATGGAGTTTTGATCTTGTTAAAATAACTAGTTAGTTATTAGTTGTTAAATGGTATGATTATAGCAATTATAGTGTGCTTGGAAGTGTTATAGTCATATTCGGGATTTTGACCCGTTTGGGCCATTTAGTGGTAAAATGACTTAAAATAACTTGGATTGTGAAGATGTAAGTATTTGGTTAGGATTATGTGATTAGCAATGTTATTGGTAACATTTGGTGAATTGCAAGTTGTTTACATGATTGTAGTTGTGGATAGTATTATGGTTTTAATAATCCGGTTTTGACCCGTTTGAGTGTAAGAAATGCAATATGGCTAGTTGACTTGTTGTGTAAGTGTAAATGGTCATGACATGTTTATATGAGGTTACAAGTGTTTGATTATCTAGTAGTGCAAGTGTTAGTGTTAAATGCATATTTAACATTGTTTATAATTTGGTGGAATTATATACTAATTCGGTATTCCTTTGGTGTACAGGAATCGGGATCGAGACTCAGAAACATTAGACCTCTGAGTTCGACTAGTGGAAGGTTTCGGTGAGTGGATTTAACCTCCAACTTGTGTTTGGTTACAATTGGTTCGGTATATGCATACTTGGTAAAAATGCAGGAAAATTACCAGACGTGGGGAGTTCGCGTCGCGAACTCCCGTTCCCGATCGCGAAGTGCTTACAGAGAAAGTGGGGTTTAGTCGCGAAGTAGTTCACGTCGGAGTTCCCGACGCGAACTCTAGTTCACGATCGTGAACTTGAGTTCGCGATTGGGAACTCTGCCGTGACGTTTTTCGCGGTGTTTTTCGTAGCTAGTCTACTCGTTATGTATGCCTAGTGTTAGGGGATACCATACATGACCTTGTGCACATGGGTGAAGAGACTTGGCTTGACGGGTAGCTACAACTCGGTTTGACTTGGTGACCGAGGTTTGAGAAGTCAGTGCGCTGGGCAATGGGTGTCGACTAAAGGGTATCCGACTTTACCTGTATCTGTTGCATGGTCAAGGGGAGGGAGTTGCCCGGGTGTTGGACACGAACCGCTATCGGTTACCGTGGTTTGGCCGACCATGGTTTAAGGCTCCGGTAGGACCCCGATCTTCTCGAACGAACCGGGAAGCGTGTATTGAAACTTTCATGTTCCAGCGATGACCCAACCGGAGATGTTTATTTAAACTTCCGGGTTTAAGTGATGACCGAACCGGAGATGTTTTATAACTTCCGTGTTCTAGTGAACAGTGATAAGTGGTTAGGTGGCTTTTAGATAGTAGTGATGACTATGCCAGCTTGTTGGGCTTCACAGAATTTGTAGATTATATTCATTCACTTAGCTTTGTGCTAATCCCTCCCTCGTTGAATCTTTTCAGGTGATCGGTGCTTTGGACGGGATGATTGACCAAGCTCAGTTGATATGTTTTAAAAAGGAGCCATGTCGTTTAAGTGACACCGTTTAAATATTTAATGTTTTGAAGTTTATTTTGGGACATTGGTTTGTAAACCTAAACTTATTATTATCTTTATGCTTCCGCTAATCTAACCTAGAGGATAACCTAATCGCCTTCGGGTATTTAAAAAAAAAAAACGCTTCCTAAATTTTGCGGTGTTACAACTTGGTATCAGAGCTTCGGTTTGGCGATGGATACACGGGGTTGGTGTTCCATTCCCAAATCGTGGCTCAAGTTTGGTCAAGCATTCCGGACGAGTGGGATTAGAGCAAATGTGAATGAAGTTAGTTTATAGTTAGTATGTAGTTACTAACGATTTAAACTAAGCTTTCGTGAGTTGTTGTGATTGTTATAGATATGACAGGTAAAGAGAACCCGACCCCCTTGGCCCTAGGAAATGTTGGCACATCAAGTAACGATGCGAGAGTACTTGAGGAGCATATATACGCACGTGGGGAAGATGAAGTACATTAGAGGAGGTCAATTTGGGCAAGATGGAAGTTGACCTTGGGAAAAGAAAATGGGTTGCGGGTCAAGGACGGGGGCGGTCGGGGAATCTTCACCAACCGTGGACCGACAATGATAGTTCGGGTATGTTTTAATAAACTCAATACTGGTGTTTATGTAGAATTGTTAACTGATAAAGTTGCTTAAGTAAGATTTGTGAAATGTTGTGATAAACTGAACTGCTTACCCGTGGTGTGTTATGCCACTCGAATTAGAATAAGTGATTGCTTGTTGATTTGGGATACATCTTATGTGTTAGGAGTTTTGTAAATATAAGAGATGTATGCTTACATGTTCCTTTCGTTGAAACTTGGACTAAGTTTAGAGTGACATGATGTGTGGATTAGTCTAGTTAATTAAAGTTATGAATAAATGTTATAGAAGATTGAATCTTTTCTTGGTTGTCGGGACACATATAATGTCTCGGTGGTTAAAATTGCTCGTTTTCATGCTGTGCAAATTGATGACATGTTGATTGTAACTGTTTGTTCGTTCCTTCACTCTAGGAGAAGTGAAGAGAATTGGTTGTATGTCGGTTTCGGTCACAACATATGTGACCATGGATCAAATTGAGTATAATAGTAATTATTGTAAACTGTGGGAATGAGATACTTGTAATTAAAATGGATGGGATTGTATGCGTGAATTGAATAGTCCAAGTAGGACTAGTGTTTGTTATGTGAAAAAGTGGAACTTTATTGTGACATGTCGGGTCACATGTAGTGACTTGTATAGTGAGGATCAGAAATGTTTATGCAATGTGGATAAATTGATGTTTGTTTGTAGTTATAGACATTGATTATGACAGATAGTCGGTATTAAATATTTGAATGACCTGAAATGTTTATGATGCAAACCTGATTGGTTTTCTAGGTTGAATTTGGATTCTGAAAAGTGACTAATGAATTGTGTGTGTAGATCTTTTGAGATGACTTGTGATAGTAATAATTGGAGATAAAAGAGACTGTTAAATGATTGCATTGATTATGAAATTATTTGAGAAGAGTTTGAAAATGTGATTTATACTTAAATCTAGTGTTTAGATTTAAATGATTGTATAGAAATGGTTTATGTTAATAAAATGGATCATAGTTTGAATTGGTAATTTTGAAATTTCTCAAGGTGATGATGATGTATTATTAATTGCAATAAAGGTGGTTTATGCTTAATTGTGAATTGAATTGACGAAAAGTATCATGTTATTTGGATGTTAATAAGTAAGAGTTGCGGACTAGTTGAATTGTGATTGATTGACTTGAAGTCTAAGTATAAGTTGACATGTAACTGAAAATGCTTATTAGTCATCACATGAGTTTGACATGTTAATGAACTGTGAACTGTAGGTTTGAAATCGTTATGATAAATTTCTCAATGTTGAAACGTTTAAGGTGATTAGTGTCAAGACTGGATTGAATGCTCTTAGTTGTTAGATCTTGATCATGATAATAATCATTGATAATTGCATGAGTCGATTTGATGAGTAGCTTGACATGTTATGGAAGTAATAAGAATAATTTTTGGATGATAAAACTTGTTTTGATCTGTTAGGTCATAGGTATGACTAATTGGGTATAAAAGTTGTTGCTATTTGTATTGCCATGATTGTAATGAGATATGTGGGGTAGACTTGACTTGTGTAAACTGTGACTAGTTTTGTCAAAACGTGCAACTTGACTTTGTAAAATTTTGCCATACTTGTAATGTGGTTGATTATGCATAATAGTTGATGATTGTTAGAAGTATTTTTAACTAAGGACCTCGATAGTGTCACGATGAATTGCTTGATTTTGACCAGTTTGTGCTTAGTATGCGAAAATTGATGTGACTTTGTGATTTGAAAGTGTATTCTTCTGAAAATTAGTTGATTAAGACCGGAAATTTTATTGGAGATTCTTAAAATTGCGGGTCAAAGTTGTAAATTTTGTTAGAATAAGGAAGAAAATGAGTAGATAATTGAAACTTGGGTTAATTGTTGGGACTTTGTGTAAGATAATTTTTAAACATATGCATGTGGATCGCTAGTATGTCATGAGAAATTCTAACTCAACCATGAATGGTAGTTGATATTTGTTTATCGAGATGTTTGAATTTGTGTATAGAGAAAATGAAATGAATTGATTGGATGTTTTAAGGTAAATGCAATATGAGTAATGAGATTATTTGGGGTAAGTATAGACTACAGAAATGAATAGACTGTTAATTGATATGACAATGTTTTGCGGGAACATTATATGGAAAAGTTGGAATTGTTAAGTATACTATAAAATGCATGACATATTGGATGTGATTTTGTTTGAGCATGTATACGTGAAAGTGATTGGATTAGAGTTGTAGACGTATTGTGATAAATGCTTGCTAATTGGATTTTGTTGTTGGATTCCGGGGACGGAATCCTCTTTAAGGAGGGTAGAGTTGTAACATCCTAAAACTGGCCTAGTTATTTTAGGTATATTTTGATATTGGAAAATATCTATTTGACCATATGTGGAATAAATTGATTAAGTGTTAGATGAATCGTTTGACCTTTTGTCCTTTTGTGATATTTTAATCAAGGGATTAAAATATCTGTTTTCTGAAATGTTTAAATGAGAATGTGATTTTTATATCTTTGGATTCTCCTTTTAATATCGTCTCCAGAAATGCTTTCGTTTTTAAAATTGGAGTCCGTTTGCTATTTTAAATAAATTATCTACGAAAGGGACTTTTGTGTTGTATTTGTTTAAAAATTGAAAAAAGACAAAAGTGGGTCCCACCCCTCCTCCCTTGGCTGGTATCATGAAGGGGAAAGCCCCATTTCTTTCACTTATCCATCTCTCACTCTCTCTCCCTCTCACGTCTCTCTCCTCTCTCTCTCTAAACCATCATCTTCTTCATTTGTTCTTGGAGTTTTATGAAGATCTCTTGCTCATTTCTTGTTCAATCTTTAATCCGAACACGTTTTTGGAAAGCTCTTGAGGTAAGCTTCAACCTATATGTGTTTAATTTTGATTCCATGATAGTTGATAAATTAGGGTTTATGTGTTCTTGAGATTTGGTTGGTGTTTATGGTGTTAAATGTTATATGAAGTGTTTATGCAAAGTTTGACATGTATTGTTGCTTGAGTACAAGTGATTTAGCACAAGGTACAACCTTTTTAGCATAATGTACACATGGGTGTGTGTGTGTGCTCGTGTGGGTGTGTGTGTGTGTGTATCAATTGTGTGGTTTTGATTTATGCTTCTAACTTGACTTAATATGGGTTTTAATGTTAATATGGGTTAAATTAATATGTAGGAAGTGTTAATTGTCAAGATGGTTAATTATGACTTGATTGGGGTGAAATTGTTAGTTAAAACAATTGTTTAAGATTATGTAGAAATTATGAACCAATTATTGTGTTAAATGACTAGTTGGTGGAAAACATGACATGGATGTGTTGTTACGGGTTTTGTTGCTTAAATATGTTAACATGATAGATTGGATATGTTAGTTTTGAATTATGTCAAGATTGGTGAGATTATTGAAATGCTAGTTGTGTTTAGATGTTTTTAGTTAAAATGGTTAACTAGTAAATTGGAAGTGAAATACATGGATTGTTGGTGACTTTGAACTTGATGAATTGTTTAATTGGTTATGACTTGTTAGTTGTGATGAATGTGTGCTAAATGATGGAACTTGGGTGGTGTTTGGATGGTTATTGGGAGATTTCATGAACTAGTGCAATTGGTGGTTAATATTGATCTAGGATGGAGTTTTGATCTTGTTAAAATAACTAGTTAGTTATTAGTTGTTAAATGGTATGATTATAGCAATTATAGTGTGCTTGGAAGTGTTATAGTCATATTCGGGATTTTGACCCGTTTGGGCCATTTAGTGGTAAAATGACTTAAAATAACTTGGATTGTGAAGATGTAAGTATTTGGTTAGGATTATGTGATTAGCAATGTTATTGGTAACATTTGGTGAATTGCAAGTTGTTTACATGATTGTAGTTGTGGATAGTATTATGGTTTTAATAATCCGGTTTTGACCCGTTTGAGTGTAAGAAATGCAATATGGCTAGTTGACTTGTTGTGTAAGTGTAAATGGTCATGACATGTTTATATGAGGTTACAAGTGTTTGATTATCTAGTAGTGCAAGTGTTAGTGTTAAATGCATATTTAACATTGTTTATAATTTGGTGGAATTATATACTAATTCGGTATTCCTTTGGTGTACAGGAATCGGGATCGAGACTCAGAAACATTAGACCTCTGAGTTCGACTAGTGGAAGGTTTCGGTGAGTGGATTTAACCTCCAACTTGTGTTTGGTTACAATTGGTTCGGTATATGCATACTTGGTAAAAATGCAGGAAAATTACCAGACGTGGGGAGTTCGCGTCGCGAACTCCCGTTCCCGATCGCGAAGTGCTTACAGAGAAAGTGGGGTTTAGTCGCGAAGTAGTTCACGTCGGAGTTCCCGACGCGAACTCTAGTTCACGATCGTGAACTTGAGTTCGCGATTGGGAACTCTGCCGTGACGTTTTTCGCGGTGTTTTTCGTAGCTAGTCTACTCGTTATGTATGCCTAGTGTTAGGGGATACCATACATGACCTTGTGCACATGGGTGAAGAGACTTGGCTTGACGGGTAGCTACAACTCGGTTTGACTTGGTGACCGAGGTTTGAGAAGTCAGTGCGCTGGGCAATGGGTGTCGACTAAAGGATATCCGACCTTACCTGTATTTGTTGCATGGTCAAGGGGAGGGAGTTGCCCGGGTGTTGGACACGAACCGCTATCGGTTACCGTGGTTTGGCCGACCATGGTTTAAGGCTCCGGCAGGACCCCGATCTTCTCGAACGAACCGGGAAGCGTGTATTGAAACTTCCGTGTTCCAGCGATGACCCAACCGGAGATGTTTATTTAAACTTCCGGGTTTAAGTGATGACCGAACCGGAGATGTTTTATAACTTCCGTGTTCTAGTGAACAGTGATAAGTGGTTAGGTGGCTTTTAGATAGTAGTGATGACTATGCCAGCTTGTTGGGCTTCACAGAATTTGTAGATTATATTCATTCACTTAGCTTTGTGCTAATCCCTCCCTCGTTGAATCTTTTCAGGTGATCGGTGCTTTGGACGGGATGATTGACCAAGCTCAGTCGATATGTTTTAAAAAGGAGCCATGTCGTTTAAGTGACACCGTTTAAATATTTAATGTTTTGAAGTTTATTTTGGGACATTGGTTTGTAAACCTAAACCTAAAATTATTATTATCTTTATGCTTCCGCTAAACAAACCTAGAGGATAACCTAATCGCCTTCGGGCATTTAAAAAAAAAAACGCTTCCTAAATTTTGCGGTGTTACATGTCTTCTCTTTAAAGGCGGTGCCTTCTCTTTAAAGTATTTTAAAATTGATTACACCGATGTCGAATCCTTTCCTCGCTTCGAGAACTATAGCTTTATTCGTAATGAATGGGCAATAGTATTTAACACTAGAACCGAGCTTGCTGAAACTACGAATGGAGAAGATGCCTGGTTCCCCAAGTACCCGTTGGTCAGATCTCCGACATGGCTATTGCAGGATCAAACAACTCGAAAAATGTTGATTGTTACGTCTACGTTACATTTTTAGATGTTTTATAATAAAGTGATAATATTTTTCGTAATTAATAAACATTTCACAGACGTTGCTGGAAACATGTCGAACGGTTGCCTTTTTTTTTTTACATCCGGTCGGATATCGTGTGCAATGTTGCTGCATGACTGTCTGTAAGTATTTATACCTGATTTAAATGATCACCACACCTACGAAATAACCCATTTAAAATGTAACTTCCGACAGGGGCAACCGTATCAAGCTCATCTTGTATCATATACCGGCAGCCACGGCAACAATGATTGGGAGATGTGCTTCTGAAAACATAACTGTGTACGCATGTCGCGCTAAACTGATTATAAAACCAACAGGTTAATTCCAATTAAGTGCTTCATTTTACTTTTATTAAAAATATTGTAACGACCCGAAATTTGTAGATAAATAATTTTTATAAAAATATGATAAATAAGGATAAATCATTTAAAGAACGTAGGAATTGGTTTCGTGTCATTTGGACACCGTATGAGAAAGTTATGGACGAAACCGTGTCGAAGCAAAGGTCGAAAAGTGCAGCCTGGGCTGCACAGCCAAAGATAGCGACGCGATTTTGGGATAGCGACGCGATTTTTGGCTGTTTTCCACAGAAAGCCGAAATAGCGAAGCCTTGGATCGCGATTTTGGATCGCGGGCATAAAATAGCGACGCTATCTATAGATAGCGGCGCGATTTTTCTGTCTGTTCAGCATTAAAGTCGGGAAATGCTCACTTATTTCAGACCAACAGCCCTAGTTTCTCTCCCAGCGACTTTGTATACGTTTTTGAGTGGAAAACACCATTTGGAGCCGATTTCTTCATCAAATCTCGTGATTCTTCACTCCTAGTTAAAGATTAAAGGTAAATCTTCACTCCTCCATCTTTGTAGCTCAAGATCTATGGATCTTGAAGCTTGGGTTTGAAACCCTAGTTCTTGGGGTTATGGTTTATGGTGAAATTAATGATGTATACACTTAATAGATGGTGTTTTAACAAGGGAAACAAGTGTATGATTTTGATTTATAAGAATCTTAAGGGTTGGTTAAACCTAGGGTTTTGGTAATCACCATATTTGGGGGAAATGGATTGATGGGTGTTATCTAGAGGTAGATGAACACATTGGTAGTAGTTTGTGATGATAATCTTGTTGTGATAATTGTTTTAGACATTCGGTGAAGTATTGAAGTGGACGAATTGTGAGCAAGGAACCGGCGGAAAGAATACGGTTAAAGCATCTTTATTGCTAAGGTGAGTACGTGTGGACTTTACTGAGTACATAGCCTATGAAATACATTTTTATTACTTGTGTTATGGTCTATTTGCTTGCTTGTGTAGACTAGTAGTTGATAGTTAGTTATACCGATGATAGTATGGAACTAACTTGTTTGATGATAGACGTGATAGCCGAGAGCTAGATTGACATAACCATAGGGTTATGATGAGGTTTAGATGATGTGATGATACGGGAGACTCCCCGGTCATGAGGTGTGGATTGAGGAGCAGTTGGGACGGATTTCCCATTGACTCTTCCACGTTAGTAGTCTTACTCATTGGACGTATTCCGGTGGGCAAGGCAGGTATCGGTAGCGTGGGCGATCCTTTTGCCGATACCTTAGATGATGTGATGATACGGGAGACTCCCCGGTCATGAGGTGTGGATTGAGGAGCAGTTGGGACGGATTTCCCATTGACTCTTCCACGTTAGTAGTCTTACTCATTGGACGTATTCCGGTGGGCAAGGCAGGTATCGGTAGCGTGGGCGATCCTATTGCCGGTACCTTGTTTCTAGTTAGCTCGGGGGCAACCCGATAGTTAGAAGTGATTGCTAGGTAAGCAAGGTTGATAGGGTCACACCGAGGTGACTTGACTGAGTAGTTGGTATATATATATGTATATTGATTGGTTATATGAATTGTGACATTTCATTTTATTACCGGGTCTAAACCCATGTAGCTCACGAGACGTTTTTGTCTCACGTACTCCTTGTGTTGTTTTGCTATGTACTCAGGTTCGGGATCGAAGGCTTAGGTACGCATGGATAGAGATGCGGGACCTAGATTAGAAGGACACTAGATTGGATTTATTCTTAGCTTGGTGATGATCTATTTTGTAACACCTACTTTTATACTCTGATTTCATACCAAGGTTTTTGTAAATCCGAATTGAGGATGTTCTTCTAATTATAAAATATTTTATTTTGGCCAATATTTGGTATTAAAAATTGAGGTGTTACAAATATATTGATATCTCTTTTTTATTTGGTTAAATTTCAGTCAAATATCTTATTTCTACTGACGTTACAAACATCGAGTTCAACCCGCCGATGCCAGAAACATATGCACTTCAAAGCATCCATCTGATTGTGCAATATGATGATGCCATTGTTTTATGTGATGAAGAACCCGATGTCGCGTCCGACACGCAACCAGATAATAGTTTGATACGCTTAAGAACTACCCTCTCTGGGAATAAGCGTCTATCGACTTACACACAAAAATAATAGAGTCCTGCTAATCGGACAACAATAATTAATTGTTAGGTTACTCTTAGTTTCTGTTACACAATTGGTGTTTTTTTGTTTTAATATGGTTTGCCTTAATAATATTAATTTTGTCATGAACCATATAATTGTTGTCTGTGTACTGTACAATTTTGTACACCTACTCGAATTATATATTTTGTGGTGTTAATGGAAATATTTCGTCTACACGTAATCAAACTGTAGATATTTTACGTTTTTTACTACCGACTAAAATTGAATTACTTATAAACGTTTTTATTGTCCAACTAAAACTGCCAATTACGTCTTTAATAAATAAGTTTGTTATGTTGTTTAATAAAATTCAATTTATATATAGTCTTTTGACCATATTTAAAAGGCTAAAAATATGCAGACCATTTTAATTGTCAATTGCTGTTGACAATGCTAATTCTAGCTTTCTACCTCTAATGTATACACAGTTTATGATTATGTATTGTATTCGTTATAAAAATATGTAACCAATGGACTTTTAATCGCCATGTTTATATATTTCGCAGTCCGCCGCATCGCGCGGGTTTAATCCTAGTATAAATAGATGCATGTTGTATAAAAATGTGTTTATATTGAGAATTTAAGACAAGCTTACAAAATTATTATACTTAATTTAACAATATATAAATACAATAAAAATATATGTAGTGTGTTTATTTTTTTATATTATAAGACGTATATAGTATTATTAGGACGAATGATTTGCCCATTTGTACGTGTTGAATCAATAAAAACCATTATTATCACTTCCAATTTCTTCTCCAGAAAATATTTCACCAACAACCAACAAAACAATTGAGAGAAAAGAGAGTAAGGGATGACGTCGTTTGAAGAAACGGAGTTACGGCTAGGATTACCGGGCGGTGGTGGTGGCGGAGATGCGGCTGTGCATACCACCGGAAAGAGAGGTTACCATGAAACCATCATGGATTTGAAGCTGAAATTGTCATCGGATGATGATCAGGAAAGCAAGACTAATCATGAAAAGAATATATTTGCCGTTGGCGATGGCAGCGGCGATGGTGGCTCCGTCAACCCTCCCGCCAAGTAAGTTTTTTAAGTTCGATCATTTCTCTAACAATATACTTCCTCCGATTCAAAATAAGTGATACACTTTATGCTTCACGCTTTTTTGGCAAAAGTTTATAATAATGATTAAATTTGATTAATTGAATGGTTAGTGGGGAATGAGTCCCACACTTTTTGAATAAAATGAAGTTAATGATGTTTAAAAGTAAAAGCAAGGGTAAAATGGTCATTTCATTTTGTTAAAGTAGATAGTTAGTGGGGATGGGTCCCACTATTTTTTGCCAAATAAGGTAATTTTTCAAAGTGTATCACTTATTTTGATACACCCCAAAAAGGAAAGTGTATCATTGAATCGGAGGAAGTATTAATTAATTTAAATTTAATTTCCTTAGGGCGCAAGTGGTGGGTTGGCCACCGGTGAGATCTTACCGGAAAAACATGTTGTCAGTCCAAAAGAACAGCAGCCTCCACCGCCATGAAGAGGTTACCGGCGGTGGTGGAGTGGCGTTTGTGAAGGTGAGTATGGATGGAGCTCCTTACCTTCGGAAAGTTGACTTGAAAATGTATAAAAGTTATCATGAACTCTCGGATGCGTTAGGCAATATGTTTAGTTCCTTCAGTACCGTTGGTAATTTCTAATTAACTAATTTAATTTATGTATTTAATAAGTTAGTTAATACATGTATCGAGTAATCACTAATTAGTGAATGTATTATCTTATTCTTTAAATAAATTAATTAGGTAATTGTGGATCGCAAGGGTTGAAGGATTTCATGAACGAGAGTAAATTGATGGATCTTTTAAACAATTCGGATTATGTTCCGACTTATGAAGATAAGGATGGAGATTGGATGCTCGTTGGCGATGTTCCTTGGGAGTAATTTTCGTTTGCTTACTATTAACATTAGTTTATTATTATTATTATTAATATTACGTATTACATGTTGGAAGAATATGAAAAATAATGAAGCCTAATAAAAACATGGTAGAGTGTTTCTCCAAATAAAGATAGTAAAATGACGTAAAAATTCAGTAATTTTATGGGTAATAATTATAGAGAAAACATTTTAAGATTTGTATTGAAAGTATGATTTGAAATTATTAAAAAATACGGTGGTCATTATCCGCTTTATAGTATCCTAAATTAATTTGAAAATATTATATTTTGAAGCTAAAAACAAAGAGATCGTCATTTTCTTGTTATAACGTTTTAAATTAATTTGAGAAATATTATCCTTATTTTTTTTGAAATTATAAATAATGAATTTAATAAATATTGAGGTGGACTTTTAGGCTGAGATGTGGCAATATAATTAAGCTTTAGAAAATGTCAATTAGTCTTTTAAAAGTTTCTTTTATTACAATAGATAGAGATAGAAGAGAGATTGTTCATAATTAAATTACATTTTCTTAAATTTTCACCAGGATGTTCGTTGATTCGTGTAAGCGTTTACGTATAATGAAGGGGAAGGAAGCTATTGGGCTTGGTAAGTGTCATTGCAAAAATACTCTTCATTTAAACTTTTTAGTTAGATGTTTTCGTTTTCACTTTTATTTTTCATGTTAAACTCCGAAAAATTATAATACTAATAATCTCGTTCAAAACTTTAAATTCTAGCACCGAGGGCTATGGAGAAGTGCAAGAACAGAAGCTAGAAGTTACAAGCATGATTAACTTCGATCGACATCTTGCTTCGACATAATTTGTGTGGCATATTAGATCAAATATGCTCGAGATGAATAGGGCAGATTATTCGGTATGTGTTTGTATGTAATATATTACGTGAAACTTATTTCAAGATTTGGTAAATTGAATTACTGGTTATAAAATGTGAGAGTAATATGTATTTATAAACTTGGGTGATTTGAATTATGAACATATATAGGAAACTAAACAATAATCTCTTTGTTTTGGTGATTTGTTTTATTACTGTGTTTAATAATCAATGTAACTAGGGGTGAGCATAACCGGATACCCGCCGGTTCCGACCGGAACCGGAACCTCTTGTACCGGTTCCTCAATTTTCGGAACCGGAACCGGAACCTCCGGTTCCGGTGCCGGTTCCGGTTACCCTGTTTCTGAAATCGTAAAATTAAAATAAGATGTGAAGCTTAAATATTAATCATTTTTTGTCATTTTATCAACTAATCTTTGAATAATCATAAACTCCAAACACTTAAACATATGAATTTCTATATATTATATCATTACAACACTATATTTAGACTAATTAATGACTAAACTCATTAAAAATTACACAAAATTTCTCATATTGTTAAATTTGGACATTAATTTTATCATATATATAATATTTTAACAAAAGTAGACCGAATAATCACCGGTTCCGGTTATCCACCGGTTACCGGTTCCTAAATTTTGGGAACCGGAACCGGAACCTCCTTGGGCGGTTCCATAATTTTAGGAACCGGAACCGGCGGTTCCAAAGCGGTTCCGATTCCAATTCCGGTTACCCTTTTTTTCTGCTCACCCCTAAATGTAACGTCATCAATTATGTCTAACATCATCTTTATCTCTAGCAAGTTGTAAGCAAAGAATATATTAAAAGCCTCTAGCCATCCTACTATTTAGTCTTCTACTAAACATAAAAATATATTTTAGCAAAATCTATACAAATTTCATGTATCATATTTTATAATGCTGTATCATCATCGCTTATTACCAGTTAATAGAATTTTAACAACATTTCGGTGGTAATATATACAAATAAAAACTCTAGAACTTAAACCTTTTCTAGGATTATTTTTTAAAATTCCTCTTACAATATTTTTTCCAGACAACATGTTGTCGGTATCTATCCCGACGAAAATTTTCAGTTATGGCGACAAGGTTGTGGCAAGTCAAAGTCGTTATAGTGTCAAAACATATCGCTGGATAAAGTGTTTTTCATATAGTGATAGCATATATATATACGACAGTCATTTCATGTGACATATTATTGATTTACCGCAATGCATGATAGATGCTTAATATCCGTTGTTTGCATGTAACGCATAATCATGGGAATATGACGTAACATGATAGAATAGTAGAATATGATACAATTTGAACTTCATTTTTAATTTTTGTGAGACATGAACATGTGAATTCGGTCGGTCCCTAAATAAATGTGCTAATTTCTCGGATGATTAAATTCGGCAAAAAAAAAAAAAAAAAACTATCAATTATATATGTATCAAATAATTTAGTTTTTTATATATCATTCATTCGTTATAAAATTATTATCAACTAAGAAATCAGAAAACAATTTATAACATATTAAATTAATTACAGTGTATCATCAAATCAAATACGGAGTATTATTTTTACAAGTTCAAAGTTTTTCATCACTAAAATTTAGAAGCGGCCAACTATTTTAATAGATACCAAAATAAAATGATCGATAATAAAACTGAGATGGAAGTGATATTAGTTTGCTGTACGTTATGAGCTTATTAAAGTATTCATAGGGTTTTAAATTTAATAACGTATAGTTAGAGTACTGAGATGGAAGTTAAAACTGTTTCGTGATAAGATAACTAAAGCATTGTTTGTTTCTACAAAAAAATCTTGCAAAAACTCTAACCTCCTTATATTATTTTATAATTGTGTTTTATTTTACTTGTGTTTTTATTTTGTTTTATTTTTCTTATATAGTTAATATTTTGCAGTATATTGATATTTTTATTTACGTATATTTTAAGTACAATTTTATTTTTTTTCTTTAATCCTATTTGTTATATTTTTACATTTTAACTTTTTAAATAAATTTTAATTTTACGAGCCAAAGCATTAAAAAAAAACTTCTTTCTGAAAAGTCACAAGACACTAACAAATAAAGAAATACTCTATAAATAGAAATGGTACTTTTTTCTACATTTTAGTCATATCTATAGTGTTACTCATTTGATCATAACAAATGTTAAAATTAAGGGATGATATGAGAAAACATAATTAATGCATGAAATATGTCAAGTTTAGAGATAGATAAAATTATTAGTAAGACTAAAGATAGAAAAAAATACCATTACTCATCTATAAAATATAAAAAAAACTACTATCACGGGTAGTTAATCCTTTTAATTACTTTACTCATTAACCATTTAGTCAAAAACAAGCACTACCTTACTAGGATATACAACGTTGTATTTGCCTCATATGATTGTGATATTTTTTCTTTAATATACGTTCAGAATCAATCTATATCTGTTTGAGCTAGGGCGAGCATGGTTCAGAAAACGAATCGAAACAAAACTGATAGAACCGAAACTGAAAATGATGAATTTTCAAAACTCACACGAAACCGACAACATGTTTTCAGTTTTGGTTCAGTTTTTTTTAGCTCAAATGCTCATCTTTATCCGTGGACCGAATCGAACCCTATAGAACTAAAACTGAAAATAATGAATTTTCAAAACCTAACCAGTTACATGTTTCAATTTCGGTTAGTTTTCGGTTCGATTTTTTCAGCCCAAATGTTCGCATGTTCATTATATATATACATTTTTTAAATTTGGGTTCCGACTCTCTTTGTTAGTCAACTTAAAGATTTTGATAAAAACAACCTAAAAACTGTCATAAATAAAATCGAACCAATTTTTCAAACAAAATAGATAAATAAATAATGATCTTGATAATGACAACTAAAGACTGTCATAAAACATGAATTAAAAACTTGTATATCTATCGATAACATACTCCTTAATTTTAGAAACTTACTCTTGTACAACTTTTTATACACTTAAAAACAACCTTACAAGTTACAACTATCATTATCAAAACCCTAAAATAAATATATAAATTTTTTATATAAGTTCTAGAACACAAAAACTATATGAATTCTTTTACTTATATAAGTTTGAGATTTTTATGGTATTAGTCATGTATTTTCAAACTTTTAGCATCTATACACTGTTTATATAATTACTGCATTATAAATACCCAACAATATTGTCATTCAGTTTAACCACCAACCAACTAATCCAGTATAATGAAATGAATACAAAAACTGGTTTTTAAACCATTGATCTACACATTCTTAATTTCTTATTGTGATGAAATTGGGATACTTATCCCATTGAAATATGAACTAGAAATAGGTCTATTAAGCCTTATTAACTGCTAACCAACTTCATTACAGATAATTTAAGTTATAAATGTTAACTTACTGCACATAGTTCAAGTTTTACAACAAACTAGCAGGGTACTCGCGCAATGCGGCGGCGGGTACCTTGGGTATCTATATTATGCGGCAAGTAAATGTTGTTCGATTACAGTTGTTAGGCTCGTCAAAACTGTGAATTGTTTCAGTACTTATGAATTCTATAGCCACATGTGTGCGAGAATCAATTCTTGCAGGAGAAACACAAATCAAAATGAATATTATGAGATAATTTCAACTGTTAAATAAGATGATCATCCCGGTTTTAGATTGTGATGCGAAAAGTTAAAAGTGAATCATAATCATTAGAAAATATTTATATAGTAGATGTACAAAAAATAACCATTTTGACCCGTTTGGGTTATGCTTTATCTCATATGGGTCAAATAGATTAAGTCGCCTTCTAGATCTTTGTTTAAAAACTTACAGTATCATGTTAATGATATAATATTTGAAATCTAATTGAGCACAATAGTTATTTATATATTTATAATATAGTTGAACAAAAAAAATTGTGCCGCCCACCCCAGACCTTAAAATAAAACAATGGGTTTGACCCAAATACATTTGACCTGTTACATTACCCGCCCATGAAGACAACATATTGAAAAGACAACACATTAGAAGATTCCATAAATTGAGGCTTTGAAATATCATATAGAGCATTGCAGATTATGGTGATGATTTTTTTTCACCAACAAACCGTTTGTGTTCATTTTCAAGTTGAATACCAGGGACATTCAAAATCAAATACTATTCTATTTTGGTATAGAATGCATCATAAAATGCAAATATTATTACAAATATGAAAGAAGAACCTTGAAAATCTTAAAGTTGCAATTCAAAATGAGAAGCTCCTACAAAAGATCATTTGTGCTAACATTTATTGCACTTTTCGTTCTTCAAGATCTTATTTCGCTTTGCAATTTGCTCGCTTCAGCATTTACACATTCTATACAAATAATGTACCATCCAAATGTTGTAACATATTATACAACCATGATTCAAAAGCAAAACAGTAAACTTACCATGTACAGCCAATATCTACTATTCTTATAAATGTTAATATCAAAATATGAGGAAGCTTAAAATAATCTAATCTCAATAATAGAAAAATTAGAAAGGTGAATTTGGACCGCATAATACACCTGATATAGCTTGCCACCAGCAACGAAAGATTTTAACCTAATCGTACCCTGCAATAACAAAAAGAATATAAAAACCAAAACAATAAATTATACAAATAATAAAACAAAAAGTACGGATGGTAACCTTACTTGTGAATTTTACATCTTCAAATTGTGCAGCCGGATTTTGACCTCATTTTCTAAAAACATGAATCGTAGAACGATTTCATGTATGCAAACAAATAACAACTATGTTTTTATAAGCATAAAAACTACATATGGACTTGACGAGCTTACAAGAAATTCACATTCAATAATAAGGTTTAGGATTTAAAATTCAAATTCACAATCGAGAACATGCAATAAAATACAAATTCACAATCCAAAACACACCTTTAAATCGTAAATGTAAAATCCTCAAAAGAATAAAAATCACAGCTTCAAACCCAATCGCAACCAAATACATAAAATCTGTCGTAAAGAACAAAATCACATTCAAATACGAAGACACCCTAAATTCAAATTAACAGTCACCCTAACGATAAAATTGGGCCAAATTCACATTCCAAAAACAGCAACTAAAATTCACATTCAAACTCACATTACCCTAACGAACATTAAACCAACGTATTACTTACCTCAAATTCATTCTCATTGCAGCAGATTTCAAATCAGGAGACATGTGTTTCGAATCGTATGGAATTTTAGATTATTGTTCGGTCATTATAGGGTGAAGATATGTGCAGGTGTTAAGGAACCGAGGAGGTGCTTGCAGAAGAACACATAACCGAGGGGGCGTTTTCAGAATTAAGGAGGGTTGATACGATGGGGGAGATGTAGGAATCGAGGGGGAGAGATTAAGGAATCAAGGAGGAAGGTAAGTGTTTGATTGGCCACTTCGGGAATCAAAGAGGCAACTGTACCTGTGTCGGCTTCGTTGTTTTCCATGGACCGAATTGCGCACTCCTTTACTGTTGCCCGGCCCAAGCCCTTTCCCACTTCTTTAATCTATAATAATTAATAGTCTAGGTAATTTGACAGGTTAGACGCCAGATGAGCTGGTTTGGGCGTTGTGTTTATAAGTCGCAGGTTCGACACATGCCTCCTCCAATTTTTTTGTATTAAAAGTAATGCTTTCCATAATTAGCAAGTATTTAGCTGAATTTTCAGCTTGATAATTATAGAAAGGTCCTAAATGTTTTATAAGTAGTAGAGATATTCTGATACCCTACATGCCATTATTCCACAAGTATGGTGCACCTTCGCTTTTTAACCTTCCAACCGTTTTTCTCAACATCTGGTGACTGCAATACAATTATATCAAAAAATAAGCAATAACCCAACACATTAAATTACGAAGCTAAATTACATTATAGTTGGTTTTAAGTCTAGTTTTAGTTCTCAAGCTTTCACCAATTTGACAGTTTAACCCTTAAGACTTTTTTTTGCATAATTTAGACCCTAAACTTTGGCCATCACAGGGTAATTACAAGCTAATACTTAGAAAAAACTACTTTTTTTTCTGGCAATGGTTGTAGCTTTTATATAAAATGTTATACGGATTTTTTATTAAAAAAAATTCAAGTATTAACAATGATCAAAATAATACAGATTTTTCGTTTTGAATATATCATCTAAATTTAAATTATTAATCGGACTGATTTTTAATTTTATAATAGAAGTTTGCAGGTTACCTGTTGACTAAACGAAAACGGAATCCCAACTCTTTTTGAACCATCGGCCATTCGTTTACAAGAATAACGGTTTTCTGGAGGATCAGGTTCACTTGAGACCTGAGAAAATGACAAAATGTTTAATAAATATTAGAAATTATGAAATCAAGATATGATTTTTTTATATATTGAAAATTATGAAAAATGAAATGATTATATGTATCATAAAGATAGGATCTTTTAATAAACATTAAAAATTATGATAAATGAAATGATGATATATATCAATATATCATAAAGATATGATTTTTTTAATAAGTATTAAAAGTTATAAAATATGAGATGATGATATATATAATAAAGATATGATATTTTTCTAAAATATTAAAAATTATGAAATATGAAATGATGATAAATATAGGTTAAGTTAGTTAACCTGAATTTTAACTGTTTGGATTAATACATCTTGGCAACCAATAGCATGCACACTTTCCAGTTTTGGGCATTGCAGTACTAATTTTTCTGGAATTAGATGATCAAAAGTTAAAATTAGTCCGCAGAGAAATATATATATTAGAAAAAATAATAAAAAATTACCTGGAAGCAAATTGTTACAAGAGTTTAGGTTCAGATCATTAAGATTTGGGCAACTTAGAAACAAGGACTGCAAAATTATTAAAAAAAACAGAAAAAGTTAATTATAATGTATTTCTCAAAAAATTAAAAAATAAATAAAAATAAAAAAGTTCTTAAAAACTTACATCAAGACTGGAGCAACCCCAAAAGCTTAGTTTTTTCAATCGAGCATGTTTTATAAATAATTTCTGATGTATAAGATGGGATTTGCTGTTTGGTGATATTTGTAACTCTTGGTCGTTATTTTCTTCACAAATTGTCATCCCACAATCCATGAGTTCCAAAAGAGGTAATTGGGCTGTTGCAAATTGAATACCACCTGATGATTAAAAAAAGACAATTAAAAAAATTATATAAAAAAAGATGTAAAATATATTTTTTATTAAACAAGAAAAGGAGTATAATTCGTGTTTTAAATTACTTGATGTGATGTTTGGACATAGAGCAACAAGAAGTCTTGTTAGAGTATCAGGAAATACATTGCATATCATTCCAATACCACTGTCACTTATGCTAGACCTGTAAAATACAAACGATTATTTATAAATAAAACATTATTTAAAAATATAAAATAATATAATAATAAAAATGCGCAGGAATACTTACCCACTTAAGTCAAGCAATTCTAGGTTTGAGTAGCATTTAGAAATTGCTACAATTGATGCATCAGTTATTTCTGATCCAAGTACAAGTGATAACATTCGCAAACACCTAAAAATGCAATAAACATAACAAGTATTAGTTTGTCGTGCAATTCATCTGAAAATCATTGACTGAGTTTCTGAGTTTTGAGTCTTTTGACCGAGTTTTGGTTTGACAGACCTTTTTGACCGATTTAGGTCAACTCAATAGGAGTTTTACAAAACTGATGAACATTAACAGGCAAATAAATACTCAAAGTGTTTGTCATACGGTCATACCTTAAATTTGCAGCAGTTAGAGAGAGAACAACTGAATGTGAAAGTTGAAGAGAAGAAATATGAATATTTTTTAATCTAGGGCAGCTTCTTCCCAAACCATCCATCATAGAAGTAAGATCAGTGCTATCGTTCTCTTGGCGAGAAAAATCGAGGGATATTTCGTTTAAATTAGGGAGATTGAAAACCTAAAAAGGTAAAAAGATGCAAATATAAGATTGTGTGTAAAGATATATGATTAAACTTGAAATAACTAAGAACAAATTCAAAGAAATGTACCATCTTTGAAAGTGAATGAAGGTCTGAAAGCCAGAGAGTTGAGAGTGTGTTGGATGAAAGAACAAAACCACCAAGGTTAGAACACCCTTCCATTTTAAGACTTGTGAGACAATGTTTATCGGCAACAAAACGACCTAATTCATCCCTAAATTGGAATATGTAAATAAATCACATTCAGATAGAGAAAATTGTCTAAACTGATTATATGGAAAAAGCTCAAATCAGTAAGAACAAAATTTATGATATATATGTGCTTAAACACACACATTTATCTATAAAACAGATTGTGTAGAACATAAAATGCATAATCAAAGCATAATTGGTGAGCATGTAAAGCGATCTAGCAAAGGCATAAGCTGAAGTGAAAATTGATGGCTGAAAATACAAGCTGAATGCAATGCAAATAACATCTATCCAAAATCAAATCTAAGCTCCCATATGTTAACTCAACAATAATGCACACCAAATAAATAAGTAGTGAAGGATACCCAGTAATGCGGTTGATTGCCCCTTCACATATATGTATCTCCATTGATTCGAGATTTGGGCAGGAAAATGCAATGCAAGCCAACATAGTTGAATCCATATCACTGCAAAATGAAAATCGCCACAATGAACTAATCAATCAAATCACCATATTTATTAGATGTTCTGCTAACTGCAGAATTTGAATTCTGTAATGTTGCCTTTTAATAAATTAATTAGCTTTAAAAACTTCAATTTTATATGTTTTAGAACATCAATTTAATTAGTTTAAAAATCACAGATTTTTGTCCACTGAATGTTCCTGCATAAGTTTGTAATAATTTCGCAAGTATTGATGGTAGATCATATTTGCCCGGTTTATGTGATGTCGTATCAAACTGAATAACCCGATCGGATAACAAAATCCTGAATCGGAAAATTTCCGAACCTTTCCATCGTAAGTGAGAGTCTAACAAGAGCAGGACATTTTTGCAAAACCGATCCAACAAATCCGACCTGCGTCTTTGCCGGAACCCTAAGTCGGAGCTCCTCAGCAGCTTTCCAAAGCCGTTTCGTAACATCTCGCCATCCCCTACACACCTTCGCCGCCGACAACAACGACGGCGGCGGCAATCTCCTCATCACCTCCCATAAACAACTTATCGGCAACTTACCAGATCCAATATCAACATCCACATCCGACGATTCCTCCTCACCTCCCTCATCATCCGAATCCAGCGATTCATGAACATCGATATCATCAAACGACAACGCTCGCCGTAAATTAGAGTACGGCTGCTGCCGCTGAAGCGGACGGATCGTAGATACCGGCAAAACTGCAACGATTGCCGTAGTGGTTGCCGATGAAGTTGACGATTCAGTCGGAGTTACAGCAGCTGAATTAGAATCAGCAATCGATGCAGGAGGCAAGTGACAAGCATGGCCTTTCTTCGGTTGACCACAACGGCCACAGCTGTAGCTGCCTCTTCGCTTTCCCTTTTTAGCAAGGTAAGCTTCGGAGAGACCGGTGGCGACGCCGGGAGTCACGGGATGGGGTTGGTGGCCGTGCATTTTGAGCTAGGGTTTTGGATTTCTAGAGAGAGAAAGTGGATATATTAAGAGAGAGAGGAATGGAAATGAAGAGAAATCGGGAAGAAATAGAAGACAGTGGGAGCGGGAGATAATCGAATACTTCGCGCCTTTGTTTCAATTTTGAGGAGCGTTTTTCTACGCTCCATTTTTTGTCGTATTTACTAATTTACCCCTGGCGCCTGCTAAGATATTTTTATTTAATTGTTATTATAGAAACAAATTTAACGCTTATTTAATTATTATTTTTAGACAATTTTTAATGTTTTTTGCATTTCATTAATAAAGATCATTTTTCTACACGGATAAAGAAGGTAAACGGGCAATAAGCTGCGTCGCTATCCCTTTTTAAATTGCAAAACTAATTATTTTAAAAACAACGTTTGTGGATCTAGGTGTCATAAGATTGTTATACACGTTGGACTCTGTTGAGAAGCTCCACTGCCTCAGGTGTAAGGAAACCGAAAGTGTCAAATGCAAAAGGAATAAACACGTGTAGATTTTCAATGCATGATTTCTCGTGCTTTGTCACTTTGCACGAGACGGCTTT
The DNA here is from genome assembly GCA_963853835.1 of Calendula officinalis. Classification (NCBI taxonomy): domain Eukaryota; kingdom Viridiplantae; phylum Streptophyta; class Magnoliopsida; order Asterales; family Asteraceae; genus Calendula; species Calendula officinalis. The sequence continues at coordinate 100,372,046 of OY970821.1, forward strand.
CAAAGCAGCTTGTCCCACCGTAACACCCCGACTACTCAAACCAACGAGAGGAGAAACTCATGTAAGATCCACACACGCGTGCTTCCCCCCAACCCATCCAAAAACCAAAATGTCAGCAGGTCTAAGTGTGGATCTTCTATCCAACGGGTCAGTCAAAAAAAAAATTAGTTGATTATACATGTCAAGTTTAAAAATGGGTAGACACATAAGTAGACTCAAATAGTAAACACATACTCCCTCCGTCCCATTTTTATTGTCCACCTTACTATTTTAATTTGTCTCAAAATAACTGTCAATTTCAAATTACAATCAATCTATGAGTTATAAGTGGGTAAATATGAGATTTTATTGATGGACAGTGTAATAATTTCATTTTCTTAAAACTATATGTCTTTTGTCTAGTGGACAATAAATTTGAGAAGGATGGAGTATATCATTTCTCATAACAAAGATGTTTAGTTATTGATTAAAGAGCAACATGTTTAGTTGGGATAATTTCACTATATTAGCACAAGTCAATAACATAATGTAGTAATTTGCCCTATTTTTTTATTATGATTGCATATAAATATGAAAATTCAATTATATACCACAATTTGTATATCATATACCACACAATACAAGTTTTAGAGCTAACTATACTAAGCAATAATGGTAGTAAATGCATTAAAAGTTGTGGTGTTAAAATCACACCTTATGCATATGGTTTTCTTGTAACAAGTTACCGTATTCCGCATCACATTAATTATTTATACGCAGTAATTAAGTAAACTAACACATTATCAACTAATACAAAGCGAAAAGAATGTGATTAGTAATTAAATATATTTTTGCAAACAAAAAATGGATGTTAAACTAATAAAATGTATTTCTACATAATTGATGTACTAATTAAGCCGGTACATAAATATCCAGGATATATAATAGGAATTAAAATTAGTCCTAACATGGATTAGTAAATTTACTAGACCCACCATGAAACGGGCCCTAAACCAGGGCCCGTAGGACCATCAGACACAAGCGTTCCCTGCAACAATTAGATTATACACATAAGTTAGTTATATATATTTCAAAATTCGGATCATGTATATAGAGGCTAACCAAGTATTTAATTTTTTTTTAGAGTAAATTACACGAATTGTCCTTTAAGTTTATAGCAATGGTCCTTTAGTTTCAAAAACTACATTGATGGTCCTTAATTCTAAAAGGTTTTTCACCGATGTTCATTTACACTAACTAACGTTAATTTATTCTGTTAACTCACCTCAGGTGCAATGCAGGTGAGGGTAAAAAGGTCATTTTTAATTTCTTTTCATTCTTAAATTAATTTTTTTATCTAAAATAAAAGTTTTTAGTTTAAGAATAAAAATAAAAGAAATGAAAAATGACTTTTTTACCCTCATGTGCATGGGGTAGGTTAACAAAATAAATTAACGTCAGTTAGTGTAAAGGACAATCAGTGAAAAACCTTTCAGAATTAAGGACCATCAGTGTAATTTTTGAAACTAAAGGACCACTGGTGAAATTTGCTATAAACTTAAAGGACTATCCGTGTAATAAACTCTTTTTTTTATTAAAGCCACACGTCTATTAAAACTTTCATATTTGCCACCCATGTATTTATCTTGTGACACTCATACCAATTTTGACTAAAAACATGCCAAATTTCCTGTTTTGAGTTTTGACCCGTTAACCAACCCGCCCATTTTCCCATGAATATCAAACATCTTACAACAATCTCCATAGGGGCAAATGGTTTTGCATCTTTTTGCTCTTTTGGAATTTCAGGGAATCTAATATTTTGAACTCGGAACCGAATCTGCATTAAAAAATATATAAATTTAATGGAGAATTATCAAAGCATAATTTCCAATTAATAAATGTGGATTTGATTAAATGTTATAATTCCTACCTCATCAACTCCATCTATATGATATTCTTCATCTTCACATATCCATGTCCATAAGACTTGGTCCCTGTTAAAAAAATACAAAAATATTATTTGGTAGATTAGGTTTATGTTTTATGTCTAACGGGCCAAACAAGTAAAATCAGAAAAATATTAATTTGCTAATTATTTTTTTAAAAAAAAAACTTTAAACAAAAATTGCCACTGAAAATTAATTAGTGAGAACTCACTTCTTTCCTGAGACAGACGCATTAGAAGATGGCTCTGGCATTAGATATTTTGGTATGTATATGTCATCAAAAAATCCAAGTGATACTGCAATTTGTTAAATCAAATATTGAACAAATAATTAATAACTGTAATTAACAATTCATGAGCAAGATATAAACATAATTAAAATGGCAATGAATAATTAAACTTCAGAAAGAATATTAAAAAAAATTATTATTTAACAATTTAACAGATATAACATAATTAAAATGTTAATGAGTAATTAAACTTCAAAAAGAAAAGAAAAGAAAAGAAAAAAAGTACTGGTATTACTTAACAATTTAACATCAGATATATAAACAAATAAACTTACGTCGTAAACCTTCAGCTGTAGACTCTTTCAGTCTTGCAGATATAATTTCTCCAGTAAATGGCCGAAATATTATCAACCTGAATTTTACCTGCCAAAATAATATATATATATAAATAAATTGATATCCAGACTGAATATTTATATTACTTGTTATCAATGTGGCATTTGACCAAAATATATACTTGTACAATTTAACACCATAAGTCAACCAACTTAAAGTAAAAAAAATGAAATTAAAATCTAATTATTAATTTATAAATTGTGTTGAATAAGAGACATAAATGAAGATATACAGTGTAGGTTGGAGCACCCTCGTTTGCAAAGATAAAACCACCATCTATTGACTCAATATCATACACCGATATGCATAGCCCCAAATTTGCAATTACCTGTTATAAACATAAAATATATTATTTAAAAGAAAAAAACGGATAATATATATTGTCACCCAACTATTCAACGTTTTCATTAAGGTCATCCAACTATTGAAAAACATATACAATAGAAAACATGTTGGATTTTACCTTATCCCTTTAAAAAATAATAATAATAAAAAAAAAAGATTTTCTTTTTATCATTTATCACCTTATCCAAGAAGAGACCCTCGAGTGCTCCCTTAATTGCATCCTTGAGAGGAAGACTCAAAAGATCAGGTTTTAATCGTAATGTATGCTCCAGTTTGGTTAATTTGAACATATCTGTACCTAAACCAAATCATTGTAAAAACATAATAGTGAGATAGAAATTAAGTTACCAAACTATTAAAACTAGCCTGGTTCATATGCAAGTCTAGAGAAAATAATTTAATTTCAATTTTTGAGATGCATGTATTAGAGCTAGGGTTTCAAACGATTCAAGCTTTTATCAAGCAATTCGAGCTCATTTAGGTCAAGCTTTTATCGAGTTCAAATAAAGCTCGAGCTTAGAAACCAAGCTCCACTCATTTGCAGACCAACTGGAACACTGAGCTGTTTCAGTAATTTAGGTCAAAGGAAGCTGAATCCTGTAACTGTGTCATCAGAATGCGCAATTGCAATGTAAATTAACATATAGAAAAATTCGCAAGTCACAGCCCTAAATTTTTTGATTCGAATTGATTTAGGATTTTAATTTATATTCATTTCTATTAATGCAATTGAAACATAACAGTAAACATAAGCAATTGAAACAAACGCATTTCAGATTATCAATCGCTTAACAGTAATCAAACAAGTGATTACATGATCGCTGAAATCTACCACACAAAACACATAATTAATCGATAACTTGTAAAAATGTGCTCTGTAGTCACCTGAGATACGAGCCGGAGGCGGAGAGACTGAAAGGCAATAACCGGCGGCGAAGCCGGCGAGCAGAGAAGATACGCAGGGTTTTGTATTTTGGGTTATCTAATTAATCCACGAATTTTTTTATTTGTAAAAAAAAAAAAAATACGGTCGTTTAAAAAGAGAAAGACAGCTATTAAAATTTGGATGAGGGTTAAAAATGTAATTTGCATCAAACACTTGTATATATTGTACATGGGTGATTTTCTTACCACAATTTTTAATGTGTGTACCACATCTAATGCTTATTGTATATGTACAGTTGACTGTAAAATTTGTACTGTATGGTATAACCACTAAAAGTTGTGGAAACAAAATCAATTCTCTTATTGTATACGACACTTGTTTGGCTCGCTAGGATCGTTTGGTTCGTTCAGGTCGAGACTAGTAAACGAGCTATCGAATGAGCCGAGTCGAGTATTAAATTATTAGACTCGGCTCGTGATAATATCGAATACTATTTTATGTTCAAACCCAACTCGAGATCAAATTATTATGGGCTCAAACTCGATATAAATGAGCTCGAGCTCAAGTAGCTCGACTCGTTAACACCCTTAGAGTATTAGGTGCAGTGGCGAGCAACCCTCGCCAAATCCAGGTGGCACACTTTTGGCGAACTTTTTCCTCCGCCACCACACCGCCCGTTGGGTGAGTGGTGGTGTGCACGACACTCTTGGCGAGAATGGCGTGAGTGGGTAAGGATTTCGAGGTATTATTTTAAGGTATTTTGTGAGTGAGATGTATTTTAATGATTGTAGAGGGGGTATTTGAGGTTTTGAATGTGAAATGTGAAATCAAGATGTGGCGCATAGGTGGCGCAGATATGGCATTCCGACTTAAGCCATCACACCTAATGCTCTTAGGCGTGAGTGCGTGACTTAAGACGACAATTATTAATATAATTTATGAAGTATATATATGTATATCAAGTTCACAGAAAATTAAAGATATATTGATTTATATGTTCATAAAAAGTGTTACATCTAAATTATAATTGTATATCTCATTTTTTTAGGAAAAAAAACAATTTTCATACTTAACTTCAAAAAATTCATCATAAGACGCGCCTTATAATATTTTATATTACGTCACGCCTCATACTAGCATCATGGTCTATTTCGTAACGTGGACATCGCACGTCGCACCTTAGCAGCACCTTAGTGCCGTCATGCGTGCCTTTTAGAACATTATATTCAGTTTTGGATTGGACCGAACAACATCAAAAACTAATTTTACATGAAATTCAACAATTCCAAATATCTAATTTCCACATATCTAATTTGGACTCTGGAAAAAACACTAGTACAGTCCTCTTTATTTTATTTGATCAATAAACTTTAATGAGAGTTGGGTGTGATGAGTGGTGGGTAAAAGAAGATGTGGTGCATTTCAATTTGTGTGGTTGCATTGAAAATACTTTAATTTAATAATTCAATAAAATAAATATATATTAGAAAAAAACAATCTCTTGTGCACCACATTAGAGATAATGGCATCCATTTCAGCTTGCACTCCCACCCTTCTCCCCAAGAAGCCTGTTGCTCTTCTTGGTAAGCTTTCTTATTCAATTTCACATTAATAAACAATATATAATCTAATCTACTTAGGTTTTAAATAATAAATTCATAATTAGACTGGTTGCAAATTGCAATGGTTCCACAAATGCACAACAAATAACGTTAAATCCTATCTAATCTTCAGGGCTACCGACCAAATATAAAATGGGAAAAGTAAGATGTCAGACTGAGAAAGATACGACGAAGGATAGGTCATCAAGATTAGCGACCACAAGTATGTCGTCGCTAGTTGCAACAACAACAATGGTTGCAATCATGCCAAGCCCACTAGCCATGGCTCTGGTGGATGAGAGAATGAGCACCGAAGGAACTGGGCTACCCTTTGGTCTAAGCAACAACCTTCTTGGTTGGATTTTGGTTGGTGTGTTTGGATTGATTTGGACCCTTTATTTCGTGTATGTTGGTAGCCTTGATGAGGATGATGACTCTGGTTTATCGCTTTAGGCCGGTTTTACAAAAAAGGGATATATATATATATATTCTCTTAACGAAGTTTAGATCATATAAAAATGTATTAAACGTTAATATGTTATACATCACCTTCTTATTCGTAGAGTATGTTTTAACACACTAAACAATACGTATAATTATCTTGAATTCTTGATACGATAAATTTACAACTTGATGCTAAAATGTGTATAACTACTTTCAAAATAAATAATTATTAGATTAGTCAATAGTTACTGTTATTGTTTGAAATTAGCTAATTATATGATTGCATATTGGCATTATTTACATGGTTATATGTTTATTTGACTATTTTTTGACCTTATATGTTTTTTTTGGTTGACTATTTACATGGTTATATGTTTATTTACATGGTTATATGGCAAATGGGAAGTTTTTTGTGGGACAAAAATTTAGAGTGAAATGGGAAGTTTTTTGTGGGACGGAGGGAGTACATATTATTTAAATAGGTATACAACTCCCTCACACACGTCATGTGCACATATATATAAATTTATATGTTTTTTTTATACTTACCGCGTTATCGCATATACACACATTTTATATACACCAGTAGACTCTCACTCATACTTTTATCTGAGGTTATCCTAAAATAATTTCTTAACATCTGGATAGATATATGAATATATGCATCTTACTCACATGTACCCATTATTTTAAAAGATTGAGTGCCGTTGTGGTTGTCAATATTTGTTTTTCTACTCATGTAATTAACCCTCAACTTATGTAATCTTTTTATATACGTTGTAATATAAATTTATAATTCTTATAAATTATATAAAATACTGGTATTATCACCTTTTAACATAGAAATAAATTGCATATATTTTAAGAACATTTTAAAAAATGTTGAATTATATATAAATGCATAGTGTAACTAAAGTAAGGACATAACTCGTCGATTGACTAATACTATTAGAACATTTTTATTATGACTTTAAGTACTTTTTCAAATGTGACGCACGAGCTAGATAAAAATTTCTTAATTACTACTACTAGCAATGCTTCGTAAGCTTATGCGGTGTAGCAATGATTTTAACCGGATTAAGGAACGAACTAAACTGAGAATCACAATTTTCTAATTTATTCAACATTTTCAATTTCTTTCAATTTCATACCGAAGCATGTTGATAATTTATTTTTTTATAAATATTAGAACTGAGAACCAAATTAATATTATTTAGTTCTGTTCGATTACTCCTCGTTATCGATGAAAATTTGCACGTGTCTAACGCTTGGTAAGCGATTCGTGTCAAAACTTTATGTGGTTTTCCTATTTTTGACATAAGCAGGGCAAATTGAGACCTTAAATTGCTTGACAACTCAGCAATCAACAAGATAAATGACGTCATAATTGCCTTTTTCAAACCGTATTTTGAAGAGAGATATTACTTAAATACGAAGTATAATTATTAAATATTCGATGAAAATATAATTACAATGTTTTTTTGGAGGTGACTTATACGTTATAAAGGCAGCACAAGTAGTGATAACTCCAACGAGTTTTGGGGCCACTCGGGGACCGCCTTTGTTTGAAGATATTTATGAACTGTTTTTTACCCGCCAGTTCTTATTAGATTTTATTTCGTAGTCCCTTAACTATTATATATATTCACTTTCACCCTTCATGTTTTTGATTATGACACATCCTTCCAAAAAGATGGTTTTCTTTTTCATCATTCATTATTAGCACAAGTAGCTATTGTTTGTTATGCTTTTGTACGATAATTTCTTAGCTTCAATATTCATATGGTAGTTGTGCGGATTAAGAGAATGAACAAAATCTTTTATCTTTGAATCTTTGATACTAGTAAGTTCGAAATAGTATTAAAATAAAGAAGTTAAATCTCAAGAAGCCAAAAATTTCTATTCAATAAATATATAAAAAGTGAAGCCAAATACAAATTCGTGATGTACATGAGCTACTATTATTATGGTCGTTTCTAAACTTTTTTCTGAGCATATGGTAAATGTTTACCTAGGGAAAAGATCGAACCCGTAACTACTAAGGAATCATTTCGGGTACTCTTATCGAATTATCACTACGTTATAACCATCTATTTTGAAACCTATATAAAACATTAGTAGCTAATCCATATATTATGTTCAGAAAAAAATAACATGTACAAAGGTCTAGTTTTTAATCCTCTTTCACCACATAATAAACGACATTTCAAATTAAAAATAGTAATTGCATCGACAACCTCTATAGTCTATACCGTTGTAGTGGGCATATTCATAGGGACCATTTAGTCAACTCACGTAACTAAAAGGACCAAATTCGAAAATCTCACATAGAGACAAATGTAAATGTTTAAACTTTGTAAGCATCACAAAAACTATCACACAATCAGCCCATTTTACCAGCCATTTCTCCACTCACCATACAAACAAAACAGTACAACTTCAAAGTTACAATCTCCATTAATGGTGCCCACAAATCCTCCCAACAAAAACCCTAAATTTCACAGCAATTTCAGTTGAAAATTTTGGTAATTAAATGGCTGGAGAAGGTTTAATCGTATCATTAGACCCAATTTCTCAAGCAGCTTCTTTAATTAAGAAAACTGCTGTTTCTCGAAGCTGGGTTTCTGTCGATCATGGTGGAAATAGTACAGTTTTGGATTTGGATAAGTACGGAATTATGAAACGAGTATCGATTCATGCTCGAGATTTGAGGATTCTTGATCCTCTGTTATCGTATCCGTCTGCGATTTTAGGCAGAGAAAGAGCAATTGTTCTTAATTTGGAGGTTTATATTTATGAATCATGAGCTATTTCATTACTTTTTCTTGTTTATCTGTTTGAATTCTAACTTTTATTTATTGATTTTGATTCTGGGTTTCTAGCATATCAAGGCAATCATTACAACTGAAGAGGTACCTCTGTTCTGGTGTCATAATCCCATTTTGAGTCAATTTGCATTATTATTTAATACTCTATCCCTTTTAATTTTATTCTCCACATTTACTTTTTAATACGTTATAAAGTTAGAGCATCCCGATGATTAAGTCATTGCAAAGATTTATTGAAGTTGTCACACTTTTCACTCAAATATTGATAATAAGCTTTCAAAAAAGTTTTTGCTCCAATGCATATTTATTTCCATAAAGCTTTTTTTTGTGTGTTGAGAAAATACTTAGTAAATAATAAGCTTTTGAAGCAAAAGCTTTTTGCTAGAAGGTCATTTACCTTCAAATATCTTCCACAATAGGTAAAAAACTTTGTAAAAAGTTGGTAAAAGTAGAATTTTATTAGTTTTACAGTTTAATAAATATATTTTTTCTTAAACGATATGTAGGTGTTACTTCGTGATCCGTTTGATGATAATGTTATCCCCATTGTTGAAGAGCTTCAAAGAAGATTGTCGCCGGTTGATACCGATTTTGTAAGTCAAGGAGACGATGAAGATGGCACCGGGGTTCAAACCGAGGCCCAAACTAGCGAATCAACTGGTATGTTAGTTTATAACTTTAGTTATTAAATGGAAAAGCGAATTTTCGCTTTTCTATGATTTTTTCTTCTTAGTAGTTGAATTTGAACATATTTTCTATTTTCCGACTTTCGCTTAGAAAACTTATCTAAAAAATGCGACATTTCTCTCCAACTAAACTTGTTATTATGTTCTAATTAGAGGTTTTTGGTGTAAATGAACTTAGAATTTCCATTTGAGTTTCGGGCTCTTGAAGTCGCACTTGAAGGTATTTGTAGTTTTCTCGATGCACGCACACGAGAACTAGAAACCGCGGCTTACCCTGCTTTGGATGAGCTTACCTCAATGGTGAGTTTTTTTTTATTGGAGTTTAGTGGTGTTGATTATTGATATGTTTATTAAAATGAATCAAATGCATATTATGTGTAGATAAGCAGTCGTAATTTGGATAGAGTGCGTAAACTCAAGAGTGCGATGACAAGGTTGACTAATCGGGTTCTAAAAGTAAGTATTTTTTAACCGAAAATTAAATAAAATAATAATAAAACATATCATACACAATTAGTTGAAAATTAACAAGTACTTTTACATTTGTCCATACATATCTAGTCATTGTACAAACGTTTGTCCATTTAAGTCATTAAAAGTTGATTTTGTGTAGCGTTGAGCTATTCATCACGTGATAAAGTGATTATTCCAAATTATCCCTAACTTTAATTAGTGTGATTTTAATCCTTTTAAAAGGTAAGAGATGAACTTGAACAACTATTGGACGACGATGATGACATGGCGGACCTCTATTTGTCGAGGAAAATGTCTTTTGCTTCTTCCCCGAGCAATGACGGTGCTTGGTCCCCCGCCTCGCCTACCATAGAATCAAAGATATCAAGAGCAAGCCGCACGACACCATTTTCTAACCATGAGGAAAACGATGTTGAGGAACTAGAAATGTTGCTCGAGGTTTATCACGAAACCTTTCTGTTAGAATATTTACTGATTTCGAGTTACTATGAAGCCGTGTTTTCACTATCAGATCAAGGTATTTCGAGGGTACCCTCGAAATCTCTAATCGGATGAAATCACAATGTGATCAAGAACAGAGAGTATGTGTTTTTCTATGAAAAACGTACCAGAGAATTATGACCAAAACGATGGTTAATCCCATCTTTCATCAACCACTTAGAACCGCTAGAATGCAGTTTTAAAACTGCATAAAACCGATCAAAACTGTCAAGATCGGGTCAAATTAGGGTTGGGTCTAACGGGTTGGACCCCGCCAGGGGCGCTGCCCCTTGGACCCCGTTCCCAGGGGCGCTGCCCCCGGACCCACGTTGAGTTAGTGTACTTGTTGTTCAATATTTATTAAGATTACATTTGGTCAACAAATTTATTCCATTACACTTAAATAATATTGATGATACAAATCACCAATATTTTTTTCATATTTTATTTCGGCGTTATAATTATATGCATATGTAATCGCTAAAAACTACGTATTGGCAAATGAGTGGGTAGTATAAGGTAAAGAGTCAAAGCGGGCAACGTTTGGTCTATGTCGCATTGGTTTGACATGAAACACATTTTGTCATTTTATAAATATCACGGGACTTACACTATTACATTAATAAATATTTACTTAGGATGGAATTTGACCCGTTTCCTTGTAAGTGGGTCAAATTACCACCTCTAATCGTTAATTTGCAGTTGTTAAAAAATAGTTTCCTGTACTGATTTTGTTTTCATGCAGGCTTACTTCATGCAAATTGAATCAACATCAAATAAATTGACCACGGTAATCTCCATTTTTAATTAATCTAAACTAAATCAGTCTATTTCTTCTAGTAAAACAATTATCACTTGTAACGATATATTTGTTTTTGGGGTTCGAAGCTACGTGAGTACATCGATGATACAGAAGATTACATTAATATTCAGGTGACCGCGTTTAACGAAAAATGCAATATTTTCGTTACATAAAAAGATTCCAATTTTAAATTATTTATTTGTTTTTGGTTTTGCAGTTAGATAATCACAGAAATCAGCTGATTCAGGTAAATATTATACTTGTGTGTGAAAATTGTTTAATTTTTTAAGAAATATATTGTTTTTTTTATGATTTTTTTTTGTTTGATATATATAGTTAGAGCTCTTCCTACTTTCTGGGACAGTTTCGTTATCTGTTTACTCATTGGTCGCTGCTATATTTGGTATGAATATTCCATACCCATGGAATAAAAACCATGGGTATGTATTCAAATGGGTATGTAACAACTTCCATCCTTCATTTTAGTACTTGTATCATGTGCATGTATACTTGTACGGTGTAATTACAATTGTTTGTTTCTTGTAGGTGATCATTCTTGCTGGACTAGTGAGTGCATCAATCTTTATGTCAATAACTACTTATTCAAGACACAAAGGCCTTGTAGGATCTTGATAAAGGTTTGATCCAAATGCATTATGTGCTTGTACTCGATGCAATAAATGCTTGTACTCTCAGGTATGATGAAGTTTTTCGTACTTGTATGGATTGTGTACGTACCTTCATGTTGGTTTAATCTTTTACAAGGTTATTTTTTATCTTGTATTTTATTCTTGTTGATTCTTAAAAAAAACAAAGTAGAAGCGCGGTAGCAGAAAATTTGTAGACAAAATTTTGGGTGTAAGTTAGGTTTTATAAGTGAATTTTTTTTTTCTATTGACAAATCATAAACTAAATTAAATTAATTTTAATTTGAAGAAAATTTAATCGTAAATCAAATCAATAAAAATCTAAATTCTTGTTCTTAAGAATAATAATTTGAAAGAGAAATGATATTTAGACTGGTGCCATCGGGAGGCCGGTTGGCCGCCGGTTGGCCACCGACGGAACCGGCGCCGTTGGCACGGTCCGCCGGTTGGGCCGCCGGTCGCTTAAGCGGCGAGAGAAGCGGCAGGTGCGGTCGATTTTTTAATTTTTTTTTTCTTTTTTTTTTCTTTTCTAACGGTAATATTACCGTTAATATATATATATATATATATAATTTTTTTCCCTTTTAAATCCCTATAAATACCCCACTCTCATTCTAAAATTCTCACAAAAAAAAATTCTCTCTTCTCCCACCCAACCATACTTACAAAATGTCAAATGCTTCCGATTCCTCTGCCGAATATGATTCCGATTTGGAAGCTATTTTGGCGTGTGCCAATGCGTACAATGCCGAGATGGAAGCCATTGTGAATGCTCTTTCATCTGATACAGAGGACGATGAAGAGATCGAGCCGATCCCCAGAGCGCCGAGAAGGTATGTGCCACGAGATCGTGAAGGTGCCGGTGAGCGTTTGTACGCAGACTACTTTGCTGAAAATCCCACGTTCCCGCTGGATTATTTTAGGCGACATTTTCGTATGGCCCGTTCGTTGTTCCTCCGTATATGTGACGGTATAACAAATTACTCCGAGACTCCTTTACCTGCGCATTTTTTGTATTTTCGTCAACGGGACGACGCTACCGGAAGGGCGGGTTTTAATATTCTTCAAAAATGTACATCCGCTGTACGACAATTGGCCTATGGTTGTTCAGCCGATTTGTTTGATGAATATCTACACATGGGACAACAAACATCATATGATTGTTTGGATAATTTTGTCAAATGTGTATTCCATCTATTTGGTGCTGAGTACTTAAGAAAACCCAACGCGCATGACGTCGAGCGCTTACATCAACGTCATGCTGAGTTGCATGGTTTTCCGGGTATGCTCGGCAGCATCGATTGCATGCACTGGCCTTGGAGGAATTGTCCAGTGGCATGGAAAGGCCAATACATACGAGGTGACCAGGGGGAGCCAACGATCATGCTAGAAGCGGTCGCGTCTTATGATTTGTGGATTTGGCATGCTTACTTCGGCCCAGCTGGTTCGAGCAACGACATCAATGTCCTTAATGCATCAGACTTATTCAAGGACTTGCTGCAAGACAGAACTCCCACTATTCCTTTTGTCATTGTCGGGCAACAATTCACTAGAGGATACTATCTTGGTGACGGGATATATCCGGAATGGGCAACCATTGTGAAGACATTTAAGTATCCGTTATCTGAACAACAAACTCGGTTTAAAAGGTATCAAGAAGCCGCAAGAAAAGATATCGAACGAGCATTCGGTGTGTTGCAAGGTCGTTGGCAAATCCTTAAAAACCCGGCAAGACCATATAGCGTCAATAAAATAAGTCGAATCATGTACTGTTGTATAATTTTACACAACATGATAATTGAGGACAACGGTCGCAACATGTGTCCACATGAGGAGGCGTATATGGATAACCCGGCAAACACGCCGCAACGCTCGTGGAATGAGAGAGTTGCAACACACGCTCGAATGGCCAAAGAACTACGGGATCAAGCAACGCATCATAGACTTCGCAATGCACTAGTCGACCACATTTCGCAACTCCCACCAAATTTCCGCCAACGTTAAATTATGTTTTTAAATTATTGTATTTTTTTCCCTTTTTTTATGTTTTTAAATTATTGTAATGTGTTTTTTATTTTAATAAAAGTATTATGTTTTAGTTATATTTTTGTTTTAATTAAAAAGAAAGTAAATTAATTAAAGTTGGTGAAGTGACGGAGTGCTGTTGGCACGGGTACGTCAGTTTAGTGTTAGTTAGTCTGTCTGCTGACGTGGCGCTGAGTTGGCAGAAACTGACGGCGTCAGTTTCCGTCACCATTGGCACCGGTCTTAGTCATACTATTTAGACCTACATACTTGATAGTATGATATGTGGATTTCACTAATTATCTCTCCTAATATTATCCCTTGATTATGACGTGTGTCTTCATCTAATGAGTAGACCTATGAGTAGGTTTAAATGGTAGACCTAAATATCATTACTCAATTTGAAATTTTGCAATTTGAAAAATTAAATCCAAAAAGATTTCGTATATAAATTTTGTATTCCTTAACTATATTCGTTTTAGGTTTTGATAAAGGATTCAAATAATTTATTTGAAGTATTCAGATTATGCCATGTTTAGAATACATGTTTAATTAAATAAATACCAATCATAAATTTTTAAAGAGAAAAAAAAAGAATCGACCGAAATGAGTGGTTTCATCAAACCACTTTGAACTTTAAACGAACCGAAACTAACATATTTAAATGATTTCAAAATAATATTCAAGTAACAAGTGATAACGATGGTCGATGACAATCAATATCTCAAAATCCTACAGAAATCAGAAAACAAATTCCGAGTGGACTCATGTTTCAAAGAATAATCAATCCTAGTAATAAGCTAAAATAAATTAACACTAACGAAAACTCGTTTGTTTGCCATAAAAGCTTTACCAATGTTGATTCGAATGAGCTTTATGGAATCGTGGTTGAATCCAAACCCCACGACGAACACGTGTTTTCGTAGGAGAAGCATCTACGATTTCGTTTAAACGCACATGATGTTCAATTCTCCTGTTCTCGATTTTGTACGTTAATCCACAAACCGCAACATATTCATCGTCTTTAAGATCAAACTCGTGTCTTCTCTTCACGATCTCGTCAAGCTTATGCCTATTATAATGATAAGGCAAACACTCGGTTTGGTCAGATTGGTCGGATCGCTCCACGATTCTATATGGTCTTGATTTCTTATCTTTAACCGTAAATGTAAGCATAAATTTCTGATCATCCATGTAGTAGAACTTTTGTTTCGAGTGAATGAATGTAGCCGCCGTAAGAGTAGATCTCAAATATCCTGGTATTTTGTGTTGTGCCCACGTTGTTTCCCCTTTAGAAATCATGTTTATTTCGACGTTTGTATCATCTAGGATGTTGATAACGGAAACCACGCACTCGGGTGAGGTTGGCACGTTTGAAAAGGCGGCAACGTGCCCGTCGACTTGTTTGTGCGGGAAATCAGGGAGAGCTATTTTGGTTAGAGAAAACGGGCAAAAGAAAAAGATTGATTCGTTTTGGAACAAAAGTAACCATCCTTGAGACGACGAGAGACAAATTGCATCTTCGAGTTCGGGAATGTTGCGTTTGTAAATTTTGTGTTCATGTTCATTGTAGAATATGCACTCGGGGCTATCGGTTTTGGGCAAAAGTAGCCAAGGGTCTCTAGAACATTCTATTTCCGCCGATGCATTCGATGAAGAAGAACGGAAATCTTTGCATGTTCCTCGAAAACCGAAAAGCTCGGTAATTCCTAATCGTTTTGCAATATTGGTTAGGAGCTCGATAGGAAGATCGGACAATGATTTCACTTCTTCCAAACATTCATCGGTTTCAATAGCCATTCCTCGATTTCTACACGTAAAAATTCATGTATAAAAGTCATAAACTGTACATATAATCATCAAAACTCCTAACATGAATATTGTAAATAACGTACATAACATATTTAATGTGTTAAAAACATCAAAAAGTACGATATAATCTTCTACTAGATTAATATGTGTAAAAAAAAAACTAATAAACTATATACTTTTGCTATGAGTTGATCAATATTGTTGATATAAAATTTTCACTTTCTAAACATTGACTAAGCTTCGTAAATTAGAGTCAAATACTCAATTTCACCGAATAACCTGAACATAATCCATCTCTGTTTTAATTTCTAAGCATTGATCACATGAATATAAATTAACATATATGGAGTATATGCTGTCGCCTTCTTCATGATATATACGAATCTATATTGTCAGGATCGATTAACTATAAACAAGTTAATAAACACCTTAGATCTATTTGATGATAGAAGTTGCAGCGGATCAACACTATATCAATAATTAAGAACGATGAACTGTATGAACAATATGAGAAATATTAAGAACACAGTTTCACAAAAAGCTTCAATGTATATTATTAAGTTAACAATACACACGTACGTTTACAATTCGTAAGGAACTATATATAATAGTCCTTGAAGCTAAACTATTTACCCTAGTTATTCTAGGATACGATTTACATCTAATTATAAACGATATACATTGATTTACATTCTATAACTATCTCTGCGAAGATCTCGGACTTGATATGTTCCATAAACGCGTATCAGTAGTAAAACCAATCACCAGTAGTAAATAAGTAACATCAGTAGTAAACTTGGTGATCAGTAGTAAGTCCAGAAACCAACGTCAGTAGTAACTACAATGATCAGTAGTATCTTCAATCTTTGTATGATCAGTAGTAACTAAGTTATAGAGAACACCAGCATCAACTTCATCAGTAGTAAATGTTTCTGCCCCATCAGTAATAAACATAATTATCACTAACTGCATCATCAGTACTAAGTTGATCTGTGATTTGCTCTAACAATCTCCCCCTAAACTTATTGATTATCCTTTAATCAATCAAGTTTCTTATTTACTTCTTCTTTTTCTTTTCTTCCAACAACTTTGCTCTTTTCTTATCACCTTCTAAAGTCTGTTGGTTCCTTTTATTCCTTTGTGCAATGATATATTTGCTGATTCTTTTAACAAATTCATTCAATTTGTTTTGGAGCATCACAGCATCATGTGGTTTAATAAAATTCATGCACCATAGTTGATAGAGAGTCTTCTCAGAATGAGGATACTCTTTCTCATAAAGGAATAAGTCACATTTCTTACTTGTATATTCAAAGAAGTACATGTTGACAGTTGGTAGCACATTCCAAGCTTGAACATTTTCTGAATCTGTGTACTTCTCTGGATAATTTTCTGGATAGAAAGCAGCATCAATCATTTCAGTAAGATAACCTGCAGCTGAATTCTTCCAGTTCTTCTTAGTCATTCTTGGTTTACCAATGATCAACATCTTAATAATGTCACTTCTGGTTAGGGACATGACCAAAGGTTTCCAAGCTCTGAATCTTTGAGTGACCTTATCTTCTCTTATAATCTCAATCATATCATCTATGTACCTCCAGTTGATGATTGGATTATTTTGTAGGGGAGCAATGGGGAGATCATGAACTTGAACCATTTGTAATTTTTTATTTGGTTGATCAAGTTCTGAAGCAATTGTCTTTCTTTTCTTTGATGTTTGAGAGGATACACCAGATGATTCTCCAGATATTGTTTTTCTTTCTTTCATTTCTTTGGAGTCTATCTGTTCAAGTTTAGTGGTGTACTTCTCATTACTATCTTGCTCAGTAAGATCCTTCTTCTTCTCTACACAGTACTTTTCAATTAAATTGATCAGCTTCATTCTTCCAAATGCCTTTGTGTTATACCCTTTTGATTTTAAGAATGTGATCATTTCTTTCTTTTTCTCTGCAAATTGTTCTGGCATATCAGCCTTTTGCTCTTTGCATTCTTGTACTTGTGCTTCAAGAAGTTCTATTGTTTCATGTTCAAGTTGCCTAAATTTTTTCAGTTCTCTTCTTTGTAATTCCTTTCTTGTTTCAGCAACTTGTTTAGATTTGATCTTCTGTTGAAATTGTGGCAGTTTTGATATATCTGCTATATCTGCCAATTTGATTTCTGTGAAAGGTTGTCTCAATATTCTAGCCCTTTCTGCTAATCTTTTGTTTTCATTTGCTAGAGAGACTTCAACCTTCTTTAAATATTTTGCTCTCTTTACCTTCCACCTATCCTGTTTGGCTGATTTGGCATAATTGATTTTGTTGACAATTTCATGACCTTGTGCTCTGTTGGGTTGGTCTTCATCAGCAACTTCTTTTCCCTTTCCTATGTAATTGTCTTTCTTCATATTTGGTTCAGATTCAATAACAAATTTGGGACCATAGTAGTGTATCTGAGATATGGGAAGTATTTTAGGATGTGGAGGCAGGGAGCATTCATCAACTTCTAACCAGTTGATATCATCATCAATATCTTTTACCACCATTTGTGTTGTTGTTGTTCTTTTTGGAGATGGTGGAAGTATCATTGTAGGCTCTAGTAGTGGTGGCAGCTCAATAATGTCATCAGTAGTAACTAAGGTAGTTACTACTGGTATGTCTTCAGAGATTACTACTGATAGGTCATCAGTAGTGTTTGCTGCCTTTTCTTCATTTACTACTGCTGTTATATCAGTAGTAGGAGTTACTACTGGTATGTCTTTTTCAGCTTGTTCTTTAGTAGGAGCAGTAGTAATTGGCTCTTCTTCTGTAATCATCATCTCTGGGCCTTCATCAACTTCTGTTTCTTTTAAATTCAAGAGGGAGGAAGCTGCTGCTGCAATGGATTCATCAATCATTGTCTGTATGTTATCCTTCTCCCCCTTAGTGAGCTCAACTGGAGGAGCCTCACTATCATCAATCCTCTTTTTCAATTTTCTGATAAGCTTTGATTGTTGATGAAGCCTAAGTTCATATTGTCTCATTCTTTTGTTGATGATATTGACATTTCTTTTCATAGCAGCCATAGTTTTTCCTTGATTTGTTTGATAATAAAGACAATCTTGTACAGTGGATTCCAAGGAATCCACTTTAGCCGTCAATTGTTGGATTTTAATACTGCCCTCACTCCATCTAGCAAGATCATCGGGCTTACTAACAGGTACATTGGTTTTAAGGTTTTCCTTCCTTTCCATCAATTCCACAGATCTGCCCTCATCACTGCTTGGTGAGTCATTGGGTCTTTTAGACATTCTCTTCTTCCTAGAAGAAGCAGAGATGCCCCCCCTTGTGGTTTCTTGGCACCGGGGTCCTTTGAGTAACTCCTCAAATGAGTCATCACTCAAAGTTGCCGAGGTTTGGGTCCTAATGATGTTTTCACTGTCCTGTGCACCCACCTTTGGGGCATCAGTAGTGAAAGCCCTCCCCTCATGTCCTCTCTCCTCCTTGGAGGACAACTCTTTGAGCCTGGGGTGTGACTCGATTTGTCCCCTGGTGTCCTTTAAAGATTTCTTTCTTTTATAGATTGTAGATATATGTTTGGTTTTGTCTGGTAGGTCTTCTACAGAGTGAAGAGTAGCACTCTGCAGATTTATATCAAGTTCCTGGGACACATTCAGGACTTCTGTTTGAGTTGGTGATTGAGTGGCTATATGGGGTGGTGTTTGGGCTGTATTTGGGGGTGATGGAGTGGGTTGAGGTTCAACTTGGGTTGTAGCAATGGTTGAACCTTCTCCAATATTGGGTTGATCTTTGATCATGTTTGGAAACAAAGGGGTTTCCTTCCCTGAAAATTTAAATTGTTTTCTCATATTTGAGAAAACTTTCTTGTTCAACTCAGGTAATACAAAAATGTTTTTAGGAGTTGACAAGTTTTGTAATTCACAGTTTATGATATGTTGTAGAAATCTGGGATACATTAAAAATTTAGAAGAGCTAAGATTTCCCAACATACCATCAAAAATCATATTAGAAAAATTGAATACTTGGTCTGTGCAGAAACATACAACAGCAGATGCTATTGCCTTGTTAAACTCATTCCAAGTACTTCTTTTAGGAGAAATACAATGCTGAATGGTATGAACCAGAAATTTCCATTGTGGGGATAGAAGGCCTTTTTGAAAAGTTACAATATTAAGTCTGCCTTCATACCCCATTTTATTTAAAGTATCAGCAATGTATTCCTTAGGAAGAGTAGACATACCTGAATCATCATGAAGTTGTAGATGATGTCTGATTGATTGTTCAGTTACAGTGATGTACTTTCCATCTACTTTCGATTTTATCATTGATGATGTGGTTCCTTCTGTTCGCTCAGCATTGGTCCAGAAATCCACCAAGTGCTGTTGATATGCCTTCGGCTTTACAGTTAAGGCAAACTGTATATACGAATTTCTCAAGAATTTTACGATTGGACGGAAATCTTTTGTTCCGTCGGGATTTTTTAAAAATGCAACCATGTTGTGAAATTCTGAGTATTTGAGATCGGTTTGCACATCGAGAGCTTGTAAAGTTGCCATTGTTGTTGAGATTTTGCAAGAATTTTGTTAAAGATGAAGGGTTTTTGATCGTAAACTAGGGTTTATCGAAAGGTGTTTAGAGAATCGAAGTGAAGATAATGCTAAATTAATCATCTGCCGCCTTTTATATCTTTCGATTAAACCTGCAAAACTACGAAAATAGCCTTCGAATCATAACATAACGGTTATTTTCATGGGGGTTAGTTTGGTAATTGTGTTTATGAAAGACCAGTAGTAAATAAGATATCAGTAGTAAAACGTCAGTAGTATCTACTAACATCAGTAATGACTAAGGATTTTGACATCAGTAGTAATTATAGACATCAGTAGTAACCATTACCACACAAGACCAGTAGTATATGTGAATACCAGTAGTACTGACTTACCAGTAGTATCCATGTAAACCTAAAATGCACCAGTAGTAATGAACTATCAGTAGTATTTTGTGCATACACTTTCACACCAGTAGTACAGCAATACTAGTAGTAAAACACTTAAGAAAATAATATTTTACAACACTAACTTTACACATAATTTTAAGTGAGATTTTAAGTTATTAAAATCATTCCAATACTACTGACCAAGAAGTTGAATCTTCCTACATCAAATGCTTTTGTAAAAAGATCTGCTAATTGATCATCAGTATGGATTTTAACTACTTTGATTAATTTCTTTTCATTACAATCTCTTATAAAGTGAAATCTTATTTCAATGTGTTTAGTTTTTGAATGTTTTACTGGATTATTCACAATACTAATAGCACTTTGATTATCAATAAAAATAGGAGTTTTAAGGATAGAGATACCAAAGTCTAGAAGTTGATTTTGAATCCATAGTACTTGAGCACAGCAAGCAGATGCAGCTACATATTCTGCTTCAGCAGTAGATGTTGATACATTTGTTTGCTTCTTACATTGCCATGACACTAGTCTTGATCCAAAGAATTGACATCCACCAGTAGTGGACTTTCTATCTTGACATTCACCTCCATAGTCACTATCTGTATAGGCTATTAGTTCAAAGGGTGAGTCATGTGGATACCATAGACCTAGTGATGGTTTGCCTTTCAAGTATCTGAATATTCTTTTAACTGCTTGTAAGTGTAGTTCTTTGGGTCTTGCTTGATATCTTGCACACACACAAACACTATACATAATGTCAGGTCTTGATGCAGTTAAGTACATCAAAGAGCCTATCATTGATCTATATAAGTGTTCATCTACATCCTCCCCCTCAACATCAGGATGTAGGTGTTTGTGTGTTTCCATTGGTGTACTAGCACTTTTACTGTCTTTCAAATCAAACTTTTCCAAGATGTCTTTGACATATTTTGATTGATTTATCAAAATACCATCAGTTCTTTGACTGACTTGGAGTCCAAGGAAGAAGTTCATTGGACCCATGGAGCTCATCTTGAATTTAATTTGCATCAGTTCTTCAAATTCTTTGCATAATAAATCATTGGTTGAGCCAAAGATGATATCATCTACATAGATTTGTACCAGTAGGATATCATTTTTAACTTTCTTTGTGAATAGAGTTTTATCAATGGCTCCTCTTTTGAAATTGTTCTTTAATAAGTATGATGATAGTGTGTCATACCATGCTCTTGGTGCCTGATGTAGGCCATATAGAGCTTTATCCAATTTAAACACATAATCACCATGTTTTGGATCTTCAAATCCTGGAGGTTGGCAAACATAAACTTCTTCTTCAATCTTCCCATACAGGAAAGCACTCTTCACATCCATTTGATAGACTTTAAACCTTTTGAATGAAGCATATGCTAGGAATATTCTTATTGCTTCAATTCTGGCAACAGGAGCATATACTTCATCATAGTCTATACCTTCTTCTTGAGTGTATCCTTGGGCTACAAGTCTGGCTTTATTCTTGATCACTATACCTCTTTCATCTTTCTTGTTTCTAAAGATCCATCTTGTTCCAATGGCTCTTTTTCCTTTGGGTAGAGGTACAAGTGTCCAAACAGCTTGTAATTTAAATTGAAGGAGTTCCTCTTGCATTGCCTCAATCCAGTTTGAGTCCTTCATTGCTTGTTGGATCTTCTTTGGTTCATCCTGAGACAGAAAGCATTCATACATACATTCATTAGCAATTAAGCTTATATTACACATATTTGCAGTTAAACTTTTGTTTAATTTGCTTCTTGTTTGAAGTGGTGAGTTAACATCACTTAGAACAAGGTCTAAAGGATGGTTCTTTTGAGTCCTTGTTGTTGTAGTTTTATCCACCACTAGTTGATTTTCAAGGTTGGACTCTTTTGCCTCAGGTAGTTGTTCTTCTTGAGATCCTTCATTGTCATTAGTATTTGGTTCATCATTATCTTGGTCAGAGTTACTACTGCTATCATCTTCATTGAGATCAGTAGTATTGAAGTTGTTACTGGTATCAGTAGTATCTTGAGAATCTAGGTTATAGTTGGGACCAGTAGTATTTTCAGTACTATTACTGGTACCAGTAGTAATGGAATTACTACTGACCTCATTCTCAGAGTTACTACTGCTTTCAATATTTGAGTTCTTACTGACATCAGTATTAACTATGGGAGCAGTATCAACAACTATGTATCTCATCTTTTCTTGACCAGTATAAACAGATGATGTTCCTTCCTTTTGATTAAGACAATTTGAATTACCTGTATTGAAATTCATATTAAAATTAAAGGATTTGGTTAGATTGTCTATGTCAAATAGCCAATCTGGACCATTTCCTTGTTCATTAGGTACATTTTCATTAAAGGATACATTGATGCTTTCTTCAATTATCCTTAGTCTTTTGTTGAATACTCTGTATGATTTGCTTTGAGTAGAGTATCCCACAAAGATTCCATCATCAGCTTTGCAGTCAAACTTACCAATTTGTTCTCTTGTAATCAAAATAGTACAAGGACAACCAAATGATTTTAAGAAACTTATAGAAGGTTTTCTTTTATTGAAAAGTTCATATGGTGTTTTAAAGTGTGGCTTCACTATTAATACTCTGTTTTGAACATAACAAGCAGTATTAACAGCTTCTGCCCAAAAAGTAATTGGTAATTTTGAGTCTGCAAGCATTGATCTTGCTGCTTCAATGATGGTTCTATTCCTTCTTTCAGCTACACCATTTTGTTGTGGAGTTCTAGGTGAGCTGTATTGTCTGTCAATACCTTTAAGATCACAAAAGTTAATTAAGTTAGTATTTTTAAATTCTGTGCCATTATCACATCTTATGGCTTTCACTTTTTGATCAGATGTGTTTTCCAGTTTAACAATTAAGTTCTTTATGAGTTCACTTGTTTCATCCTTTGTCCTGAGAAAGAAAACCCATGTATATCTGGAAAAGTCATCAGTAATAACAAGACAATATTGTTTCTTTCCAATACTCATTACATTTGTAGGTCCAAAAAGGTCCATATGTAAGAGCTGTAAAGGAACAGAAATAGAGTTCACAGTTTTGGACTTATGAGAAGTCTTGTGTTGTTTACCTTTTAGGCATGCAACACAGTGATGATCACACATGAATTGTTTTTGAGGAAGTCCAATGACCAGATTTCTTTTTACTAAATTATTCATGTTTTTAAAATTTGTGTGACACATCCTTCTATGCCAAAGTTCTGATTCAGTGGTGTTTGCCTTGGATATAAAACAGTTGACCTCATTTGTAGAAATGAGTTCTCCCCCTATATCCAGGCAATACACATTGTTTCTCCTTGGGGTTCTTAAAACAACATATTTTTCATCTAAAATAAACTCAGGAGAAAGAATGATGCACTCAATGTCTGTGAACAGAATCTTGTTCTTTTTATCACAAACTTGAGACACACTGACAAGATTGTATTTTAGTTCAGCTACATAAAATACATTATCAAAGGTAATTTTTCCATTAGTAACAGTACCTTTACCTGTAATCTTACCTCCCTGGGGATTCTCACCAAATGCCACATATCCTCCATCAAATAACTTGAAATCTTTAAGAATTTGTAGATTTCCAGTCATGTGCCTTGAGCATCCACTATCAATATGCCATGTTCTTCCTTCTTCTGGGATCTGAATGCTCTGCACAAGTGAGTAAAGGATTAGTTAAGTTTGGGAACCCAAGCTT
Organism: Calendula officinalis; assembly: GCA_963853835.1. Classification (NCBI taxonomy): domain Eukaryota; kingdom Viridiplantae; phylum Streptophyta; class Magnoliopsida; order Asterales; family Asteraceae; genus Calendula; species Calendula officinalis. The sequence continues at coordinate 100,396,264 of OY970821.1, forward strand.
TATATGTCTTGGGTTCATCCTTTGAGAAATGAGCTTTTGGGGATTTAACTTTGAAGACTTTTGGTACCCATACTTGTTTATTACTGGTATTTTGTTTTACTACTGTCCTTTTGTAGTTATTACTGGTGTGAAAATTTCCTACTGATCTTGGTTTATACCCATTGTTTTTAGCTTTTGAATACTTTACTACTGATGGACCAGTAGTATTTGGGTACTTATCATGTTTAGAATGACCAGTAGTGTTTTTAGGGTTAACACCAGTAGTGTTTTTGAAATTTGTTTTGGGAGCAGTAGTATTTTTGAAATTAGGGTTATTACCAGTAGTATTCTTGTACTGGTACCATACAGCATTATAATTAGGGTTAACACCAGTAGTAAATTTGTTAGAGTTTCTACTGGTGTTGGAAAATTTAAAATATTGTTTATTTTGATTGGATTTTCCATTATTCTTGAAGTAATTGCTGTACTTTGGGCTTCCAGCTCTTCTGTTTTGAACAAACCTTGTTTTACTTCTTCCAAATCTTGGATTTTCAACAATTGGATTTTTAATTTTATTTACTACTGAATGACCAGTAGTAACTTTTAACTTTTGAGTTTTAGCATTTTCTTTAAGAACTTTAAATTCTTTTAACTCTTTGCAGTTTATTGGATTGTAGTGACAATCCTTTGCTAAATGGTTCATTTTATTGCATATAACACATCTTAGTTTCTTATTTTTAGCACCTTCAGGTATTCTTTGGTCTAAGAGTTGTGTTTTATTTCTTTCATTCCCCCTTGTTAAAATTTTTGGTACATTATCTGCATTATATTTGGGAGATTCATTTGGACTTTGAGCTGTGTGAAAACTTGTATCAATTGATTTTGGTGATTCACTTTGAGATATAGTAAATTCAATTGATTGTTCATCATCAGAAGAATTATTTGATTCAGATGTTTCATTAGATGATTCAGTTTGATTTTCAGTTTTTAATTCATTAATGATTCTTTCTGAACTGTTTTTAAGAGGTGGAATGATTTTATATGGAGGTGGTACAGCATGATATCCCACCCCATGAACAACCTTTTCTGTAGTTTGATTATTGTCAGGATCGATTAACTATAAACAAGTTAATAAACACCTTAGATCTATTTGATGATAGAAGTTGCAGCGGATCAACACTATATCAATAATTAAGAACGATGAACTGTATGAACAATATGAGAAATATTAAGAACACAGTTTCACAAAAAGCTTCAATGTATATTATTAAGTTAATTCATCAAGAATTTTAGTGCTTCTTTCAAACTTTTTAATTGTTAATTTATTTTGTTCAATTTCAAGTTGACATTCTTCTATTTTACTTGTAAGTTCATTATTTTTTGTTTCATAAAACTCTTTCTCATCCACAGCTTGAAGCAATTCTTCCTTGATCCGTTGATCAATCATCTTGTACACCTTTATTTGATGTTCTTGATCAGCAATCACCCCATCAAACTCATAATTTCTTCTGATTGCTTTTGCTAAATCTTCATTTAATTTATTGTTTTCTTTTTCTAGATTTTTAATAATTTTAGCACATTCAGGAGTACAAGGTTTAGATTTTACCTCAGTTTTGTTGTCAGTAAAGGCCATGAGAGCTTGATTTTGAGCATGCTCTTCTGCTTGGAAGCTCCAGTCATATCCTTGTCCTTGTTGTGACACAAGAGCAGTTGATTTTGATCTTTTGTCTGGATGAGGACATTCTTTTGCAAAGTGACCAAGGTTGTTACAGTTGTAACATTTGACTTTAGTTTTGTCAAATCCTGCTTTGTCACCTTTGTTGAAATTGAGGCTTGTCCTTCCAGTTCTTTTTAGGAATCTTTTGGTCCTTAGGCTCAGCATAGCCATCTGCCATTTAAGATCCATCTCCTCAAGATCATCTGGATTCAGTTGTTCCAAGTCATCACTAATCAATGCAGTATGCACATGACTAGTGAAGAAGGATTCTCTTGCAGTATCCTCAGAATCTGCAGCCTTTCCTGCGGAGGTTTCCTGTCCTTGACCTGTACTAGACACAAAAGCAGCATTGTTAGAAGAAATAGAAGGGTTTTTGTGATTTACCTCAGTTTCAAACACTCTGAGATCATTATAGAGTTCATCTAACTCCTTTTCTTCTAAAGCATCTCTTTGTCTGTACACCACTGTGTACATGGCCCATTCTTCACTAAGAGACCTTAGAAACTTCATGTTGACATCCTCTTGATCCATCTTTACACCAACTTGGTTGAGTTCACCAATTAGTTTGTTGAATCTGTCAAACACTTGAGTGAGTGTTTCATTGGGCTTTCCTTTGAAATTTTCAAAGTCTTGTTTGAGAACAGACTTCATATTCCTCTTGGTGCTCTTTGTCCCAACGAATCTCTTCTCCAGTGCTTCCCACAGTATTTTTGCATCATCATATTCAACAAAGAGATGTTGATAATCATTAGGAATGGCCAGTAAGAGAGTGCTTAGAGTTTTGAGTTCAATGCCTTTATCTTTCTTCTCCTTCTCACATTTAAGTTTGTCTGCCTCAGTTGCAGAGCTACTTGCTTGAAGTTGACCAGTTTTGTTTCCTTCACAAACGACTTCCCACATGGAATAATCTGTAATAAGCATGTATTGCTTAATACGATTCTTCCACATCCCAAAGTTATTGGGTGTGAGTATAGGAATTTTGTTGGCCTGAGTGCTTTCATTATTATCAGTCATGATTAATAATGTGTGTGTTTTAAAGATTAAAACTTTTTGTTGTTCTTAACAATTAGTAGATCTAGAACCAATAAGCTCTGATACCACTTGTCAGGATCGATTAACTATAAACAAGTTAATAAACACCTTAGATCTATTTGATGATAGAAGTTGCAGCGGATCAACACTATATCAATAATTAAGAACGATGAACTGTATGAACAATATGAGAAATATTAAGAACACAGTTTCACAAAAAGCTTCAATGTATATTATTAAGTTAACAATACACACGTACGTTTACAATTCGTAAGGAACTATATATAATAGTCCTTGAAGCTAAACTATTTACCCTAGTTATTCTAGGATACGATTTACATCTAATTATAAACGATATACATTGATTTACATTCTATAACTATCTCTGCGAAGATCTCGGACTTGATATGTTCCATAAACGCGTATCAGTAGTAAAACCAATCACCAGTAGTAAATAAGTAACATCAGTAGTAAACTTGGTGATCAGTAGTAAGTCCAGAAACCAACGTCAGTAGTAACTACAATGATCAGTAGTATCTTCAATCTTTGTATGATCAGTAGTAACTAAGTTATAGAGAACACCAGCATCAACTTCATCAGTAGTAAATGTTTCTGCCCCATCAGTAATAAACATAATTATCACTAACTGCATCATCAGTACTAAGTTGATCTGTGATTTGCTCTAACATATATATACATAAACACATGAAGGGACGAAATTAAGAACAATAATAAACTAGATACAAAAAAGAAGAAGATGTAATTACCTTTGATGGTTTATTAGGGTTTAAGAGGAATGCGTAAGAGTAAATGGCGTGGAAACTGGAACAAATAAATATATAGACTAGAGAGATTAGGGGCTCTGTTGATTTTCCATTCAAAACTCAAATGCTAATTAACAGATTACTATTTATCCCCTAAATATAGAGATTATAGCCTGATAAAAAAGATTTAATAAAATAAATAAATATTTATTAATTTTATTTTTGTTAATTTTAATAAAATAAATAAATAAAATGGCTTAAAGATAGGCGGTAATGATATTTATTAATTCACCTTCTCGAACTTGAATAGTATTATACATTTGCGTAATTTTGATAATTGTTCATGCTTATCAAAATTGGGATTCTCGTAAAAACATGTGTAAAATTCCTTTTTAATTATAAATTTTAAGTTATTTAATATCTCTACTACTTTATAAAGCATTTACCCCCTTTCCATAAATACCTTTTAGAAAATTCAGCCACTTTCTTTCTATTTTGAGATTTCAAGAAAATCAAGAAAAAAAAGGAGAAGTCATGCCTCGAACCCATGACCTCCTCCTCATAAGTCAAGCACTAAACCACCAGCTCTAGGAGCTGCTTGCATTTAAAATTGAAAACATATACCAATAAACTGTTTCGGATTTCAGCCTTATAGAATAAACGCAGGCCCTTTCAAATTGAAAACACACGCCTTTTCAAATACCCTAATCACAGCCGTTGCTGCTTCCCTCGATCTTCGTCTTCCAGCCTTGGAAGTTGCAATCACGTTTACAGATAACACATTGCAATCACGTTTACATCTACCCACCTCGATTCTACAATAACCCCTTTCAAATGCCCACCTCGATTCAAGAAATCAGCCTCTTCAACTTAAGGGTTTCTAAACCCTATAAATACAAGACGAATGAGATAAGTTACAGGTTTCATCCAGCTTTTGATTCCAGAAGATACAAAATAGTAATCGAATTCCCATTGAACAGGTTTGCAATTCCCATTTGTTATTAATTTCAGTTTTGTTTTAAAAACTCTACTTAAAAATCTTTTTTTTTTAACGAACACGAATGCTATTCTGATTGAGTGAATCTCTTTTTGTTTATTTCGTTTTGATATGTTTATTTCGTTCATTCATTCTCAGATCAACGAATGGAATCCAAAAATCTGAAGGAGGTAACCGATGTTCCAACAGACCCTGCTACCATCGGAACAATCAAGGTATTACACTTTCTTATTTTTATTAAAATCGCATGTTATTAATTAAATGGGGATATCAAATTGCATAAATTTAAGGAAATCAAATGCACACATGGATTTGGCGAACCCGTTTTGATTCACATGGAAAAACTGCCCATTTGGCGAACCCGTTTTGACCCGTTTAGGCTATATCCCGCATTGCAGCCCTTTAAAATCACCTACTCTGTTTTCATACACAACAAATGAGTACTTTTATGGTTTCATTAGGTTACTATCATTGTATTTTATTCAGACTTATGAAGTTTGTATTATAAAATGTGGTTATTTGAAAACTTATGTACTAAAACAGAATAGTTTTAAATTCTTTTTCATTTAGTAGTTCTATTTAAAATTAGCATTTTCAAATAAATGGGACGTTAACATGCTCTATAACACTAATTTGACTATAGCTATTAGCACATATATTAAGCTAATACCACCAATTCTTTTAACCTTAATAACACTAATGCATTTGTTTTTTTAATTTAAAAGAACTCTACCATCGTCACCAATGAAGGGGCCAACAATGGTTCTAACCGCAACCACAATAACTGCAGCCACAATTCAGGTAATTACGAGTTTATTTACCCTTTTTTCATAGTTGACTTGGTTAATGAAATATAAGTAAACCTTTGATTAGTAACATGCAGTCTAAATTAGTAAACACTGGACTAATTTTAATAGTTCCTTCGAAAAAAATGGATACAAAAGACAGACAAGCTTGCCCCATATTTTAATAGTAAACACCAAATTAGTAAACATTGGACTAAAACATCATTAAAAAAAATAAAGGGGTTGTGGGTAACATGCCTGAAACACAAGCTTGCCCCATATTTTAATAGTTCCTTCGAAAGCTTTTCCACACAAAATGGATACAAAAGACAGATTAAGCATTAATTTTCTTAATGTCTTGCTAGAATGTAATGTCTTCAAAATATGTTCTTGTTCTTTCAGATTTAGGGATTGAAACCTTAATTGCTATAGATTTGTGCAGAAAATTCAATTCTTAATCCAAATGTGGGTGTAGAATGTTGTCTACACCCTATGAAGCAGCCTATAACTACACCAATTTAACAGATTAAGTATTTTTTTAAAAATAAAAAGAATAAAGCAAAGGGTTAAGAATCATTTTCTGATTTTGCCTCACACTAATGCATTTGTTTTTTTAATTTAAAAGAACTCTACTATCGTCACCAATGAAGGGGATGCTCCAACAATGATTCTAACCGCAACCCCAATAACTGCAGTCACAATTCAGGTAATTAACTAACATTTTAGACCAGTTTACTTTAAATTTTACGAATTGCTCGATTTGGTTTTACAATCACTGTTGTTAGGTGTATGATTACTTACTAATCCATTTGTTCTTTTGCTTTATAGGACACTATTGTCAGTACCAACGAATGTGATGCTCCAACTATGCTTCAAACAGCAGACATCCTGGAGGTAATTCCCTAAATGCCTACTTTGTTCATTAAATCTTTATATCTCTCTTTGGTGTGTTTGACATATTTAAATGCCTACTTTCATGTATTAATATTAATATTTCAGTCCCGGCCCTATGAAGATCAGATACATTGGATAAAAAACACTTGGAGTGATGCAAATTTCGATCGTTTTCTAGGTGCTTGCATTACAACGAGTATGAGATCAAGGGGGAATAGATGTTCTTTGCGGTGACGAAACATGAACTTTAACACTAAAGGGAGATTGTTATTGCCTTTACTTATCGACAAAATGTAGAACTTACTAATTTGCAAGTATCAGGATCTTGCAAAGAAATTTTGGCAGATCTCAAACAGAGAAGTTAAATGATCAGGATATTGGAGAACTTGAGGTGAGCTATTTGCTCTAAATTTTGAATGATATTACCAATTTGGTCAAGCTTTTTATTCTGATTGATCTGTGTTATGTTGACTCAGTTGGTACTTTAATAGGTATTCTACGAGGCATCAAAGCAGAGATTTCATGGTGATTCTGAATTCAGGTGTAATATCCAACTTCGTGGCCTGGTGTAATGATTTTACTACAACTTTTTTTATTGAATGTTCCATTTTCAAATTTATTCACTATGTTGGTATCACCTTAATGTAGGTATCGCCTTATTCAGAGAGAGCATTTTGTAATGTTTTTCACAGTAAGCCATTTTATGTAAAAATTTAAATAAAAAAAATGTTGAATTAGATATTGATATTTTACACATGGCTGCTAAACGTGCAGGATGACTACCAATTGATGTAAATAAATACACAAAAACAAATCATGTTGGATTTGGCCCTGATTTTGGTGATGATGGAAAAAGATTTAGGACTCGTACATAAGTTGTTAAGTTAGTTGATTTACTTGATGAAGCTAAAACTATTAAAGCTGCTCTTGTGGAGATTTTTTTAATTATTATAAATTATTAATTGTTTACCGTAAAACAATGAGTCTCTACTATATATAATTTCAGTCATCTCATTTGCTATTTTCAGAAATATAGGCTACAACAATTTGAACTTGTGACTCTTATAAGGAGCTTGATTAACCGAGTCACCATGGAATTTGTTGTCTCTTAGCTAAACATACACCTGCTATTAAAGATGTTTTCAATGGTATTCCAATTGTCATCTTGCATATGGAATGTTGTTTAGATCTTGTGGTTCTAAGAAAACTTATGAATAATGAAAGAACTTGTTTTTAAATACCGGATAACTTTGGCCCCTTGATGCCCCCATTGCATCTTCACTTCAACTTTTACTGTCTCTTATTCTTTTTAATAAATAAATTTTCCTACATACCAATAAAATAGACTTCATCGAGGCTGTACGCAATGAATTAAAAAATTCAAATTCTTTGGATTTAACGTGTAACATTTTCTAGAACGGCGGTACCCGGAGGCTATCGGTTTATTAATTACTCCGTACATACTAGAATCGCTTAGTACGTTACCTTGATTTTAGGAACCGTCAGTTCTGGGTCAGTTCCGTTTCAAATTTCGGCTACTGTCTTTGCTCAAAATATAGTTACAAGTGCTACCCGCCACTGCAAAATACCGTTTGCTCGCCACGAAATGTAGTTATACAGGGTACCCGCCGCCGCATTACGCGGGTACCCGGCTAGTTTACTTGTATATCTATACACGTAATTAAAACATGATATTTACTCCGTATATATTTACCTAAAATTGTTCTATCAAACAAACAATTTATTGTACAAACAATTATTTATTTATTTATTATTTTTCTTTTAAATATTTTAATCCTTTTTTTTTCATTTTTTAAAATTTTATTTTAAAATTTTAAAATCTTAAAACTATAAAATATTCAAATTTTGTTAGTTTACTAAAGGAGCGTAATTAAATTCATATGGTTTCGGGAAGTATTTCAATTATAACGAATAACGTATTTCGGAATTATGTAGAATTGAATTACGAAAGACAAATTCATCCAAACATCCCTCCGTAATGGAATTGAATACCGATTACAAAAGGATTACCTTAAAATAAACGACCCGCTTAGTATCTAAGCATTGCATAACGATGCTTAGAGACTAAACTTAATATTACGACTCGTTCTACATAATGGCCGGAGAGCCTTATCTAAGTTCATCATTGCATATTTACACTTGAACAAGACAAATCCCTTTCTTATGAGAGATTAGCATGGTGCACAAGAGATGCACGTGACGATGGTTTAGGTTTTGACAACTAAACGAACAAAATATTGCCCAAGGTGATCACATAGCCGTATGGAAGTTGTTAACCCAACGAGGAGCATATCGCGATTCGCATAAAAATACTAATTACATATTACATTTAAATAAAATACTACACTAGAAAAAATATTAATGAATGTTAGATGAACAGTAACATTTTCATTAAAAATTGTTATTATAGGTATTATGCTTTCGATAATATATTTCCAATGCGAAGTTTCTAAGCTAATTTAAATCGTCTGAATCGAGTCTATCAAGTACCTCCTTGCACGGGCCAAACCTATTAAATTAATAATTAATCTTTTTTAAACGAGCCTAATTTACTCACTTTTTTATACACCGTGGAACTTGAACCCATAATTTATAAGTCATGATAACATCTTATACCAATCTCTAATATCACTAGACTATAAGCCTTGGGTAAATGAATGACGAGTAAATCCTTGAAGTTATTAATATTATTGAAAGTGAGTTAAATAGAAAAATAATTTGGGTTTTGCTTTTAAATATTACTAATATTACTTTATTCAAAATAGGTGAGACTTATTCATCGCTAACTATTCATTTGAAATCATTATAACTCTCATTGTTATAGCTTGTATCAAAAACCTTGAAACTAACAATGTATCACTTATTGTAATACAAAAATAATATTAACATTTTAATAGTCAATAGTAAAATATATTATGTATTCATACTCATCTTTTTACCCATTTTGATCATGATAAGCCCTAAGGGGCCGTCACTAATATGTATAAAAAATTTGTACATTCATTGATAGAGTAATATTATTAAAAATCAAGGGCTGTTTTTATTTTAATTTTACCTTTTTATTAACAGTCCTTAAGATTATTATTATTATTATCATTTTTCTTATTAAATTACTAAAATGGTTCACTGTACGTTTGAATTTTGAATAAATCTATTTTTGGGCCCAATGGTATTGGATTCAAGTCGAAGCTGACTCATTGTGGACTGATTACGACTTTTTATCAAGTGAAACAGTCGGTCCCAACACATACTTTTATCCTTTTAAGGTCCACTAGCAGGCACCCGCGCAATGCGGCGGCGGGTACCCTGAAACTATATTTTGTAGTGGCGATATTGATGGTAGTGATAGTAGTGATGGTGCTGACCAGTGGTGTGTAATGATGGTGGGTGCGTGGCGGTAGTATTGATAGTTGGGGTGGTGATGCGTAGTGATGGTGTGTGGTGCTGGTAATGATTATGGTGATGGTTGGTGGTGGTGGGTGATGGTGAGTGGTGATGGTGGATTGGTGGTAGGAAGTGGTGATCAATATAATAATATGAGTTTAAGTATTAATAAAGATAATAAGGTAGAACATGAAAATTGCATATTCAAGTCCGGGATGTCAATTTTTTCAATACATAATTTTTTTTTTAAATAACAAGTGTTTGAATGAAAATTAAAATTTAGGAAAAATCTAAATGCTATCATACAGAGTAAAGATGGTATCTAAATTCCAACTTAATGTTATATGGCGATGGGAAGAAAGTCTTATGAAAAACAATTAACATATTAATAAAAGGATTAATATTTTTACAATTAAAGAGTAAATTTGCTTGTAGGTTGTAAGAAAGTCTTATGAAACACAATTAACATATTAATCTCTCTTCATACAGGAGCTATGTAGAATAAATACACACTAAAATTACATTAAATAATTATTAATTAACATGTTAGCAAATAGACGATTTAGTACATTCTGAAAGTAGAAAACCTTTGATGAGTGCAGGTCTTTCAAAAGGAGGCATCTGCGAATAATAAACAATTTAACTGGATCTTGGAATATTTGGATCTGGGCAACAATCCATTCAAATGGGCAAAACAAGAATACTTGGTCTTGAGAATACCTGAAAACAAAATATGCGAGAGAAATAGTAGGAAGCCATCCACTCAATCCAAATACATATTTTAACCAAAACAAGCTGTAGAATATAGTGCACATGCAGCACCCATACTAAATCCTCCAATACCTAGGTTAACTGTGAAAGAAATAGTGACTGAAATATTGAAAAAAATGTATGTAAATAATATTCGGGTCAAATGAAATTACCATCAGAGGGCTTGGTTGATAACGAGTTTGCTATGTGTGCTACAGAAGCATCACGACCTTCAATGTCATTTGGACCATCTTCCAGAAGCTCTCCTTCATTGATCTCTGTTAAGAACCCAAAAATATTGCGAAATAATTAAAAATAATGAATTTAATTGAATTCAAGAATGTTTAATGCTTTAAATTTAAAATCTCGATATATTGCATGTAGCACAAGAGAAACCTGCAAGCACAGTAACTGGTCGAGTTGGAGCCGTTGGGCTTATCCATTTAATCTAGAAAAAAATGTAAATATTTCATGTCATTAAATGATTTTTAACGAAAATATGAAGACGAAAATATATAAATATTCTTACCTTGGAAGAGGAATGTTCTCCAAAAGTTGTGATCAGTTGCAAAAATAAACAAAAAAAACCATCAAAAATCTGTGTAAGTTATGTTAACAACATAATCAATTTGCATTCTCTACACCGCATAGCTGTGGATGAAACCCTAACCACATGCAACCCTGATCCTTAGGTATGAGATGAAATTTCACACAATGAGGAAGATGTTCAACATTGATTCCGAGTAGAGAAAAAAACCCAGGATTATTATACAAAATTGCATAAAGACTCTAGATCCTTAGGTCGAGATTGAATACCTTAATAAATGCGCAAACAAATTGCTTAGATCGGTAACAAAAATCATACTTGAGGTCGTCGATCGGAAGGGGGATTGTCGGAGGTCGGAGGACGGGAGGGGCGGAGGACGGGAGGGTCGGAGATCGGAGGTGACCTGTGAGAGGTCGGAGGACGGTTTCATGCGTGAATGATAGTTTTGGAAAATGAAACCCTAAATGGTTGAAGGGTTCACGCATGCAAGGCACTACAAGCGTGAACGGGCAATGATACATTACCGATGCAAATGTAGTCTGTTTCCCAAACCCTTTCAACTTCCTTATTTGTAAATATATCTCAACCGGTTAATAAAGATAAGTGTAGCAAAAGATTCAGCAAGCGCACTTGTAGCTCAATGGTTAGAGCGCTTTCTTCGAAGTATTGTAGTCGGAGTTCGAATCCGGTTGTGTGCAATGTTTTTAAAGTTCAAAGAAGATACAAAAATAGAAAGTTTTTGGCTGAATTTTTATAATGCTAATTAGGAAAATGTCCTAAATGCTTTATAGATAGTAGAGATATGCGTATCTCAAGAATGTTTACTCGCACACTACTTGTTTGAAGCCCACGCACTATCGCTTACTTGTGTTTTTTGCTGACACGTGCCGTTTTATTATTAACTAGATCACAAAAGATGTCGTTTACTGCTTAACGGGTCCGCATGCGCCGTTACAGGTACTCAATTACTCCCTCCGTCCCTAAATAAAGTTCCCATTTTGCCTTCAAATTTTGTCCCTAAATAAAGTTCCCATTTCGCAAATATAAGGGGCCCACTTAATATAATAATATTATTACCAATACTTTCACCACTAACTATCTCTTAAAACACTTTCTCTCTCCAATCAAACCTTATATTTTAATCAAAAGTAATACCAAATACCCCACCACTAACTATCTCCTAAAATATTGTGCCCAATACAAATGAGAACTTTATTAAGGGACGGAGGGAGTACTACTTTAGTCCTTCGATTATTCATCAACTTACGATTTTATTTTATGAAGAAAAATTGTCGCATGTTTAGTTAGAAACTAATGAGGTACCACACATTGCGGTGGCAATTAGGGGTGAGCATAAAAACCGAAAAAGCGAAACCAATCCGTTAAAACCGCCAAAACCAAACCGATAAAACCGAAACCATTTCAAAACCGACGGTTCGGTTTTAGATTTTGAAAAAACCGATGGATTCGGTTCGGTTTCGGTTTTAACCAAAAACCGCCTCCATTAAGAAACCGCCCCACTAATATTTAATATATCATATATATTTTTCATTTTTATATTTATTAAATAGAAGTCGACCTATTTAAGTATTTGAATGTCCATCTACAATGGTTCATTAATGCTTATATCGTTATTATATGTTACAAAATATATTTATTATTTGAATTTTGGGTTGAAAATTGTATTCATTGTTGAAATATGTTATTAGACATTAAACTTAATGATGTAAGTTACATGTTATTACTGAAATTTGTATGTAGTTTAAAAAAAAGATTAGTGCATGAAATTATGTATCTATGTTTAAGACGAGGTGAATTCGGTTTTAAAACCGAAACCGAACCGTTAAAGGCTAAAAACCGTTAAAACCGAAACCGTTAAAAACCGAAACCATTGGGTTTGAATATCCTAAAATCGAAATTAGCGGATTCGGTTCGGTTTCAGCCTAAAACCGCCCCAAACCGTCCCATGCACCCCTAGTGGCAATAAAGAGTGAGATTGCAGTGGCGGTCGGCAGGCGTAAGGGTGGAGGCGGTGCTTCCGAAAATGATTGATGGTGGTTGTTGTAGTCGTTGAAAATCGCTGCCAATGGAAGGAACGAAAAAAAATAAAAAAAAAAAGTGAAACGTATAATGGAACATTTAGAATTTTTTAACTAAATAGAGGAGAAATTGTAGAAACATATAAATAATTAGAGGTGGATCAAAATAAGTGATACACATGTAAATAATTTATTTTTTTTGGAAACGGCAAATAATATCAACGGAATTCTACTCGCAATATTTCAACGAGCACCAAGGTTCGAGCTCCTTTACAGGGCAAAATTACCTTATTTGAAAAAAAGGGATTATTTCTCCACTAATTATCTACTTTAATAAAGTAAAATTATCATTTTACCTTACTTTTACTTTTAAACATCATTAATATCATTTTATTTAAAATAAGTGAGACTCATTCTCTAATAACTATCCACTTTAATCTGATTTAAACTATATTTTAATCTTTTGCTTCAAAAACCATGTTTCATTTAAATGTATCACTTATTTTGATACGGAGATAATATATGTTTTTTTAGTTCTTAACATCTCATAGGCAAATGACCACATCTTATTTAAATTAGTTACATGGATGTATAAAAATCAACAATTAATGTATATCATGGCTTTAAATCAAAGGTAAAAGTACAATAGCTAATTAATTATACGATTTTGATAATGACAGCCCTATGGCCGTCAATAAGAACGGATAAGAATGAGCAGTTTTGATTTCTGATTGGACGGGGAATATGGATGTTGCTAGATTTAAGGAACACAATTTGATTAATGGGGTTAAAAAGGGTAAATAGTATAAAATGTAACCAATTACCAGTAATATTTTTCAAAATGAAATAATCTTTTTTATTGACAGACCTAAACACTGTCATTATTAAAACCCTTAATTATATCATATAGTAAAGGGACTTATTAACTCTAGTATTTAAGAATATTGTTGATAGTATAATTTTCAGCCACCATATGATTGTGATTAGATTATAACCACTAGAAAAGAGTAATATCAAAATTGTTGGATGATTATGATCAAATGAAGCCATTTTCAATTTTTACAACCAACCCTTTTGCAGTGGTAACGAAAGTGTCTTTTAGTAGCAAACCCTATATTAAGAACCAAAAAAAATCCACACATAAGACCACCCGTAACGTCATGGTCGCCACCTTTGGTCGTCCGATGTGGCGACGCGTCCCCCCCTTACGCCCACACCACTTCGACGCGTCGACCGTGCCCAACGGTCGAATAGTCGACCGATCAATTTTCAAAGGGGAAAGGTTTTTTCAAAGGGGAATGATTTGGTCGCCTGGTTACGTGTGTTTGGTCGGGATTTTTTATGTGTTTGGTCGGGCTGATGTGGCGCAGAGGTGGCAGGGGTGACCAAACTGGGTTTGGTCACCCATTACGCATAGTCTAACAGCATGAAACTTTTAGATAAAATGTATTGATGATGTTTTGTCGTTATGGATAGGGATGGTAATTGATTTGATAGTCGTACCCATATTGATTTAATTTTGATTCCGTCATTTATATAATATAATATAGTCATAATCGGAAGATCGGGATGGTGGAGTTTAAACTTTAGGACGAAGGGTTTTGGAACTTCAAATTTTGAGGTGAATTGTTAATGGTTGAATAGTTCAACATGGTTAAACGGGTTGATTGAACCAAATTATAAGACTGTTTTCAGTCGTGATATTAATTGATACTTTAGTTTTTTTCCAATTCAATTTCACGTCAGTTGCCACTCTATACACATACAATACTCACATACACATATCAGTTGATACCCTCCATTATAAAGTATACACATACAACGTGTATATCAGTTGAGTGTCAGTTGACACGACTCTAATTTAGAAAAACAATTCACGGCATCAGTTGAGTCATGGTTAAAATTTATCTTATTATTTGTGACTACTTCATGTTACTACTTACTACATGATACTCCACTAATTTATCCTTCTTCATATAATCTTTTAATTTTGACATCTAACTTAAAAGCTAGTAACAAATAATAAATATCAATATCATTTACTGTATAAAACAAAAGTAGTGGTATAAGGTGTTGCCCATGACCCATAGGTCATGGGTTCAAGTCCCGTCGTGGACTTTGGTGGTGAGATTTATTCCTCATAGGTGGAAGGTTTAAGGGAAGACATACTGCCCCTTGTGGTGTCACTGTCCATGTTCGAACCACTAACTTACTAACTTGCCGTTCAAAAAATAAAAATAAAAAATTTGTATAAGAGTTCAACTTGGTGGGACCCACCTTTGAAATCTTGGGCAGAGACGGCAGTTTTTCTTCTGACCTTCTCTGCTTCTTCTTTACTATAAAAACAAGGAAAATGCTAACCATTGCCCTTAGGGCAATGTTTAAGAAATTGTACAAAAACCACTTTATCCATTCTTAACCATTGCCCTAAGGGCAATGGTTAGCAAATCCCTAAAAACAAATCATCCCATTTCTCTCTCTCTCTCTCAAACTTCTCTCTCTAAAAAAAATTACTCTGTTTTAATTTCAATTAAATAAAATAGCATTATGTTCCTGGAGTTCTTTTGTGCGTATGAATTCTCTGTGAATCAACGGAAAGTCTTCACTTTCACACATAACAACTCCGAATGAAGATTTAACGAATCTTGTTTTAGGGTTTTATAAATCTCAGGGAAAAGGTCTGATCTTTGCTTGGTTTTGCTCGATTTTGCTCTTGTTTTCTTAAATTAATTTGTTTTTTCTTCCTTTTCCTAGCTCGGTTATATCTATCTTTCTTTAATTTTGCCCTAATTTAGTTTCTGTATGCCCTTTTGATGCAAATACCGGATATGCCCATTTTGTTCTTTAGATGAAGTTTCATATGAATATCTATCTGTTGGGTATTTTATGACTTGAAACATGCTGAAATTGTGGAATCTTTCCTGGGATTAGGGTTTTTTAGGAATTTTTATTTTATTAATTTTTTTTTTTAATTTTGGGGATTTATGGAGGAGGTTGAATCAGCTAATAAAGCTGCAGTTGAAAGTTGCCATAGAATATTAAATCTTTTAGCTCAACCCAAAGATGATGTACAAGCAAAGAACCTTAAGTTACAAACAGGGGAAGCTGTTATTAGATTCAAGAAAGTTATCTCTCTTCTTGATGATGGTTTATGTCATTCCAGAGTAAGAAAATTCAAAAAAGGTCAAAACTTTATCAATCAAATCCTACTTTTAGACAACCCCACAATTCAAGAACAACCAAAACCCCTTCAATTTAACACAATTCAAGAAATCGGTTCAAATAGTCTCAGAAACAGTCTTTCTTTATCAAATGATAAACTTTCACTCGAATTGAACTCAATTGGGAAATCCCCAATTCAAATCGGGACTTCCCAACAAAACCCTAACCCTAATTTGAATTACCAATTTCTGCAACACAATCACCAACAAGCACAATTACAGCTCAAACATCAAGCTGAAATGATGTACCGACGTAGTAATAGCGGAATAAATTTGAATTTTGATAATGTCGTTTGTACCCCTACAATTTCATCAAATCGGTCGTTTATGTCTTCATTGAGTATTGAAGGGAGTGTCACCACTTTAGATGGGAGTTCTTTTCAATTGATCGGGTCAACACGGTCAACCGATCAAGCGCCACATCAGCATAAACCGAGGTGTTCGGGTAGGGGAGAAGATGGGAGTGTGAAATGTGGGAGTTCGGGTCGATGTCATTGCTCCAAAAAGAGGTTAACATCTTTACCTTTTTTGCCACTGTTACATTTTTAGGGTTTGGATAAACAGATTTAATTAATTATAATTAATTTTGCATCAGAAAACATAGGGTTAAGAGGTCGATTAAAGTACCGGCGGTTAGTAACAAACTTGCTGACATTCCTCCTGACGAGTTTTCTTGGAGGAAATATGGTCAAAAGCCTATCAAAGGTTCACCTTATCCTAGGTACCATTTAATCCCTAAATAAAATCTAATTTTAATTAAAGCGAAAATCTAATTTTAATTTTAATTCAGAAAATTAATATTTATTCGGTTGATTACAAACAGGGGTTATTACAAATGTAGCAGCATGAGAGGTTGTCCTGCAAGAAAACATGTTGAACGATGTTTGGATGACTCAGCAATGCTTATTGTCACTTATGAAGGCGAACACAATCATACAAAAGTTCCTTCTCAATCTGCAAACACATAAAAAAAGGGGGAAAAAACATATTTTAATTTAAGGAAAAAGATCGCGAATTGTATGTTGTTTGTTGTTTCTTTTTAACTCTTTTCGTGATCGCATTGGGTGGGTCCCGTATATGTTTTTTGGTGCGATTTTAGGTCATGATATTGATATATGGTGGGTTGGTCTTCGGTTGTTTTTATAAATTTAGAGTAGATGGTTTTCTGTTTTTTTTGTTGTTGTTGTTGTGGTACATTTGTGTCTTTAGTCGGATAAAAATGAACCTTTTTTGGTTTGCGGGTAACCTGAAAATATTGTTTTCCGGTTTTTTTACTGGACAGAGAACATGTTTTGCATTCAAACTGAGAACTGTTTTGGATCTGGTCGATTGTTGGTCCAGTTTGTATTAAGAAAATAATCATAATCAGTTTGTAGATTTAATTATATATTTTCTTTTCATTAACCTTATGTCCTTAATCTTGATGAAGCTTAATTACAACTCTATGTATAATCAGTTTGGAGTCTTCTGTTTTAAATTTGTAAATGTATTAGTATTTGTGCTTCATTTTGAAAGTTGTTCTCACTGTCACAAGTCACAATTCTCTGATTTGTATTTGGTGCTAGTGTCTTACTAGCTTTTTAATGCATTTTTATTATCTTTTTAATGCATTTTTTACTAGCTTTTTAATGTTTTGCCGTTCAAAATAAAAAAAAAAATCAATTAGAATTAGCAGAAAATTAAACATTCCAAGGCTAAAGGAGTGTTCAAAATATCCATCTGAATTCGATATTCGAATATCCAAAAAGTCGACCTGAATTCGATTTGGGTTCATCTAAAATTCGGGTATCCGAATTTTTGGATTCACGTAATAAATCTCAAAGTTTTGATATATCTGAGATATTTGAAATTTTTTTTCTATTTTTAAATAACATACAAAACAAATACAAGTAAATATTGACCAATATATTTTGTTTTTCATATTATAAAGTAATTTTCAATGAATTTAAAGTATTTAACACTTGAATTTTATTTTATTTTTGACCAAATGTTGGTATTTTTTGAGATTTTTTAAATAATTGAAAATTTTCAGATATTTGAACTTTAGGATACGGATTCAGAATTAAAAATCCACTATCTAAAATACCGGATATCTGAATCTACAAATATCCGTATTTGAATACTCCTAGATACGGAGTATATTCAATGACAAATTGAAGTTTGAAGTATACACATCTGTGTAAGTTGTAACTTGATGGGTGATTTGCTTGTTGGTATTGGGAGCTGATTTTTTCAAGAAAGGGTACTATTTTTACAAGAAAATTTAAATTTAGAGGACAACTATACCCCTAAACCTATATTATCCTAAAACCTCTTTGACGCCAAACGTTTTATGTCCTTCCGTTATATTTTTCTTCTACCTTTTCCAATAAGTCCTTTGTTGCATTTTAAATAAATTTTGTATTGCTATCTGACACCAAAAGTTAAACGTCTTTTTTCGTAAAACAAATACAACTTGCATGAGCTAAATATCACATAAAGGAATAAAACATAATAACATGATAATAAAATTAAAACACAAGCCTTAAAAAATCCAATAGTGATCATAAAGTTTCGACCTGTTTCATCAAAATAAATGCAAAAGTGTGTTCCAAATTATAAAAAAATTCTTGGGATCCTAATTAAACAAATTGGATCATACTACAACCAAAAAACATCATTCGGAAAATTGGGATATGCATTTAAATCAATTAGGTTGCTTTCATTGTGCGTATGACTAATCTCCCCACCACGTTCATTGTTACGTTGAGCACAAGTAGAAGTTGAAGGATTATGTTTGTGTGATGATTCTACATACTCAAATCTTGAAGGATCTCGTGCCGTAGAAGTTGTTCCTTTTTTCTTTTTCGATTTTGGAGGCCTTCCTTTTGATCGATGAATCACCGGCTCGAAGAACGTATCAGATTGATTAACAAGTTTAGTAATCATCGACTTAGCAAATTCTTTCTTGTTTAGAGGCCACACTTGGTACTTGGAATTTAACTCGTCAAGCAACTTAACAAAATGGTCATCACCACCATTGTGTGAACTGTCTTCTGAATTTAGAGACAATGTAGTAATCCACCAATGCGGATGAACAATATCCAATGGAAGTGTCATTTGTTGCCCATATTTTATCTTGTGAGCACAAGGAAGACCCATAGTAGCCATAAATTGACCCGTGCACGGAGTCATTGCACCTAAAAAAACCAAATAATTAGTAAAGGTTAAAGAAAAATTTAAAATTGTAGAATATAAATATATAATATAACAATTGGAAATCTTACCATCTTTTATTTTTTCATATTGCTTATATATTTCATCTAATGCAAAGTGAGATATATTATACAAAAGCTCTCTAAATATAGGTATATTACACTTGTGAGAAATTTGAATTTTCTCACTTGCGAGTTTCACTTTAATCTCATTAAATTCATGCTCAACCGCAAGACAAATTTTGTCTTTCACTTCTTGAAATCCACCTGTAGAAACTTGTAAGTACAATTTGAGTTTAGCATGAGCACCTTCAACTCTTGAGGTCGAATGATTACCGAAATGTAAGTACTTATCCGTCCAAGCACTAACAAATTTTTCTTTCCAGCGCAACCATATGTTCTTTATGTACTTAATCGCATCGTTTTCTTTATAAAACGACTCAAAATCACCCCAATTTTTCTCAAAAAGAGCTTCTGTTCTTGAGTATACCACATTATTCCAACTTGACATAAAAATATTAAACTCTTCAGCCTGTGGAAAATGTTTCTTGCAGTTTGCCAAAACATTCTTTTCAATATGCCAAACGCACAAAAGGTTTGCTGCATTTGGAAATACATCACTTATTCCATTCATTAGTGCCAGTTCCCTATCCGACATAATCACAGACGGTTGATTATCATATCCGAGAATCTCCTTAAATGCACGTAATGCCCAACTATAACTTTCTTGATCCTCTTTTTCCAAAAAAGCAAACCCAGAATAAAAAGTGGTATTAAAGCATGAAACTCCAACTATATCAAGGAGAGGCATGTTATATTTATTAGTTTTGTATGTGCAATCCATCAGAAATATATTAGAGAAGGTTTTGGCCAACTTAATTGACAAGGGGTGCGCGATGAACAAATGAGTTATACGCCCTTCTGGGTTATGTAAAATGTCATATGAAAACCCACTTTTTTCAAGCTCCTCAAATAAGGAACTAATCATTGACCGATTTTTTAAATTATCCTTTCGAATTTTTGCCTTCAAGTTGTATATAGTTCTTGAGATCGCTGGAATATTTGGGTTTTGTTGACGCAACGAAGAAAGAATTTGCCGTGGGGGTATTCCAGAAATGGTCATGTGTTTTACAGTTTGTATGTCATCAGGTAGTAATCGGCGGAACGATGGATGCCCGGAAATGTCGGTAGACGGCTCATGGTTATGTGTCAAGTTTTTTGCCTTCAATACCCAAGTACCATCACTTACCTTTATACCCTTGATTTGGAAAGGGCAATTGATCAAACGAGATCCACCACTTTTTTTTCTTTTGTCCCCAGGACGACGCAAATCTCGATAGGAGCCACTTCGGTCGCATTGCAACGTGACGTACTTATCTTTTTTTGAATCACAAATAGATAGTCCATATCCTTTTCCGAAATAAAATGTCCGCACACACTTTAGTAAATCATCATAGGATTCGAATTTGGAGCTAGAGAGATAAACTTCCTCACTTTGAGTCATTGGACTTGTTGAGTCGATTGAGCTCATCTGTTTAATGACATCAAAATTGTAATTTAAATTAAATGAATAACCAGAAAAGCTACTACATTGAGTAACTATTCAAAATGTAAGTATCATGAAATTTTTGTTACTGCGTGAAACAAAATTAAGCTATATTTCAAATAATGAATTATATATTATCAAACATGAATTAGCTACAACAACAATTAATTATGAAACTTAGGCCGTGTCTAAATTATGAAATTAAAGCTACATGTCGAAATCAAATTTAAGACGTTTCTCAATTATGAAAATTATAAGCTACAATAGCAATTCATTGTAAACAATGAATTAAGAAATCTAAACAAGTATACGTGGAAAGCATACATACCTTCAAACAAACAAGATAATCAAAGGGATATAATTATCGTAGAAAGCACTGTGAAAGACTACAGAAGCTAAAGGAAACGGTAGCCGTCGTCTTGTAGGGTTTTTTTAGGGTTATAAATTAAAAGGTGAAAAATTAGTTATATTTTATTTAGCGTTATATTTAACAGAAGGACATAAAACGTTTGGCGTCAAAGAGGTTTTAGGATAATATAGGTTTAGGGGTATAGTTGTCCTCTAAATTTAAATTTTCTTGTAAAAATAGTACCCTTTCTTGAAAAAATCAGCTCCCGTTGGTATTGGTTGATTTACTTAGATACATCAATCATTTTTAATGGTTTTCACTTATATAAATGCAACCTAAAATATTATTGCATCTTTCATTCTGAGAATCAAAGTGTTGCGATAGCATAGTCAACTCTTGATAACTTATTCCGGTCCGTATGGAGCAAAAAAAAACCCCGTGGAAGGTGATGTGGCATGACCTCCACAGTCTGGTGAGATTTTAAACACCACCCCTACACATATGCCATATTGAGTAGTGTAATAGTAATTTTCTCCATTCATAATTTTAAGATCAGTTGAAAGGTATATATTAAGTGAAAGAGACTAGACAATGGATAGATAACATAATTCTTCATAGTTATTCAAAAGCGACAAAGTGGAATGACTTAGTGCCAAAATAAGTTAACATTTTTATTTGGAGGGTTATTATGGATCGGTTGCCTACGAGAATGAACCTTTTATATAGAGGGTTAAATATTTCGGACATGTTGTGTGCGATGTGCTCAAAAGAGGTGGAATATGTTATGTTAATCACTTGTTTATTAGATTGAAGTTGTATCTCAAACTTGGCAATCTATTTTCTGGTGGATCAGAAACAACTTTATTTATAACAATTAAAAGTTAAGGAAAGAGATGTTAATAAATCTAATTAAGGAGTTTTTGTTTGTTTGGTTATGTAATTGTATAAATAAGTGTAAGGTTAATTGGGTACAATGGTTTAAACAAAAACCCTCTTTGATTGTTTGTATGTATTCTAGCTTCTCACTATTTTTTAATATATTGAGATCTCTAAAATAGACAAACTCAATTAAATTATATGATTATTGTTTGTCAAAAGTTGCACCAAAGTTACATAAAAATGTACCATCTGATCTATGTAGAATGACAAACTAGTTATGTTTTGAATATATACACGCTTTTTTACATTTGTATGAACACCTTCTAAATGTATCATCTTATCTTATACTCCGTAGTGTTTGAATTACTATTTCAACCAATCTCTTTTACTATAAATGTTAACGTTTGAGAATGTGTCAATATTGTTACCTCATATCGGGCGAACTATGTGTATATGCGTAAAAATATGAAAGATAAAAAAAATACTAAAATTTCGTTGAGAAAGATTTCTATTGAACGAGTCTAGATAATTCTCATATGGTAATCATCGTTTGCGAAACACGTGAAGGTATCAAGAAAAACCTTCATAGTGTCATGATAGAAATCGCTTCATCAACCGATGATTGTCGTTCGCTCTACATACAAGTTTTACATTCATATATTACACCCAACTCGTGAGTCGCGTGCCCCTATCAACTACTTGAAACAACTTCATTGCCCTATTTTTCATGCCTCACCCCGTTTGTGGACCCTTTTTCATCTGAGATGAAATGCCAAGGTCATAATCGATCTATTGGGTTTAGAACGTGACATTCGTTTAGCTTATTGGCTATGATCTAACAACATCTATTTATTTGCGAAGTTGTGTCTCTATCTCACGGTAGACGTATGACTGTTTATATCTTACCTCTCTCATTTGAAGAGATTAAATATTGTTGTGGTCGTATGCTATCATATAGTATTATAGCATTTGTTCATGAATCATTTGCAATTAATCACATTAACCATTAGTTATGGAATTGCCACTATTAGTCAAAGGAATTATAGGTGTTCATCTTTGTTGACATTATAGCAAGCTTATCATACTCAATAATTGTGCATTTTTTCCCATTCTTGGATATAGTTACTACTTGATCTTATAGCATCACATAAGTTTATAACATCACACAAGTACTTCAAAACATTCCTTAAAAACGATTAAAATCATCATTTCCTACTTGAAAACAGACGTTTTGACCATCATTGGTTTAAAATCAGTTATCTCCTAAACCGATGATCATTAACAACAATGTTAGTAGTCGTTGTAAAGCTAACAAAATTTCCTGCAAAACTAAAAAACTTTCATTGAAATTCATCAAGTGTAGCTCAAGTTATGGTGAAATGAATCAAGCATAGAAACACACTATGCCTACCATTTTATATAAATCTTCATTACAACATCATACAATGCTTCACCCATCTTACCTTTTTAGCCGTTAATTGTGAATGATCTAACAGACAATATTTAAACTGACACTATCCGTGTGCTAGGTGATCATCCAATCAGATTTCAGTATTTTGATATTCCCTCATTAAAGACACGTTATTTAAATCCCCAAAATCTTCATCATCCTCTCATACCTGCAATATTCGATCCACGATCAAAACCCTAACCCTAGCTTTAGTCAATGGCGACCGAAGAACCAATTGTCCCGACGGCACCGGCCACCGTGGAGGAGGATGCACCTTCTGCGAAGACGGAGGAAAATCCTCCGGCTGAAACCGATACGAAGGAAACGAAAGCGAAGAAAACGAAGAAACCTAGTGCTCCGAGGAAACCTAGGAATCCTTCTTATCCTCCTTTCTTAGAGGTATTTGACTACATTGACGTTTGTTTTGCTGAAATTGAGGTCTTATTGAAGCTAATTTATTAGTTGATTGTGTTTATTGATCTGTTTTCGTTGTTTGATTGGTTCTACAGATGATTACGGACGCCATTGTTACGTTGAAGGATAGAACTGGTTCGAGTCAGATTGCGATTGCGAAGTTCATTGAAGAGAAGTATAAGAATCTACCGGCGAATTTTAGGAAACTGTTGTCAATTCAGCTGAAGAAATTTGTTGCCGGAGGTAAACTGGTTAAGGTCAAGGCGTCTTACAAGCTACCGTCGTCTAGAGCTCCCGCTAAATCTGCTCCGGCGAAGAAGAAGCCAGCTGCAAAGGCGAAAACAACAGCTAAGCCAGCCACAAAAAAAGCTCCGGCTAAGAAAAAACCAGCCGCTGCTCCGAAATCTAAAGCTGCAGCAAAGCCGAAAGCAGCTGCTAAGCCGGCTGCTAAATCTAAGCCAGCTGCAAAGGCTAAACCGGCTGCTAAGGCTAAACCGGCTGCTCCGGCGAAATCAAAACCAGCTGCCAAGCCGAAGACTTCCACGAAGCCGGCGGCTAAGGTTGCTAGGACGTCGACTAGATCTACACCGAAGAAAGCAGCAGCTCCGAAACCGGCGGCGAAGAAAGCTCCGGTAAAGAAAACGCCGGTAAAGAAAGCTCCGGTAAAGAAAGCTCCGGCGAAGAAAGCTGGTGCCACAACAAGGAAGGGGAAGAAATGATGATTTTAGTGATTAGTAATGTAATTTGTTTGTAGTTTGATTAGGTGTAAAGTGATGAATGCTTGGGTGTAATTAGATTCGTTTATACACATGGAATTATAGAGATTCGATCTTAATTTCTTGTTGCTATATACAACATTCTGTTGTTTTTTAATCTTCAATTAAATTGGTGATGATCATTATGTCACTTTATTTAAAGTAAATCGATTTCTGCAAATTTTATACCGCGATTATCGTTTCTCACATGGTGGTTAGTTTTCCGGCAGACGGTTGTGGTGGTGCGTTTGGGATTCCGACGTGGCATTTTAAAAGGGAAATAGCGCGTGTTATTACATCGAATTCAAGGAAGTCTCATGTTTGTGGACATGTGGTCACATCATATTTTTACGCGTGTGAATCACGGTCTTGTATTGTGAAATGATTTTTATGAAGAAATACTATTTTTTTTTTTGAAAACGGCAAATAAAAAAACGGAAGCCTACTCGCAAATTTTCAGCGAGCACCCCGAGTTCGAGCTCCGCATAACGCATAAGCGGGCAAACCCAGGCCCCA
The DNA here is from genome assembly GCA_963853835.1 of Calendula officinalis. NCBI lineage: Eukaryota > Viridiplantae > Streptophyta > Magnoliopsida > Asterales > Asteraceae > Calendula > Calendula officinalis. The sequence goes on from OY970821.1 coordinate 100,421,497, forward strand.
AAGGGATTTCCAAGGAAAATTCCCCATATGTGCCCGTGTGAGTTATGAGTTAAATTACGCTAATGCAACGCTCCCAAAGGGATTCGAACTCACGACCTGCAGCCCACATGAGTATAAACCCAGTGCCTCAGACCAGCTAGACTGGCCATCATTGGCATGAAGAAATACTATTACTTTTTATATTTTTTATAAGCTTTTGTTATCGTTTAATCAAAATAAATTTAGAAAATTAAATGACGAGATATGTATACGGATAAAATAATGAAGTATAAATATTTACTAAAAGACGATATAATTTTTCATTATGTAAATATTTACTCAGTTATAAATGTTGCATCATTATTAAACTGTAATAATGGTCCCTGTGGTTTGGCCAAATTGCACGTATGGTCCTTAAACTTCATTAAGTGCAGGCGCAGTACATATGATATGCGTTTTGTTGCATCCATGGTCCCTCCCCCTAACTCTGTTAAGTATGTCCGTTAGATAAAAGGTACTTTAGTCATTTCACTTTATTTGGTCCCACTATCCCCATCCTATCTATCTCTTTTCCCATCTCTCTGCACACACATACTAAACACACACTAAACCCTAAAACTAAAATCAAAGATACCACCATCTTCGGCGACCACCTCTATCTCCGGCGATCTATAAAACCCAGTCTGAAATACATCTCCGGCGTCTTACCTGCAACCGCCGCTGTGTTACTCCGGATTCTTAATGCTCATGTGTTACTCCGGCGAGGGACAACGCTGTGTACAGATCTGGTGGAGGAGAAGACGGGTTTTTGGGTGGAGAAGACAACTTTTTTAACCTCCGCTGCAGATCTGGAAGTTATTTGGGCGATTTGGTGACAACTTGCCATCGTCGGACCTATTTCGATTTTGAGTGGAGATTCCGACTTCCGACCACATCCCCCAGATCCGTTCTGATTTCCGACCACCACTCCCATATCTGTCCCGCCTCCCACCGCCGTCGTGGAGGGTCCGACCACCGGAGATTTGTTGAAAGAAGCTACGGTGGTGGAATCGCGACTTTTTTACACTCGCCGGAATAACGACCTCGCCTGAATAACGACCTTGCCGGAATTATACATGCAAATCATCGAATCACCTGCCAATCCACTTGTTGTTTTGAAGAATTTAGCTTTTGAAGATTGTTGAATTTGTGTACCAAAAATGAGAGTGGCAATTGCAGATCCGGTTTCCCTTTGAAGAAGATGAGAGAGAGAGAGAGAGAGAGAGGGGGGGGGGGGGGGGGGGGGGGGGTTAAAGTGGTGGACCAAATAGAGTGAAATGACCAAAGTACCCTCTAACTAACGGACATATTTAACAGAGTTAGGGGGAGGACCATGGGTGCAACAAAACGCATACCATAGGTACTGCGCCTGCACTTAATGAAGTTTAAGGACCATACGTGCAATTTGGCCAAACCGCATAAACCATTCTTGCTATTAACTCTTATTAGTGTTGTAGTCGGTCATTAAATCATGGAACATGTAGCAATAACATAGTAATATTCTGCCTCCACATAATCATCACCTCTTAACAGTGAAAACATTGTAAGTTTGACACAAGCAAACTAGACTCCGGACCTGAACGAACCCCACAATACTATTCTAGTTCCCAATTTTGTTTTTCACGCAAAACCGGTTCTTGATCCAGTCCAAAACCGGAAAAAGCCGAAAAACCTCAGAAAAACCGGAAAAATCTCGTACTCGGTCTGGTCCGTTCTGATTCAAGATGTCAGCAGTTCAGTCCTCAGTCCGGTACAAGATTTTATCAGTTTGGTCCTCGTTCCAGTCAAAACCCTTTTCTCAATTTCTAGTCTAGTTTCAACCGGTTCAGCTTGATATTTAGACGGACAATATACCGTAGCTATCTAAACGAAAAATAAGTGAAGATAGAACTGCAAATGCGTAGAGCTATTCAAGCTCGAACTCCTATGAATTAAGTTTTAAATTTTAATCAAGTATGAATATAAAAAATGAGCTCGAAACATAAAACAACAAAAACTTGATCTTCTAAGAGCTCGATACAAGCTCTTATCGAGCCTAAGAGCTCGAAACATTTGCAAATGTTTCCCAGCCCCACAACCAGTGGCGGTTGCTGCACCAACCGTATTTAGTAATAAAGATGAATTTGTGCTTCAAATTTCTATCTTAATTAATTTGTTCTTCGTTGCTGGTAAAACATTGTGATTGTCTCACTTCAGATCTGAAAATCTCTCTCTGTCTAACCATCTTCGTCTCCAACTTTCAGATCTGAAAACCGATTTGGGAATGTATGGATGTGGTATAAAGAAGAAACATATGACAATATCAAGGTTCTAGAAAGTCGGAAGGCGTGTCGTGACGGCACTATCAAGCCTCAGCCAAGGTGAGTCATGGCGGGTCATGGCGTTTTTCAAGGCGTGATTTAAGGCGATAAATTTTTTATATAATTTATATATATACGTATATTAAATTAAAAAAATTATATAGATCTATTGATTTATATAAAAATTCATATATAAAGCTCATAATTAATATTACATCTAAATTTATAATTATATATTTTATCATTTTTTTTTAAAAAAAATTCATTTTTCACAGCAGCCTTCAAGAAAACTCGCCATAAGGCGCGCCTTATCGCGTCTTATCACGTCTTATCTCACGCCACGCCTAGTCTAGCCATGGTCTGTTTCGTAACGTCGACGCCGCGCCTCACGCCTTGGCGCCGCCATGGCGCGCCTTTTAGAACCTTGGACAATATTGATTATATAACTCCATTTCACCATTTGTAGTACAATGTACAATGTACGCTTTAAAGAAGAAATATATGATTGTGGTATGTGGTACAAGGATGAAATGTACAAGCATCATAAAAACTCACTTGTATCTTATAATTGTAGACTTGTACATTGTAAATTGTAAAGTTTGATTTGACAGATTGGGATGAATCTAGGACCACCGACTATTTATGAAAATTAAAAAATAAAACATTAGAAATGAAAATTTGGTAGAAAAGAGCATTATTTAAAATAAAAAAAAACTCATGAGATTACAAGCCAAAAAGGCGACATTACAAATGGAAGCTTTACAATATTTAAGAATGATGGAAGAACAAACGGGATATCATATATATGGAAGCTTTACAAAAAGCTAACGATCTTGTTGAAGGAAAAGAAAACGAGATTCAAGATTTGTTAGATGAATTAGATCAATATAATTTCAAGATTACAAAAAGCTAACGATCATGATTATTCTCAAGAAAACGAAAAACTTTCGAGTTATTTAGATTGGAGTGTGAAATTTTCGACTTGAAAGAAAAAAATGGAAGCTTTGCAGGTGGATGTTGATCTTTTCAAACGCGCTTGTAACACGATTCGTGGTAACGAGGGAGTTGAATATATTCAAGAAATAGCTAATCGGTTACAAGATTTGAGAGGAATTATGGTTGATAAGAAGATACATTTTTTGAAGTTGAGGATACTATCTTTCTATAAAATTAATGTATGCAAGCTATTTTGATGACTAGGAGAAGAAAAATAGGTGAGTTGAGTAATACGATCAAAATGGGTATATTTGGTACCTGTTAAAATGGGTCTGGTTGGGTTGACTCGGAAGGCAAAAACACTTTGTGTTGAAAACGTTATTTCTTGTAAACTAGTGTGAAACATGTTAAAATGTTCTAAGTTGGGTTGATGTGAAACGTTCTATCTTAATTTTTTTAATAAATAGTAAGAATAACAACGAACCGGTGTGACGAGTCAAAACATGTATTTTTGGTACACGTCATGTAACGACTGAGATTTTGTAAATAAATAAATTGTACAAAAATATTATAAATATAGATAATTCATTTCAGAACTGTAGGAATTGGTTTCGTGTCATTTGGACACCGTACGAGAAAGTTATGGACGAAATCGGGTCGAGACGAAGACCGAAAATTGTAGCCCTGCTGCCGGGTGAAGTTCGCGACGCGAACTTAGGTTCCCGGTCGGGAACATCAAACAACGATTTGAGGTTTTGGACGACTGGAGTTCACGACACATTACCGATCGCTAACTATTCACGGCACGCGAAGTTCACGGCGCGAACTTGAGTTCGCGATCGTGAACTTGTTGGTTCTGTATAAAAACGGGTTTGAGGCTAGGGTTTAGACACATACACACCTAAAACCCTACCAGCCGTTTTTAGAGAGAGAGAGCTCGTTCTTGGTGATTTTGGGTTGAATCTTCATTAATCTTGGAGATTTTATCATCAAAGATAAGGATTCTTGATTATCTTGCTTACCTATCTTAGTTTCAAGCTTTTCATGGGTATCAATGGTGGTTTTGGGAACCAACCACATCATCTTTGGGAAAGATGATCTATTATGGGTGTAAAACACTCATGGTAAGCTTGTAATCAATGTGTACAAGCTAGATTTGGATTTTATGGATAGAAATCTTGAACTAGGGTTTGAGATTTCCACCAAGTGGTACGAACTTGGTGGTTGTGAATGTTAAATTGGATAGATTAGTGATTAGTTATGAATAATAACTAGTTATTGTGTTGATGATGGTATTAGGTCAAGAAGACCTTGAGATTTGAAGTACTTCTTTGATTAAGAAGTAAGGATTTGTGTTGATTACACAAGTGTTGGATAGCATTGCTAAGGTGAGTACATGTGATCTTTCTGGGTACATAGTAAACTATGTCTTATGACTTGAAATGATTTTAAAGTCTTTATCAGATAAATGTTTTTAATAAAGAAAAGATTAAATTGATAGAGTATGAATTGAATTGAATTGTAAATTGATTTGTTTAGTTACCACTAGTATGATTGAGTTGTGATATGGGGCTTTGACCCAAGTTGATGATTTGTTATGTGATAGCTAATCGATTGGATCCTAGATAACCCACACAAGTTGGGGGGGAGTTAGTGACACCTACTTGGGGCGGTACCACCCTGCGCAAGGAGTTTACCTAGATAACCCATATCGGAGGAGTTGTTTCGGGGAGGCTCGTTACGTATGTGATTGGCTTATGGCAAGCCTTAAAGTTTGATTGACTATGTGCAATTTGATAATTATTTAATTATTAATTTATTGCAATTATTTTCTAACCAGGTCTAAAACCCATGTTTCTCACGAGACAATCTTGTATCACGTACTACGTTTATTTTGGCTATGTACTCAGGTTCGGGAGCTAAGGATTAGGCGGCCCGTAGTTAGCATTTGGAAGTGATTAGCTCGGTGTACTTGTTTAATTCCTTAGACTTTTGTTTTGATATATTTGTAACATCGATTTTTTATACTTATTAATGACTCCAAGTGTTTTATTTAAACTACAATTTTGGGAGGTTCGGATTGTAAAGACTTAGATTTTATTATTTAAAAAGTTTTAAATTTGATTGAAAAATTGGTATGTTACACGTCAAATAGGTGTGATCTGAATAATGAATCGATATGGGCCCACTGAATTGTTATTTATGCAATATGCGACTGTTTAACATATTTTTTGGCAGTTTTTAGAACAACTGATGGTGGCAGTGAAACATAATTATAGATTGATAGATATACATTCTTTTATTGATCTGTAGGCAAGTTCTAATTCTTCTAATATAAATTAAAATAACAATTATACCCTTCTAATTTTAAAAGAAGGTAAAATAATTGTGAGGTATAGATATCAAATAATTTTAATTTGTCTATGTTTAAAATTTAAGTGATGTAATAATTATTTTAGATTATGAATTTTTAAGAAGAAATTATCAAGGGTAAATTATAGTTTTTGTCCTGACTTATACCCGATTCGGGGTTTTTGTCCCTAAACTTTTTTCGTCCGTTTTTTTGTCCTTTAAGTTTTTAAAATTCCGCATATTTGTCCTTCCGTCCAAAATCTTCCGTTAACTGACGAAATATTTGTCAATTTACCCAAATTACCCCTATCATCCTCAAAATTCCATTTTTTTGCCCCTTCTCTCTGTACGTAACCCACTTCTCAATCTCAAACTTAATTCCCACAGATCCCTAATTCAAGTTTAATTCTATGCCCAATCTCAATCTTGAACAAATCCCTAATTCATAGGTCGCAACACTCATTTCTCAATTTCAAGTTTTATTTTTCGAATCCATCTAATTTCATCTCACCGCCGCCTGAAAATTGTTCACTACTCACTGCCACCTGAAAATCGCTCTGACAAACTTCTTCCTGTCAACTTCGAGATCTGTTAGATCCATTGCCGGATTTGTAGAATCAGGCGTCAATCGGATTTGTGGAATCAGTCGTCAACCAGATTTGTACACCGTCGGAGAATTCGTGATGGAGACGGTGACGATTGAGGGATCCGCCAGTTGAAAACGAAGGATTGTTCATCGGAGCCGCCGGCTTAATCAGTCTCGGTGGAAGACTATTAACGTTTCCGTCACAAATTAAGAGATCTCAGTGAATGATTTTGTTAAAGTATGGTTTTTGATTTGTTCAGTTATGATTTTGTTCAGGTTCTGAAGAAATCTGGTACCATAGATCTGGTTAGAAAGAAAAATGGAAGAATGGTGAAGAAGAACATGGAAGAGCTAAAGAAAACATTAGATTTGTGAAATCGATTTGTGAGTTTGGTGGGTTTTCTTATCCATCGATTTGGGGTTTAGGGTTTGTGGGTATTGGGGAAGATCTAGGGTTCATGAAGAAGTACATGGGGAAGAAGAAGCTACAAGAAAAAGTAGAGGATGATTGGGGAAGAACATTGAAATCCATGACTGAAGAACACATGGATGATTGAAGAACACATATATGAATGGTGAAAAGGGCAAAAGTGTCATCACATGCCTTGCATTTTTCACCAGTTAACGGCCAAAAATAGACGGAATGACAAATAAGTAGAATTTTAAAAGCTTAAAGGACAAAAAAACGGAAGAAAAAAGTTTAGGGACAAAAACCCCGAATCGGGTATAGGTTTAGAGACAAAAACTGTAATTTACCCAATTATCAAATACTTCCTCTTATTCAAAATAAAAAATACACTTATTTATTTTTTGATGTATCAAAATAAATGATGCATTTTGATAATTTAATTATTTAGTAAAAAGTAGTGAGATTCACACCAACTAATATTTAATTATTTAGTAAAATAAATGATGTATTGAATCTTACCCGCTTTATATATATGGCAGAAGTAATATTTTTATAATTGTTAAATTTGGATGTTTAGCATGTCACAGATATGATCAAATAGATAAATTGTAATATGATTAATTTTCATGCAAATTTAATTTCTTTGAGGAAGTGCTTTAAAATTATCACGTGGTGAATGTATCTAGTTATATTTTAAAGGGTTTTACTAATGACAATCCTTAGGGCTGTCAATAAGCGCATTAAAACTTGTAAATTAATCAACAACCACCTCCTGCATTTTAGGTATCACTCATCCGGTAATAAAAGTACAACATTTTAATGCGCTTATTGACAACCCTAAGGGCTGTCATTAGCAAAACCCTATTTTAAATTACTAAATACATAAAAGATTTTTCTATTATATAATCAGGTTCATATAACAACGTGAAACAGTAATTTACTAATTTGACGTCCATAGAAAAACAACAAAAACATCTTCAAGTTCTTTTTTCAAGGTTAAATTTTCTCTTAAGTTACGTTATATAGTTTACGCACGTTTCAAAAATAATTAGGATGTTTGACTTGACAAAAAAAGGTCAAAATTATAATCTTGTTTAGTAAAACCAAAAGAAAATATTAAAACCAAAAGAAAATATTGTTCTTTTACATTATAAATGGTGAAAAAATTTACTTAAAAAAGGGTTCAGCCGTTCATCATCACGTGGTGCGTGTATCTACTTAAATCATTATAAAACAACTTCAAGTTTCGTTCAAACATATAATGAGTATGAAAGGTACATAGGATATATCATGAAACAATAATACAATTTAAATAATTATTGTTAGATCGACGTCAATAGTACCTTGATTAACAACTAACTCATAACAGTTTTGTTGAATCATTACCACGATCTCTTACATTTAGTTAACAAGTTTATCTCATTACAATTAAATAATATTGGTGATACAAATTACCAACAACTACTTTCGACGCACTTAAAATGCCTAGAAATTTATCACCACAAAAGGCAAAAAGTATTTATTTTAATAATTGAACATAACAAAGAAAACTTAAATTATCATAGTAGGTTTATTAACAGTGGAGGATCTAGTATATCGGGTAACTTTTGAAATTTTTCCAGATAGTATTATTTTTTTAAAATCTTTCTTATTAGTGCAAAACTAACCATGAGAAAAAATATGTAACTATGACACTTCTCAGACGGGTGCCGGACGGCGCCGGTTTGCCCTTCCGGTTGTGGCGTCCGTTGGCACGGGCCCGGCGGTTTGGCGCCGGTTTGAGCCTCGCCGCTTTGAAGACGAGCGAAGAGAGAGAGAGAGAGCGCCGGTGAAGATGGTGGGTCCAGCTGAAGACGAGAGAGAGACTGTTATTTTATTTTCTTTTTATTTTTTCAATTTTTTTTAAAGTTTTTAAAAGGATAAAAAATTTAAAAAATTCAAAAAAAATCTAAAAAATTAATGTAAACTTTTTATCAGTTATATGTTTTAATTAGTTGGATATTTTAACTAGAAAAAGAAAAGTAAATGGTGGGCCCAAATGTGGTGAAGTAATGTTGGCATAACTATGTCAGTTTAGTGTTAGTTAGTTTGTCTGCTGACTTGGCGCTGTCTCATCCACTTTTTTTAAATCCTTATAATTACCAAAATGAATATTCATAATTTCATAATAATAATAAATTAATATAATGTCGTTCCATGTTTATTCTATCCGGTGGTTCGCACGTTATATTAAAGGCCTTCAGATCTAAGGGCACGTCAAACCGCCTTTGTTTCAGTCACATGGTACACGAGCATTCAACCATACACATACAACTCTTTTCTTCATATTTCTCCACCAATTTATCGATCTTCCACACGATTTTTCATTGTATTTCAGCCTTTCAGGTATAATTCCTAATCTTTATCTAATTCCCAGCAAAACCCTTAATTTCTAGCTTTTTTTCCGTATAAATTAGTATCAAAATCACTTCTTTTTGTAAGATCTAGGGCTTTATTATTTGCATCGAAATTCATGAATCTATACCTGTATTAAATAGTTAAACTGGAATCAGGTGAGAACCCATTTGTCCAAGATATAGAATTTGCTTGATTTTGTTTCATTTACGTTGCCCTAAATGTAAAAATAAGGAATTTTTAAGAATTATATTTGTTCTATTCTTTTTGATACAAACCTTGTGGTATGATAAGGGCTTTTTTTTAAATTTTTCTGTAATTAGAATAAAAAAATATCCAATTCTTAAATTCGTGTATGGAAATTGTGTGGTGGGAAACAAATTTGGATATTTGTTGTTATCTGTGTAGTTCAGCAGTTGTAATAATGAGTTTTGATGGTATTTTGAATTTGAAAACTTCTGAATTTTAAAAGAACTTAAATTTCTGAATAAAAAGAATAAAAGTTTATTGTTTGGGATTGCATATTTAAAAAGGGAATTAATTTCCACACTATATTTTTTGATGCATTTACCACACTGTACAAATATTATACTTCGTATAATATTATTATTATATTTATATAAGTATGTATCTATTTACATATATATGTACATATATTTATGCACAATTACACACCTAACTGTAGAAGTTACTCAAACACTAATTGTGGATTTGTATCAGATAATTACTGTTTGTATCTTAAATTTTAGCAAATTCATATTTACAGAAATGGGAGACAAATTTCGGTTAGACGAAGAAGATAAGGGTATGTTAGAAACCGTATTAGGTAGTGAAGCCTGCAATTTCTTCATTTGGTCAGCTTCAAATAAAATTCCTGATGAATTTAGGTCAAAAACAGGGGATTTAGGGGTTCAAGAAGCTTTTCATAAGATTCTTGAGGGGCCCGATTGGAATTACGCCATTTTTTGGCAAGTTTCAAATACAAAATCTGGAAAATCGGCTTTAATTTGGGGTGATGGACATTATAAAGAATCAAAAGAAAATGAAATATTTAAAAACCGCGATGAAATCGGTAGGAAAAAACGGGTTCTTCAAAAGCTTTATTCATGTTTTAAGGGGCCCGCAGAAGGGAATATTGCATCAAAAATTGATTTAATTTCCGATTTGGAGATGTTTTATTTTACATCGGTTTATTATTTATTCCCGTTTGATAAACCGTCTAGCCCGTCACAATCGTTTAACACGAGCCGATCCGTTTGGGCTTCCGATATCAAAAGTTGTGAAGAACATTACCAATCAAGATCGGTTTTAGCAAAATTGGCCCGTTTTCAAACCCTAGTTCTTGTTCCGGTCAAACGAGGAGTTATAGAAATCGGGTCATATAAGTCAATCCCGGAAGACCAAAGTTACATCTCAATGGTCAAAACTTTGTTCAACGGTTGCCACCCGAAAGCATTACCGAAAATTTTCGGTCAAGAATTAAGTCTCGGTTCCGGTGGCCCAAAATCGGGCCCAATTAGCATCAATTTTTCCCCAAAAGTCGAAGACGATTTGGAATTCGGGGGCGAATCGTACGAAATAAACCACGTTTTTGGCGGGAATTCGTCGAACGGGCATCGAATCGATGATAATAACGGGAAATTATTCCCGCAAATGACACACGGAGTATTGAATTCACAAGAATCCAATCAAGATTTATCTTTAATGAGTACAAAACCGAGAAAACGGGGTAGAAAACCCTCAAACGGGCGTGAAGAACCGTTAAATCACGTAGAAGCCGAAAGACAAAGACGCGAAAAATTAAATCAAAGATTTTACGCGTTACGTGCGGTTGTACCAAATATTTCAAAAATGGACAAAGCATCGTTGCTCGGTGATGCAATTTCGTATATAACCGATTTGCAATCAAAAATAAGAATTTTAGAAACTGAAAAAGAAGTCAACTGTGTACCGGAAGTTGACTTTATGCCTAGAAAAGATGATGCGGTTATAAGAGTTAGTTGCCCGTTAGATGATCATCCCGTTGCACGTGTTATAAAAACGTTTAAAAATCATGAAATGGTGATTAACGATACAAATGTTTCAACTACCGAAGATGGAAAAGTTATACATACGTTTTCGTTTCAAGGTCTTAACGGTGGTGATGTTGAACAATTGAAAGAAAAATTCGATTCGGTTTTCTCAGAATGATTCAAATTTTAATCTTTACTAAGATCTCGATATCATTTTTTTTTTATTTTTGTTTTTATTTTATATATGAACTATTAAGTTTCGTAGTTTTGAGTAGTTGTCTTGTAGATCAATGTGCTATTTTGTTATAGAAAATGTTGGAATTTAGTCATTTTAAGAACTTGTAAGTATCTTGTTTATTGCATAGTTGCAGTTCTTTGCCTCATGTTTAAGGTTTTGTATACAACTAGTTTTGTAAAACATACATTTTAGCATTTCTTTTATGTTAATTTGTTTCCTTCAATTAGCAACAATAACAACGATCATCTCTATTTATATCTCAATTCATGAATATTTCCTTAATTTAGCCATATGTGTATCAAAAAACGTATATTATTTTTAAACGGACCAATACAGCAAGTCAGCGATCTTCTTTCATTTATAAATTTTTCAGAAAATAAAATATCATGTAAAAAGAAACATAATCTAACATTGTAAAACACGCATGTTGTTGCCGAAAATTGAAAGTGAAGCAGTCAAAAGTTTTGATTGTCAAATTGTGTACAACATTTTCCTTACATATATATATCATGATTATATATTTATTTTTTGATTGATTGGTGCAGTTTTGGTTTACACATATCATTTGTATATTTACACAACTTACTCACTCACACGTAACATGCATACATATACATGTGTTTACAACTTTTTTTTACGTACTTACCACATTCTTGCACACACTTATTCATACTCACATATTATCCTCACACATCTCATATACACTCATACATTCTTACTCACACTTTTGTCGGATATTCAAATGTATGTTTATATATCTTACCTTCAAATACCCTTCTTAAAAAAATTGTGTATCGTTATCGTATTTGTATTTTCCTTGCATGATTTGGTAAATAGATATGTATAACTTACGTGGGGGCTTATGCAAATCTAACATACATATATGTCATTCACGTAGTTTATGTACCTATATCAAGTAATTATATATGCCATTAAAAAAAACACATATGCGTCTACATATATAAATACATACGTAATGAAATGCTTATACAAATAATAAAACAACGTCACAGTTAAAATTAAAATAAAAAATACCCATCCCGAAACTTATACAAATGATAATGGAAGATATAACAGAAACTTTCAGACTAAAGATATATAAAAATTAGAAATTTTGAACACGAATTGAAGGTTTAGAAATTAGAAGTTCGTGACGATGTATTCAAATTTATAATCCTAAAAACATTTCTAAGTATATCAATATATAAATCAATGTTTTAAACTCCATCGACACCTTATAAATGGTTGAAACAGCCGGATTGGTTAAATCGATCAGTTAAATCGGATTACAATATTATTCAATACGAAAATTCTACATCTTTAATTTAAGTCTTATACGACTAAACCATTTTCCACTAGTCAACATTCAAAACCATGACTTCAATTTTAACTGCACCCTATAAATAACCTCTTTCTCTTTCACTCCAATTCGCATTCCAACCATTATTAGTTTATTACATACTCCGCTAAATAAAACACAAGAATTAGGCCATATATCTCATGCAAATTGCTTGGCAAACAAGAAACAAATTAACCATGAAAACCGAAATTGGTGATCTTCAATTAGTTGCAGTGTTGGTGTCCATGTTTGCATTATTGACCATGGTCGAGCCATGCGGTGCAAGCGTTGAGCCGATGGGCTTGAACCAACGGTTTATGGTTTTACCATCTCTTGACCACGCACCTAGCCACACTCCTGGAAATGGATGCAATAATAGTGGTAACGGTGGAAATCCTTGCATACCACCCGTTAATGAGAAGGCCTTTGCAAGCCGTTATGGGCCCACTAGGCCCACTAGGCCCACTACTACAAGAGGTTCTCCTCCACCACCGTTGCCGGTTTCTCTGGCGGCAGCCACCAACCGGAAGTTGATGATGGAGTCTCGTGGAGCTTTTGACCTCAGCTAATTAGCTAGATATATCTAATTGTGTATGCTTGCTAGCTAACTTATGCATTCTAAGGCAACTACTAGTTCATTTTATTTGAAATGTGTTATGACTTAATTTATATTTTTAGTATGATTCGATTATGATGATGATAATTATGTACTCTCTTCGTTCCATATAAAAATTTTCAATTCTCTCTGACATGATTTTTTAGGAGATAATTAGTAGTGAGTATTTGTAATAGTTTCGATTAAAATATAAGATTAATTTAGAGAAATAAAATATTTTTACGAGATAATTAGTGGTAGAGTTTTTGATAATAATATTATTTTATCACGTGAATCCTCCAAGTGAGAAATAATAACTTGTTGTGATAGAAAACTTTAGTGGGGGGGGGGGGGGGGGGGGGGGGGGGGAATGAGAAAAAAATTTGTAGGATGAATGGAGTATTGTTGATGAATAAAAGTAAGAGCACTTTGTGGGATTGTGGTATTTTTTTTCTTTCTTTTTTGAGAATTAAGAGAATAAAAGTTACAAGTTTAAAACTTATGTTAGAAATTACTGGGTAAAGAATACGGAAAAGAAGTAAAGCAATTGACATGGATATATCTTAGAATTTTGCAATCCGAAAACAGTGTTCTTTACAAGACCCCGATACTTCCTACTAAAACAGTCGTATTCTCTTTTCTTATGTATAACTCACTCACATAAATATATAATGAATGTTAAATGATAGTTGGAACTACCTAAAAAATTAGGGGTGTACAAGAACCGGTTTTTGACCAAACCGGTTTCGGGTTTGACCAAAACCGGTTTTGGTCAATCCCGGTCAAAACCGGTTTTGACCAAACCGGTTTCCGTTCCTAAACGGTTTCGTGACTCGAAAACTCTAACCGGTGTAATGGGTATTGACCTATTGTAACCGGTTCGGTTTGGTTTCAAACCGGTTAACCGGCCAAAACCGGTGTGTTGACCAAATTCGCGGTCGGTTTTAGTCAAAACCGGTTTCAAAAACCGGTTACTAACCGGTTTTTACCTTCAAAACCCCAAACCGGTTCCAAACCGATCGGGTATTCCAAAACCGAACCAGTTTTGGTCAAAACCGGTTTGGTTTCCGGTTTCAGTTTCGGTTATTTTGTACACGGCTATAAAAAATGTTTAAATGAAGCTAGTTACCCGCGGCGGTTACATGTAGGGTGGCCGTAAGGGGCGCTTCCCCTGCCATTTTGAGTATGAAATTTCAGTAACTTAAAATTGGTAATACTCTATCCATCCTTAACGTGTCTCTAAGTTTGAGTTTTAATTACTAACTACTTACACGTGGCCCCATGTACATATATGTGATATCTTATACTTCCTCCGATTCAAAATAACTGATACACTTTATATTTTACGGATTTTGAGGCAAAAGTTTATAATGGTGATTAAATTAGATTAATTGGATGGTTAGTGCGAAATGGGTCCCACACTTTTTAAATAAAGTGAAGTTAATGATGTTTAAAAGTAAAAGTGAGGGTAAAGGAGTCTTTTCACTTTGTTAAAGTAGATAATTAGTGGGTGTGGGTCCCACTATTTTTTTTGTCAAATAAGGTGATTTTTCAAAGTGTATCACTTATTTTGATACACCCCAAAAAGGAAAGTGTATCACTTATTTTGACAAAATAAGTGATTCATTTGTTTCTGCAGAATAATTATTTCAATATATTTCATGAACTAAAAGTTTTAAATGAACATATGAATTATTTTTCTCGAAAGTATTACAAATAATATACTCATATATATTTGATAGTACCAAGTACAAGTAATTCAAATAAATATATAAAATTAGCTTTAATAAAAAAACCATGACATGATTAACATAAATTGAGATCACAAAGTTATCATATTTTTTTGGAAACGGCAAATGATAACAATAGAAGCCCACTCGCAATATTCCAACGAGCACCACAAGAGGTGTATTACAGGAATCGAACTTCCGACCTCACGCTTCATATGGGAGTAAAACTCATGCATAAAATACAGCTGAGCTAGGTATCAATATTAAATATCGAGATTCAATACTTCCTCCGATTCAAAATAAGTGATACACTTTCCTTTTTGGGGTGTATCAAAATAAGTGATACACTTTGAAAAATTACCTTATTTGACAAAAAATAGTGGGACCCACACCCACTAATTATCTACTTTAACAAAGTGAAAAGACTCCTTTACCCTCACTTTTACTTTTAAACATCATTAACTTCACTTTATTTAAAAAGTGTGGGACTCATTTCGCACTAACCATCCAATTAATCTAATTTAATCACCATTATAAACTTTTGCCTCAAAATCCGTAAAATCCAAAGTGTATCACTTATTTTGAATCGGAGGAAGTATATATTTTGGGCATTAAAGAAAATAATATTTGAAAAAGTTAACAATAGAAAATTTTACCTAAGTTTTGTAGTTTAGTGGTATATAAAATGGATTAGACTAGGTGTTGTTAAAAAAACAATTAAAATTATTAGAAAACTAGTTGTAATTAATACTTGGTATGCAAAGAGACTAAAGTAAGATAGCATGACTTAATGAAGAAAATTACACCCGTATAACTTTCCCACTTAACTATTATATGGATGAGAAAATAGTCATACCTTTTAATCCAATCCATTTAATAAGATTATATGCGTAATCCACTAATTTATGTCTTAATATTATCCTTTAACTTTGACGCATATTTTCATCTAATAAATATGACTAAATAGTAGGATTAAATATCATTACTCAAAATATTATACTTTCAAGTTTCACCCATGTCAAATAGGCGAGTAATACTAATTACTAAGTCAATACACATACATGTCTTCATATATTTCAATAGCGTGTATATTATGAAAATATGCGACGACCACAAGCTGCATAGTTTTGCTCCTATTGAGACCCATTCAACTTACGTCATTTTATTTCGTCATAAGCTAATGCATTTTAGTGACATTTCAAAGAAGTGTCGTAAAAAAAAAGCTTTTAGTTTTTTAAGAATGGATTTCATTCTTTTCCTAAGACTTTACACGTTATAATTTTGTTACGGAAGATTATGTGTCACTATAAAATTGTACATTTGTACCTACCAAACCTACCCACGGTACCTATAATAACATTTTCATTATTCTATCAATTATTCATAAATAGTATCTTTTATGTTTCTTAATGAATAATATTCTTTATAAATGTAATTTTATAAATATGACGTATCCATAAATATGCTTCTCGTTTAAACCATTCATACAATAAAATTTTACCTCATCTGGTTCTTCAGATTCATAAGACAAAAAGAGACCCGTCAAATCTCCCATGAGATATTCCAAGTCAAAACAAAGATAAAACAAATATAATAAGTCAATTCAAACCAAATATACGGTCACTAGTTTAATTTTCTTATAAATAAGTCTCTCTTCCTCATCATGAATATTATTCATCAAACCCTCCTAACATTTCACCTTTTTTCTTCTTAATAAAACTCATTCATCCCCAAGAAATTAGAGAAAACCCTACTCGATCTTGATATATCTAAACAATAACAAAAACACACACGCACACGCACATTTTTGAATTGTAAACATGAAATACCAATTCATTTTTGTAGCCACAATGGCATCACTTGTTCTTTTACTTTTAAGTTTTAAACCAATTGGAGCATGCAGACTCTTAAATGGAGATTTTGAAGAAACATTGATGAAGAAAGAAAATCTTCTATTGTCATCATTACAAAAACGACCAGTCCGACCACGGGGAAATGGATGTAACTCAACGGGCAATGGTGGTAACCCTTGTATCGGCTCCAAGAAGGTCGCCGGAGGTCACAATGCTGCCGCCATACCACCACCACCACATGATGTCACACAATCACCGGCTGAAATAGGAAAGGCCACTAGCTAATGATTCATAAATCAAAATTCTGACCACAAATCACAATATCGAAACGAATTGGACTCTTTGGACCATTGTTTTTTCATTATGTATGTATATGCTTTAATATATACACACATAATATGTTAATTTGTTTACTTATATAACATAAATTTGTTAATTTGTCAAATTCCCTACATGTGCCTAGATATATGGTTATGCGCATGTAGCTATGCATGCATGCATATATATTTACTTTTTTAACATATACTCCGTATTATATAAAGCTAATGAATATTATATGCGGCCGGTTGTCACCACAGTTTTATCACTATATTTTCCAAGCACCTAAACCAGGTTCTCACCCTGTCATGAGATTCACAGCCATTTGGTTAATAACCACATTTTCCAAGTATTTCGTCTTCAATTTAATTAGGTGTACGTTTTGCTCAAACAATTTAACATTAAAATCCAATTAAAAATTTATTGGGTTTCGTACAGATTTACCGTCACTATGTTAGTCGCGGATTTACAAACAATTAATACGATAAATACGAATATAAGGATCACTTAGATCTACGAATCTAGGGCAACTAGTAATAAATAAATACTTACATTAGTGGTGCTTGGAGATGTTAATCCTTGAGAACGAGTACGAGCCAGAACTTGTCAACGAACTAGAATTCAAGTTAGAACTCCGGCCTCTACTTGATCACACTCGAGGTTGACAACGAACGAGACGATACACCACAACGTAGTGTAAAGTACCCTTGAGAAAACCCAAACGAAACGCCACCTAAAACTCTTTCGGTCGACAGCAGCGGCGGCACGGCGTGCGGCAGCTCGACGACGGCGGTGGTTTTCCGGCAGGCGGCATCGGACGAAGGGGAGGGGCTTCGGCCGAAATAGGGTACAAGCCAAAAGCTATGAAAGCGTGTATTAGGTCAATACCCCATGCACCCTATTTATAAGTTTTGGAAAAACTTGTTTCCTAATTTGAGTCGGGCTCAAATTAACCTAAGTCCGTCTTTGTTTAGTTAAACCATTAATTAAACTAAGCCCGATATGGAATAACTAATTAATCACCCATTAACTTATTCCAGTCCACCTAGGCTGTTACGCATTTGATTATACATTTAATCAAAGTCCGGTTCGTTTATTCTCGTGTTCGGTTGTGCCCCAAGAGCAACCCCAGTAGGACTTTAATTTACGTTGACCAAGTTAAACTGTTTATTTGATGACGTTGGACACCATTTCCAACAAAAATGAACCAACCCACTTTAGGTTTTCAATATTGGGGACATATCATGAAATTCCAATCGACCAATTTCAATATTGGGTACACTTTTAAACCCATTTCCTGTTTAATAATATATACTTCCTCCGATTTAAAATAAGTGATACACTTTTCATATTTGGGTGTATCAAATAAGTGATACACTTTGAAAATTTATCTTATTTGGTAAAATGTAGTGGGACTCACGCCCACTAATTATATACTTTAATAAAGTAAAATGACGTCTTTACCCTTACTTTTACTTTTAAACATCATTAATCTCACTTTATTTAATTCCCGCAAGTATCAAAATCATCTCATCCAATTGTTGTTGTTCTGCCCCACTACGAATCTGTCTTCTCCACGCCCACGACCACCTAGCTTCATTCCATCGGTCAATCACCATACACTGCTTATTTACTTCTAGATTGAACAACCGATTAAAACGAACTCGAAAAGGTTGTGATCCAACCCAAGAATCGTGCCAAAAACTCAGCCTATTTCCACTTACAATATTGTAATAAATGGAGTTATAATCAACAATATTTTTATCGTGTAACATATTCACAACCTCAATAATCTGTGACCACTTACCTTTATTATTTCTTCTAACCAATCTTGTTTTTAAACCTCAATAATCCGTGACCACTTACCTTTGTTGGCGTTTAGCGAACCAGGTAGAATTCTCGGTAGCAGGTACTCGGAAACATATCGATTCGATATTACACCCGGGGATTGATTCGGTTACGATTTGGTGTAAGTCGGTTCCGTTAAAGATAAATGTGTTTCTGTGGAGGTTGAGATTAGATCATCTTCCGACGAGATTTAATTACCTTATTTGACAAAATATAGTAGAACCCACACCTACTAAATATCTACTTTAACAAAGTGAAATGATCCATTTACCCTTACTTTTTACTTTTAAACATCATTAACTCCACTTTATTCAAAAGGTGTGGGACTCATTATCCACTAACTATTTAATTAATCTAATTTAACCATCATTAGAATCTTTTACCTCAAAAATTATAAAATTCAAAGTGTAACACTTATTTTGAATCAGAGGAAGTAATGTGTAGAGTTCTTTTTTCATGAAATCTGAATCCACAACCACATACATATACATATACGTATACGTACACATCCACGTATACAATACATATAATGGGTGGTTTGAAATTTAAAATAATTTTATTAACGACAAAATAATGAAAACATTAAAAAGAATGGTCGCTTTTAGTGCACACGTAGCAAGTACGTGTTACGAGGTGAAGATCCCAAACATTACACATACAATGCATTCACATGTTTTTCCTCTGTTATCATCTTTCATTATATTCTTGGGTCCACCTTACCATTATTCATTACTATAACCATCCAAAAACATGCATGCCCACTTATAACATTCATTAAACATACCAACAAAAATTCCTACACAAAACGAAATTAAATACTTCCTCCATATCAAAATAAGTGACACAAATTAATTTACTCATTTTTTGAGGTAAAAGATTAAAGTAGAGGTTAAAATAGATTAAAGTACATAGTTAGTGAAGGATGAGTCTCACTTTTCTTGAATAATGTGATATTATTGAGTTTTAAAAGTAAAAGTAAGGGTATAAGGGTAATTTCACTTTATTAAAGTGGATAGTTAGTGGGTATGGGTCCCACTATTTTTACCAAATAAAGAAAGTTTTCAAAGTGTGTCACTTATTTTGATACACCCCAAAATGGAAGTGTGTTACTTATTTTGATACGGAGGAAGTATCATATTTACTACACAAACAAAAAGTTGAAAAAACCCGGTTCAATCCGGTCCAAAATATCATCACTTCGGTCTTTGATCTGGTTTAAACCATTTTTTCCATTCTCGGTTTGGTTCAGAGTAATTCAGTTTAGTTATTAAAGCGTATACAACTAAGGTTATATAATTCCGTATTGTTGACACTTGCAATACAAAACTTAGGAGCAACAACGCCTATTTTTTATTTGTAAATTACACATTTACTTTAATTAAGTCCTTTTATTTTAGGTTAATATAATAGGCTACACAATATTATTCCACAATCTAACTAAACTAATCTTTTATCTAATAAAGATTTGTAGATAGAATCGTGACATTGGATAGAGTGAGGGAGAATCCCAAGAAAATGCATGAGAATTTGATAACTACTAAATAAAATAAAAATAAAAATAAAAATTAAATTAAATTAAATGGCATTATTAAAAGAAATCACAAGATGCTACACCACTGACCTACTTTTATAACACTCTCAAAGGTTCTGAAGTTTGAAACCAGAAACAGTACAGAACATCAACAAAAAGAGTCATATTTTCAGGTGAAAATCATAAGTCTTTTTACTTTTTAAAAAATATTTATATAAAATTGTAGCAGAAAACATGCAGCAACAACTGTTTCACCAGATGCAGCTGCAACAACAGCAACAAAATCATCCAGTTGCATTCAACAGCACCAGTATTACTACTGATCATATTCAACAGGTTCTCTTTTTATATCTTATTTGACTGTTATACAGAGGTCAACGGGTTGAGTCAAACGTGCAAATGGTTGACTTTTTCTGGTTTTGCAGTATTTGGATGAAAACAAGGCATTGATATTGAACATTCTGGAGAATCAGAATACAGGAAAGTTCAGTGAATGTGCAGAGTGAGTTTACTTTTTAATTTTCTTTCCTATATATATATTCTCACGGGTCAAATCCTAAAAATTACCAACGGGTCAAAAGTCGTCCAAACTGTACTTTTAATGCATTAGATCTTGCAACCGAACACGGGTCGAATATAACCATTTACCTAAAAATAGAACGTTGTGATCAGATACGGGTCGAATAAAAATATTACCTAAAAATAAAACGGGTCGAACGGGTCAACATTCGTCTAATTAGAGTCGTCCAAACTGTATTTTTAATGGATTAAATGTCATTATTAAAAAAATTGACGAATAGGCGTCTGCGGGTCACCCAAACCCGTTTTTAACTTGTTACCCGACCCGCCGACCCATGTGCAACTTTTACCATGAAGTTAGAGTACCTTTTTCTTCCTAAATAATCCCACTAATTAGAGATAAAACGGGCCAAATAAAAAAATTCCTAAAATAAAAAACGAGTCATAACGGGTCAAAAGTTATCCAAACTGTATTTTTAATGTTTACAACCTCCTAAAACAATTGTAATACTAAATTGAAAAAATGTTAAAATTGAAAAAAATGGAAGATTAAGTGTTCCTGGGTCAACCAAACCCATTCTGACCCGTTTACCCGACCCATGGGCATAAATTTTGAGACTAAAACAATGCTATTTTTGTCCAGAAATCAAACAAGGCTTCAACACAATCTGATGTATTTAGCTGCAATTGCTGATTGTCAACCAAAACAGTCACCAATTCATCTTCAACCATATATGAACACAATCCAACAACAACAGTTACAAACACAGCAACAGATGGTCCCACAATCCCAAATCATGGCTAAATCACAGTCACCCTTTATGTTACAAAGTGGGCCCGTTCTTGAAGGTCAAACTTCACGGGATTTTCCTGATTTTGGTCAACTTGTGTTTGGGGAGAGCTCGGTTAGTAGACCAACAAGCGGTTTGAAATTTAAAGAGAATAGAAGTAATAATTCTGTTGATTGTGGAGAAAATCCACAAAAGAAAGGGAAACTTAACAGATCAGTGAATTAATGTAATGTGTGAGTTTGTGGTTAGTTAAGGGGGTTTTGACCTGAGTTGACTTTTGGTGTTGGTTTGACATCAGTTGACTTTTTTTAGCTGTTGTAAGAGGTTTATCTGGTTTGTATTGTAATAAGTTGCAAAGAATGTGATTTGAGATGAATAGTGTGTTCCTGGTTCATATCATATGCAGTCAACAAGATTAAAACAATATGCAAATTTATTTAAGAGTAAATTACACGAATGGTCCTTTAAGTTTATAGCAAATATCACCAATGGTCCTTTAGTTTCAAAAATTACACTTATGGTCCTTAATTCTAGAAGGTTTTTCACCGATGGTCCTTTACACTAACTAACGTTAATCTTTTCTGTTAACTCACCCCATGCGCAATGCACGTGAGGGTAAAAAAAGTCATTTTTTAATCTCTTTTCATTCTTAAATTAATTTTTTTTATCTTAAATAAAAGTTTTTAGTTTAAGAATAAAAATAAAAGAAATGAAAAGATTAACGTCAGTTAGTGTAAAGGACTATCGGTGAAAAACCTTTCAGAATTAAAGACCATCAGTGTAATTTTTGAAACTAAAGAACCATTTGTGATATTTGCTATAAACTTAAAGGACCATCCGTGTAATTTACTCTTTATTTAAATTTCTTATGTACATACAATAACCTCAATACAACAACATTTTTTTAACAATGTAAATTAATATTTTAATTCAATAGCAAGCTATACAACAATACAACAACGTACAAATACAACTAATAGTCTAATACTACTTCAAATCCATCAATTGTATGATATACAAATCCAATTTAGAGTCGAATTGTGCACATAACTGCAGTTTTGAAATCTAACGGTTGTTGAATTGGTGGTTTTGTAATTAGGGTTCTCCAAATCATTTCACGAGGATTATATATTTGTAGAAAAAGAGATGTTGACCTTTTATGTCTTCTTAATCTTCGGTTTTCAACTGAACCAGATCCATTATGAGTTGCCATAATATATAATTCGTCATTTAGTGCAACAAACCCTAGTGATGACTCATCAATGGCTCTTTTTGGCACGGTGGTTTCTTTACACCAACGATTAGAAGTTGCATCATACCTGTAATTGTGTTGACATTATCTGAATTAGTCAATTAGGTGATTTTATAACTAGTGTAGAATTAGAATCAGAACCAATTAAGGCTACAGAACCAGCAGAACTCAATCTAAACCATTGATTTTTGAAATGAAATGATCATGGAAGACACATTAATGTATTTGATGAGGGACCCCTAAATATTGGTTTGCATGGATGTCATTCATGCATGTATACATATATGTATAGATAACACTTATGTATACATACATGAAAACATATACATATATGTATACATGCATGAATGACATCCATGCAAACCAATATTTGGGGGTCCCTCTCAAATACATTAATGTGCCTTCCATGATCATTTCATTTCAAAAATCAATGGTTTAGATTGAGTTCTGCTGGTTCTATAGCCTTAACTGATTCTGAAACTAATTCAACCCTTTATAAAATGGATATAAATAAAAATATTTACCTAAATATGTCATTTTTATCAAGCATGAAAATTCCAGGAAAACCGCCATTAAAATCCTCAACAATTGCAATTCTTCCAAGCTGCCTTCTTTCTCCTTCTTCCCACATATCCCCAATTTCTCTCCATTTTCCAATTCCGCCATTTTTCAACTGCATCACAGCTGCATCCATGTAATACTCATCAACAGGAAAAACGCCCAAAATCGTTCTCGATTCACCATAACCACCCATAACCCAAAATTCTTGCTCATTATCTTCATTTCCAGCCATAAACCCTACACATCCTGCTCGAAAATTAGGCAATCCGTCTAATGCAACCCATTTGTTCTTCTCAATATCGTACATCTCAACGGAATTTAACCTACTTCCTGCAGCACCAAACAACGTGTGTCGTGACCCACCGCCAGCCACAATGATCCGGTTAGGGTTTGTAACTGCAGCACACGCGAAGCTTCCACGAGGTGAAATCATAGGAGGGAGAGAATTCCAGGTTTGTGTGACGAAATCGTACCGAAATGCTGAAGAAGATGGTGATGGACGATCGAGTGGATATGATCGAGTATCGAAATGAGATCCACCGATTACGTACAGATGAGATTCATGTGAAACGGATATGAAATTACATAAACCGTATACATGAGGATTACATGGCATAAGAGGAAGATAACACCATGCTAAATTTTGAGGATCGAATATGTAAGGTGAGGAAACTGAAGGGTCTTGAGGGAAGATACAGAGTAGGTGAGATCGTTTCGAGAAATGAACAAGTTTCTGGCGGATTGAATGTATGATTCTCGATGAGAAAAAGTGTTTCCATGATTTACACGTCAATTTGAATCGGCCGTGATAAGAGTACGGAAGAAAAGCGAGAATTAAAGCTGCTAAATCGTCCGGAAGACCTGGAATTAGGGTTACGTTTTCTGATTGAAATTCTGCATCGCTGGTGGATGAAGAAGATGGAGATGAATCAGGCATCGCACAGGATGATAGAATTCAACGAGATGATATACATCGATTATTAACACTTTATAATTCAGGAAAAAAATCGAATTTTGGAGAAAGATTGTATCTTCTTACGCGAGAAAGTGATGTTTAGATAGGGGAATTTGATGAATAACGAAGAAATGCACCGTTACCTAACGGAGTTTGGGCGCGTGAGTGTGAACGTAAATATGATCGGCCGGCGGTGGTTGACGGAGGCGGTGGCGTATTTATTCGCCGGTATGGCTCACCGGATGATGTGAATTGTGTTACCGAAATTCGACCTATAGATTTCTCGATGTCCATATGGATAGATTTTACATTATTTATTTTACTCCTTATGCAAATTTTTAATTTTCCCTAATACGTTATAAGAAACAAGATGTAACCTTAAACTCTAACTAGGGGTGTAAGTGAGCCGAATTGTTCGTGAGCTACTCGAGCTCGGCTCGTTAAAAGATCGATAAAAACTCGAGTTAAACGAGTTCGAGCCGAGCTCGAGCTTAACTTCGAGCTCGAGCTTAACTTAGAGCTCGTTTAATAAACGAGCCCGAGCTTCATACTAAGAGCTCATTTAGGCTCGCGAGCCTAAACGAGCTAAAATAGTTGATTATTATAAAATAAATAAAAAAATACATATTACTTATTTATCTAATTATGTGTATATATATTATACATATACATATATAAAATAATATATATATATAAAAAGATTTACATCATATATTAAATATTATGATTAATTAAAAGAATTATATATTTCGTATATATGGAAGCTTAAATGAGCTTAATCGAGCCGAGTCCGAGCCTAAAAAAATCTAAGCGAGCCGATCTCGAACTTTACACATAAAGCTCGAAACGAACCGAGCTCGAGTTCGAGCTCGGTAAAATTAAACGAGTCGAGCTCAAACCTAATCGAGCTTGAGCTCGGCTCCGCTCATTAACAGCTCTAACTCTAACATCACATTTTCAGAATCTCAGTTCTCATTTCTTCTTTAATTTCTTAGTTAAACAAAGATTCTTATGTTTAATAGTGTTAACAGTTAACTGTTAAAACAAAATTAATGTAAGACTTGTATTTTTCTATAACCTTAATGGGGCAATTTTGGTGTTCTGTTTGTTATTACATTAACAATTTTGTATTAAAAGTATTATAAAACCTACACAATAAAAAAAAATTATTTAACAATTTTGGTATTTTTGAATTAAATATGAGATTATAGCTAATAATTTGGAATTTTCAGATTATCCGATATCAGTATCCGAAATTTCGGATGTCTGAAATTTTTCAGATACAGATTCAAGTAACGAAACTCATTATCTGAAATCTGAATATCCGAAAATCCGAATTTTGAATATCCGAAAATAAACACTCCTACCTATTTAGTAACCATGCTTTCAAGTTTAGACAAGAATATAAGGAGCAAAATTAGGACCATTAGGCTCAATTGGGATTTGGGCCTAGGAGGACGGGGCTCTAATTAGGGGGTGCTTAAATGCTAATTATGTTTAGTTTTTCATGATTCATATGGTTATACTTGCACAACAATGGTTTGTTTTTCAACTGCGTTACCCCTATGTTAATAACTAAAATATCTGCAAATCATGTCTAACCCAGCTGGATTGATTCATGGGTTTTACTCTCATATGAGTCGTGAGGTTGGGAGTTCGATTCCTGTAAACACCTCTTGTGGTGCCAAGTATGGAGGATTTTTCTCTGAAAATCCTTATGGGGCTGAGTTTGCCCTGTAAAGAAGCTCGAACCTGGGGGTTCTCGTTGAAATATTGCGAGTAGGCTTCCGTTGATATTATAAGTCGTTCCCAAAAAAAATAAAATAAAATATCTTATACGGAAATTATGCAATAGGTAAAATGCACTTAATTAGATTTTGTTTAAATAATTTGATAGAAAGGGAAATTTGGTGGAAAAATTACTCCTACAAACAAGTTTTAAAACCTTTTTTGATCGTTTTCCACCTTCTTGTTATTAACTTTTTGAACAAAAATGCAGATTTTTACAATTACAATATCCCCCTTTTTATCTATCGCAATTTATATTTGACAAATATTCTGGCTATACATAGTTTCTAAGATTTCTCATTTTTTTATTAAAATTCTAACTTGTTTTTCTATACATTTCTCATTTTTGGCTTCCGTCATCATTCACCAAGACCAATAACGACCACCACCGTCAACTATTGTCCGTAACCGCCGCCTCCACCATTTTGCTAACTACCGTCACCAACCGCTATTACATTCTCTCTTTATTACCGTTACATTGTACGGATACCCACAAAGTTTGAATATATTATAGCTTTATCAATTTTCTAACTCAATTACTGCAATAGTAGATATTGTGATAAGTTATTGTGTATTCATGATTGAGGGTGTATTCATGTGAAACTCTGTCAACTTAGTTTCTTTTTCTCCAGATGGTGCATTTATTCATTTATATGGTCAATAACTGAATAACACTACTTCTAACTTAGAATAATGGTTGGACTTGGTATATGGTTTTCGGGTTGTTTAGTGGTTTTTCTTTCTTTTGTTTGTTCCAGTTTTTTATGTTCAGCGACCTGTAATTCACAATTGGAGCTTAACGTATATTCTCAAAATCATAGTAGTCAAGGTAATGTAGTTTTTAGTTCTAACAATTCTAAAGCGAAATATCCAAAACCATGATTTGTGTTTTAATTTATGATTTATACTGAATTAGTGTAACATACATGTCAATTATTTTATGGGTTAAAAAATAACATAATACCAAAGGGTCAATGGCCTAGCGGTAAGGTGTTTGCCCTCCAACCTAGTGGTTGAAGGTTTGAGTCTCATAATGGATATAGGTGGTTATTTAAGAGTAGATTAGATTTGCCGCTAAAAAAAAATAATAACATAATAAAATTTAATAGGAACCAATATAATTTTTCTTTTAAATTTTTGTTTGGCCGGCTAATTTAGCCATCTATTGCGGTGTTAGCTGTACTGCTTTTGATCAGATTTGGTAAGTAATCCTCACTAAAGACAAGACGGAAAAGATTAAATTAATTATTGATTTAGAAAGAAGCTGGTTAGACCGGTGCCAACGGTCCGCCGGTTGGGCACCGCCGGTTGGCCGCCGGTTCCGGCGCCGTTGGCACGGACCGCCGGTTGGTCCGCCGGTTGAGGTGCAGTGAGTTTGGCGACGAGGGAAGGGGCGAGCAGCGGTGAATTTTCTTTTTATTTTTATTTTTTTTCCAACGGTCGTATGACCGTTATATATATAATATATATATATATATATATATATATATATATATATATATATATATATATATATATCCCTTTTAAATCTCTATAAATACACCACTCTCATTCTATAATTTTCACAACAAAAATTCTCTTTTCTCCCACCCAACCATACTTACAACATGTCTAATGTTTCTGATTCCTCTACCGAATATGATTCCGATTTAGAAGCTATTTTGACGATAGCCAATTCTTACAATGCCGAAATGGCCGCCATTGTGAATGCTCTTTCATCTGATACAGAAGACGATAGATCCCCAGAGTGCCGAGAAGGTATGTGCCACGAGATCGTGAAGGTGCCGGTGAGCGTTTGTACGCAGACTACTTTGCTGAAAATCCCACGTTCCCGCTGGATTATTTTAGGCGACGTTTTCGTATGGCCCGTTCGCTGTTCCTCCGTATATGTGACGGTATAACTTCTTACTCTGAGACTCATTTACCTGCGCATTTTTTGTAAGGGATGATGCTACCGGAAGAGCGGGTTTTAATATTCTTCAAAAATGTACATCCGCTGTACGACAATTGGCCTATGGTTGTTCTGCCGATTTGTTTGATGAATATCTACACATGGGACAACAAACATCGTATGATTATTTGGATAATTTTGTCAAATGTGTATTCCATCTATTTGGTGCTGAGTACTTAAGAAAACCCAACGCGCATGACGTCGAGCGCTTACATCAACGTCATGCTGAGGTGCATGGTTTTCCGGGTATGCTCGGCAGCATCAATTGCATGCACTGGCCTTGGAGGAATTGTCCAGTGGCATGGAAAGGCCAATACACACGAGGTGATCAGGGGGAGCCAACGATCATGCTAGAAGCGGTTGCGTCTTATGATTTGTGGATTTGGCATGCTTACTTCGGCCCAGCTGGTTCGAGCAACGACATCAATGTCCTTAGTGCATCAGACTTATTCAAGGACTTGCTGCAAGACATAACTCCCACTATTCCTTTTGTCATTGTCGGGCAACAATTCATTAAAGGATACTATCTCGGTGACGGGATATATCCGGAATGGTCAACCATTGTGAAGACATTTAAGTATCCGCTATCTGAACAACAAACTCGGTTTAAAAGGTATCAAGAAGCCGCAAGAAAATATATTGAACGAGCATTCGGTGTGTTGCAAGGACGTTGGCAAATCCTTAAAACCCGGCAAGACCATATAACGTCAATAAAATAAGTCGAATCATGTATTGTTGTATAATTTTACACAACATGATAATTGAGGACAACGGTCGCAACATGTGTCCACTTGAGGAGGCGTATATGGATAACCCGACAAACACGCCACAACGCTCGTGGAATGAGAGAGTTGCAACACACGCTCGAATGGCCAAAGAACTACGGGATCAAGCAACGCATCATAGACTACGCAATGCACTAGTCGATCACATTTCGCAACTCCCACCAAATTTCCGCCAACGTTAATTTATGTTTTTAAATTATTGTATTTTATTTTTATTTTTTTATGTTTTTAAATTATTGTAATGTTTTTTTTATTTTAATAAAAGTATTATGTTTTAGTTATATTTTGTTTTAATTAAAAAGAAAGTAAATTAATTAAAGTTGGTGAAGTGACGGAGTGCTGTTGACACGGATACGTCAGTTTAGTGTTAGTTTGTATGCTGACGTGGCGCTGAGTTGGCAGCAACTGACGGCGTCAGTTGCCGTCACCATTAGCACCGGTCTTAGAGAAGTCTTTTAGTTTGAAAGACAAGTACATTTCCTTTCATCTTTGGAATAATCAATTTTTCTTTTTTGAACGGCAGCAAAGGAGTGAATTTAATAAGTTGTATATTAAGAAAACCATATCACTAGTATAAAAATACCATTGGATAATAGTCTAAGTGTATATGAAATGATCTTCTAAAGGTTACGTGTTTGATCCATTTCCCAGGTAAATACTTAGCAGACGATCAGACGAAGGTTCGTAAAGAACTACGACAACAATTAAGTCACATACATCACGGCCAAAAGTTGGTCACCCCGATGAAGCCTGTTATAAACAAAAATACCATTACCAGTATTAGAAGAGACGGCGAATTACTGGTACATCCACACTAATAAGTGGTTTCTACATTTTCGTAGCCAAATTAGCAATAATTGTATAACATGAGAATCAGTAACGGCATGATAAATCCTGCTCTATTTTGTTGCTAAAATCGTTAACAGGTAAAAATTCAGTTGCGATTAGTGACCTGTTGCTAAATTTCGTTGCTAATGCCAGAATTTAGTAGTGGAAAAACATGATATCGATTAGTCGACACAATTTGAAGATATTTTTTATTAGATTAGATTTATATAACATCATGGATTTTTGACAAGGTCAAAAGGTGATTGAATTTGGTCCATTTAAGAGTGAAAATTTAGAGGTTCAAGATTCAATCAATATGAGGAAAAATATATATTTGTTGCGATGAAAGTTCAGCCATGCTGATTCCAACAAACTGCAAAGATGATCGTTCTAAGATTAGTTAGCTCGTAAAGTGAGACGAAATTTATGTTAAAAAAAAGACTAGGATATATTTAAAAATAAAAGACAGAGTAATTATAGGACTAGTTATCTAGTAGTAATTAACACACCAATTTTGTTATCCCGCAAATACTTAAACGACACGTTTGCATAAAACTTTTAGATCTAGATTTTGAGAAATTATAATTAATTCTTCAAATCTACAACGTTGATTACTATATATCAATTTATTGAAATTATTGGTCTTTGTATCCCTACTCTTTTGACCAATTTCACACTTTTGAGTTTGTGCCTCAAAAATGGTGAAGAAAAACCTATGTAAAATACAAATGCTAAAAACATAGGAAGTAGGTTACATCTTTTGTACATATATATTTTTTTATTCAAAAGAGTATTTCCATTTCTAACGAACTTTATAGGGGTGGCTGAACTTTCTCGTGATATACATGACATAACCATTATTGTGACCGTTTCCGAACCTTGCTCTAGTACATACGAAATAGATCTAACTTGTAACATCTAACATGTTCACTATTAAGGTGCTCGGTTCGAATTAAGTAGTTCGTAAACAACATGTAACCCGATTGATTCGGCCGGCATGCTTTCCATTTTCCTGTCCGGCTGACCGCCCAACAAGGATTATAAAACATTGGTTATAAGTCTACTAAGGACGAAATATATACATATAATCATACGCAATAAGCGGGTGTGAGAAATTAGAGGGGGAATAATACGACAAAAAGTCGCTATTAATTAAACACACATAATGCATTAGCCGGCTAGAAGAATAAATCGTGTTAACAATAAGACCAAGACCTCGTCTCATTTTTGTTCTCACACTCCAAAACATTCATAGGCCTCACTTTCCCCTTCAAATCAAATATTCTTCAATTCTATAAATCATCTTCTACTCCTTTCTTAATCAAAACACATCTAAAAACAAGCTTAATTCAAAGGAGTCCATGATTATGAGTGATCATGAAGATCAACCAACAAATTCAATCCAAGAAGTTGACCCTCAAGATCAACAAGATATCGGGCTAGGTGGGAGATCGTACGGATGCATATTTTGCAAGCGCGGATTCACCACGGCGCAAGCGTTGGGTGGCCACATGAACATCCATAGAAAAGATAGAGCAAAGAGTAGCTCAAATTATTCGAGTAATAATTATAGCTCAAGTACACAAGAAGATCATAGTTGTTTTACTGGCCCTAGATTCGACCAACCGGTTTTCACAAGCTATCCACAAACCTATATTTCCGCATCTCCTTTTAATCAAGAACATGGAGGTGTTCGTGATCAGATGACATATAATATGTCATCTGCATCAACTTTACACCTAATAAACCACGAAAGTGATCATAATCTTGATGGAGTAATTCGAAGCCCGTTAAGGGAGGAAAAGATAATGAGCTTAAGGTTACAATTTGGTTGGTCACTTGAAGATGATAGAGATTCAAGAAGAAGAAGCGTTCGAGATGGAAATAAAGAAGATGAACTAGATTTGGAGCTTCGGCTTGGTCATGATCCTTGATTTATGACATTCCTTTTGGATTTTATTATTTGCATCGAATGGCAATTTTTCGACTTCAAAGTTAGTGATGGTTTAGTAAAACACCCGGTGATAATTCCCAAAAAGAGATGATATATCAACCTAATCGAGCAATCTAAAAATCAACATAATACTTATAATATTCACCTTGATTTTACCACAATAATATTTTTAGGTTGATTTTTAAGAAGCTCAATTAGATTGTTATATCATTTTGCTTCCCAAAATCTCCTTTTGACAAAGTTTTGGAAAAAGGGAACTTCAAATTCCTGAAAGGTATGGTAAATATGGTGTTTAATTTCAGGAAGCAATCTTGGTTGTTATGTATCAAATTTAGGGTTTATATGAGATATCATCACTTTATTTATTTAATTTTCTCCTTTTCAAGCTAGGACAATATATACTATAAAATATGTATATTAGCATTAATCATTTTTTGTAATTTAATAAAAAAAATTCAAAATTTGTAACAAGGTTTAGTTAAATATATATTATTAGTAAAGTTACTTAAAGCTTGCACATTGACTTGCATTGAAACCCCTAATCACAATAAACAAATGCAAGAAAACAATGTGAAGAAAACAAATCCATCATTTCCATTATTGTCTTTTCTCTAATTGTAATGGTTTAGGTTTCACTAACCCTTAATCAATTACTCTAAGCTTTGTTAGACGAGGATCCATATTACTTAGGACTAAAACCACATTAAATTTTAATATTTCATTGTGTTATACTTATACCATCTAATTTCTTCATTTAATAAAAAGAAATACTATTTAGGCC
Organism: Calendula officinalis; assembly: GCA_963853835.1. Classification (NCBI taxonomy): domain Eukaryota; kingdom Viridiplantae; phylum Streptophyta; class Magnoliopsida; order Asterales; family Asteraceae; genus Calendula; species Calendula officinalis. The sequence goes on from OY970821.1 coordinate 100,454,121, forward strand.
TAAAACATTTCTTAATCATATGACTTAGCAAGTGTTTGGACATTTATTTTCAAAATGATCGACTATTACGACAAATAAATCATTCGATTGCGTGAAAGCTGAGAGTTTTAACCGGCATTTAACCTTTGGCGCTCGAGCATTTAGCACAATACCCGATGTCATCGGTGAGCTTTGGCGACGCCTATGGTACTTTGGCGTGACTTTAACATCACCACACCGACCACTCTTATTATGAACTTCCTTGCATAGGGTTGCTCTTTAATTAAGTTAGTTATACATGAATTATCATGGGTGGATATTAATGATATAACTAAGTGTTTATTATCTACTATGTTCTTTGCGTTGCCATTAAAACTACCATGAAAGATCTTGTGTATGCATTAAATTCATCCATATTTATCTTGAAATAAAATCATTTTTCCACTCACAACTCGAGTTAATTTAATGCCCTGAAACCTTTTGAGGTATGCAACCTCATAATTCATCATTCGTTAACTATTTGCCATCGATAAGTTGCATGTTTATTTTACTTTTGAGTTACATTTTTTTATATTCGATTATTAATATAAATACTCTGATGATAACGAACAACAAAAGCACCAGTGGTCTAGTGGTAGAATAGTACCCTGCCACGGTACAGACCCGGGTTCGATTCCCGGCTGGTGCATAAAACTTTTTCATTTTTTTTTCAATTTTGGCATGAAAATATATTACGTTTGTTCAAGGAGGTCCAGAATTATTATAAAGTCCTAAGGAACACTTTTGGACCCTTGGATCAAGGAGATCAATGGTCCAGATTATATCCTCATTTAAAATATTTTTTGTGCGTGGAAGGGTATAATACCCCTCCATGTGTAATACTTATTTTTAAGCTTGATCATTGATTAAGCTTTATCTAATGACTGTAAATTATTCTTTGAGACTTTATAATATTAGTGTTCCTCCCTAAACACAACTCAATTTACAATATCAAATTTATACTTTATATTATGCGTATAGTTTATCCATAACATTAGACTAATCCAAATTAAGCATTATATTATGCGTATAGTTTCATAAAATGTTATGCCTCACTCAGCACACACATACTATTTGATTCACATATTACAACATCCAACTTTTAGTAAAAAGTGACAACAAACTCTTTAAAACATGGTCCAACTTCACAAGAAAACAAAATTTTATCTAGTGAGATAATATATCACAAGAAAAATCGCCACAAAAGAAGCCACATATGTAAACATCTTTCGGCTTGATTTCGTCTCAAATACCTGAAAATTTGAGCAGTAAAATTAGAATGACGAGTCGATTTGTGTTATATTTTTTCTCTAACGCTTGTATTATTATTATTAATTATTAATATTTATATGCGTACCATTTTGAATTTATCCATTGTTCCAGATAAGATGCCTCTTGATGAATCCATATCGTTTCCCTAATGAGAGAAAAATAAAAAATAAAGTTTATTGCTGACGAATAACATTATTGTTTTATTGGTAAAATCTTACAATTTCAGTATAACACATACCATTCTGTCCAACATTCGGTTATGACCCTCAACTTCTTCATGGATATCACCTGTCAACTGTTTAAAACAAATGCACATATAACACTTGCATTTAGTTGCATGATATTTTCTCAATTTTTATAGAAGATTTGTGGTGTTTTTATCTCTGGAAAATTTTGAAATGTGTTCAAATGTTTTCATTTTCTAGTTGAAATAATGATAAGAGTTCTTACCCTTTTAAGCATAAGAACTCTATCTTGCAATCCATCCATTGCTCTATCATTCTCATGTTCATTAATTTCATCAGATGTATAAGAAGAAGAAGCCCTAATACCACCATCTTCAATATCACCAAGAAGAATCGATCTGCTTCCACGAACATCCCTAAAGCACAAAAATGACAGTAATTAGATAAAATATCAGACTAATGGTTAAGATTTATCAATGATTTGGTCTCAGAAGTAAGAAAAAATGTCATAAAATCAGATCCAAATAAACTTGCAGGAAAATAAATAGCTTTGATTCATAATTCTCAATCATAATAATATATTATATACTCTTTTCCCCTAAGTTCCACATTAGCTTTCAATAAGCAATAAATTAAAACGCAACAAAAAAAACCATAATTAACTGTGCTAGGAGTGATATTATCCTACAGACAAATTAACAAGGAATGATCAAATCTTGTGCGTAATCTGTGTTTGTTAAGCATCAATAATGCTCTATTTCGTGAGATTCAGCTGCAAATATGTTTATTTGTATGCGAATCCAAATAACTAGATGAAATCTGACAATCAACTAGAAGCACACTTTATGAATGGAGCAAAAAGGATTGATAATTGCCGATTGCCGAACATACGAATGTATGAAGTTAACAATTGAATCAATAAAGTAAAACAAACCTTCGAGAATTCATATCTATGGACATCAAAATTTACGGAAGAAGCTGACGGCGTTTATGATTCTGCGGCAAATCACACAATTAGTTGAAATGAGCAATCTCGGTGATTGGATTTAGGGTTTAATCATAGATAATCACACAACACAAATTGAATTGATCATTATGAACGGGAAAACTGCAGATCTGTAAGGAGATCTATTACAAACAAATTCTGTAGAAAAAGAGAACAATTTTAAAATCAAAATCAGCAGAAAGGTGTGTGATGCTTACCTTGGGATGTGAAATTAGAACTTAGAAGTGATGCTACAGTTACGAATGAACTCTCTAGAATATTTACTTCTATTTAAGATTTGTACTTTTCTGCTTTTATAGTTCCTCCGTGTCAAAATAAGTGACACACTTTTCATTTTAGAGTTATCAAAATAAGTGACACATTTTGAAAACTTTCCTTATATGGTAAAAATAGTGGGACCCATACCCACTAACTATCCACTTTAATAAAATAAAATTACCCTTATACCCTTACTTTTACTTTTAAAACTCATTAATATCACTTTATTAAAGAAAAATGGGATCCATCATCCATTAACTATGTACTTTAATATATTTTAACCTCTATTTTAATCTTTTACCTCAAAAACCATGTAAGTCAATTTGTGTCACTTATTTTGATACGGAGGAAGTAGTTGTTAAGTTTTAACTAATTTTATGGCTTATCTATCATCTCATTATATATTTATAATTTAATAATCTCTCCGTCTCTAAATAAGGTTCTTATTTCTTGTGGGCATAGCTTTTTAGGAGATAATTAGTGGTGGGTATTTGGTATTACTTTTGATTAAAATATAAGGTTTGATTGGAGAAAGAAAGTGTTTTAGGAGATAGTGGTGAAAGCATTGCAATAAATTTATTATATTAAGTGAGCCCCTTAAGTTTGAGAAATGAGAACTTTATTTAGAGACAAAACTTGAAGGAGAAATGAGAACTTTATTTAGAGACGGGGGAGTATATTTATAATACTGTATTTTATAATAAAAAAAACTATTATTTATGTATTATATATGAATAAAATAATAATAATAATAACAACAATAAATTATACATGCACTGTTGAGGCTAATTAGGTCATTTGTTTTTTCTAAATTAATTAATGAGGTACTTTATTCATACTTTTTTATTTTTTATTTAAAAAATAAAATATTATTAATATTTACTATTTATACTTACTTATATATTTATTCATAACAAATATTAAAATTAATAAAATAAAATTAATAAATTATACATACTTCGTAATAAATTCATAAATATCAATTTCATTTCTCTTAACAAAAAATACTGTAAGATAAAAATCATTTTATATTTTCCAACCAAAAAATATTGTAAGATAAAATTAATTTTATGTTTTTTCCAACCCTACGCAGCTTAAACCCCACACCACAGTATCTAACGACACTCTGACTTCGTAGCAAAAGTTAGGGTTTTGGAAATCGATCTCGACCTCCATTATCGAAATCCTTACAAGCTCGAAACTAATTTAAAAAATGGCGGTTGATGGAAACTCGTTCGAAGTCTCTCCCGAGACAGAGAAATTTCTATGCGAGCGATTATTGGATCAATCGCAACCAATTTCGGAGCGATTCAGAGTCCTATTCTCTCTCCGGAATCTTCGAGGTCCTGCCCCTCGCACTGCTCTGATCCTTGGTTTGATCTCTCTCTCTCTCTCACTGTGCGATATTTTATACAATTTAATTTGCTTCGGAGATGATTGATTATGAACTGTGATTGGTTATGGTGCTTGTGTAGAGTTAATCTTAGTACTACTTCAAACCCTAACAGTAGTCAAAATTGACCAAATTTATAAAAAGTACTAGTGTTTTGAAGCAGTGGTTGCATGATTTGGTAATAACGGTGAGATATTGATCCAAATCACCAGTATATTTGCATATTGTTTGGAGGTTGAAGAAAAGGGAATCAGTTTACCTCTAGAAAGTTGGTTTAGTTACTTATGATTTTGCTTATTGCAGCAACAAAAGATCCTTCAAATCTATTGGCACATGAAGCTGCATTTGCTTTGGGCCAAATGCAAGATTCTGAAGCTATTCCTGCTTTGAAGCTTGTTCTTAACGATCTTTCCTTGCATCCAATTACACGTCACGAGGTTAGCTTTTCTCCCGCATTTCACCCTGTTATTTTTCTAATACGAATTTGATTTTTGATTGTATTAATTATGGATGAATTAGGCTGCAGAAGCACTTGGTGCAATTGGTTTAGAAAGCAATATTCCTCTTTTAAAATACAGTTTGGATTCAGATCCTGCACAAGAAGTTAGAGAAACATGCGAATTGGCTCTTTCAAGAATTCAGGAACTGAAAAAAGTCGGTGACAATAATAATCAATTATCTACAATAGAAGCATCACGATTTTTGTCAGTTGATCCTGCTGCACCTGCTTCTTGTTCTTCTGTACATGGACTGAGGTTTGTTAAATAACATGATAAATTTTTTCAATTTTTATGCCATTTTATTATGTTCTCACATCCAATCTTCACTAATCAGGTTTTAATCATTGAATTATTAATGATATCTGGTGAAATTAGGGAAATCATATTAAATGAAGAAAAAGGGATGTATGAAAGATATGGTGCTCTTTTCGGTCTCCGCAATAACGGAACTGATGAAGCAGTTGATGCAATAATAGAATCTTTAAATGCAAAAAGTGCTTTATTACGACACGAGGTCCAAAATAATATTTTTTTATATATTCTTATTTTTATAACCTAATATATATGTAATTTTTGGATTTCAGGTTGCTTATGTATTGGGACAGTTGCAAAACAAATCTGCATCAGATGCATTATCGAATGTACTTAAAGATGTTAATGAACATCCTATGGTTAGACATGAAGCTGCTGAAGCTTTGGGTTCCATTGCAGGTATTCTGGTCAAACGGGCGGGTTACGGGTCAGGTCAAAACGGGTATATTTTTTTAACAAATAAAAAACTAACTTACACAAATTGTTGATAGATAACGAATGTATCTCTCTACTGGAGGAATTTTCCAAGGATCCAGAGCCCATTGTTTCACAAAGTTGTGAAGTTGCTCTAAGCATGCTTGAGTTTGAACGATCTGGCAAATCGTTTGAGGTAATAATTCAAGATTAAAATAAATAAAAAATATAATTTTCAGAAATTTAACTTTTTTTTTTTTTTTTTTTGTGCAGTACCTCTTTATGCATGCACCTCAATTACAAGAAACAGCATGATGGTTTTCATTTGATTATGGTTTCTGCCATTTTTCCATGAGCACTAAACGGTTGTGGTCCAACTGTATTTGGGCTGAGTGAGTTGTACTGTACTATTGACATATTTAGATGTCGGGTTTTTTTCGAGAATATGATAACATATTTAGGTGGTACGACCCGACCAATAACTTACAAAATTTGAAAAAAAAAATGATATTTTATTTATCGAGTCTTTTAGTGGTGCATGACATACATTTTGGCATGTAATGGTCCTATTTATTACTTGTTCATACATGACATACATTTTTGCTCCTTAGTTCAAATAAGCTTACTCAAACATAGGACTACGCACGGTCCAATAACCAAATCACACCACACCAAATCACTCAGAACCGAACTGAGAAAATGGTTTCAGCTGGACCATGAACTGAACCAATGGCGTCTTGGACTGGACTGGGAAAGATTCTTCGACTTTTTTTTTTGAGTTTTTTTTGGTTTTGGATTTGACTGAATTGAGAATTGATTTTGCATGAAAATTAGGACCGAAAACTAGACCGGTATAGCTTTATCCGGTTTGGTTCGGTTCACCTCGGTAATTCTCACTAGTTCTTGGTCCAGTTTGCACAGGTCTACTCAAACACCCCATAAATCCAATTGCTCTTTGAAAATGAACAATGACTTGAATTTTAAACATATAATGAATAACAACACTAACCTAAATCCAAAGATCAACAACTTGAATTTGAAACTCAACAATTTGCTTCATCTATATGACACGCTTAACGTTTAATCAACACGGTTCTTTGTTCTGTTTTGCTAAAATCTCTCGACTATCCGTTAATTGTAATGTAGTCGAAGGTTCATTTGCACGAATCACTCCTTGCTTTTGTATATACACCAATTTTTCTTGAAACAAATACAAGAACACAATGCACACAACTTCAGCAGTGTAAAATATAACCCACGGTGTTATACTTTTTGATGTTCGTTTCTGGTATGCATGTAACCCCGTGTATACGTTGATGATTCCGAGTAGAGAAACCGTTGTTCCAAGCATCCAATGTGCAAAAGACCATATAATTCGTCTCTTATCTCCCCTATAACATGACAAACAACCTCAAAACATAATTTCTAGAAGGAATTTAGTGTGAGTAAATGCTAGAGGAGGTGTGGGTCAGACGGGTTGGGCAACGTGCCAAATTGGGTCAGGTTGAAACAAGCAATTTGTAGGGTAGGATAGAACAATCGGTTTATCAGGTCCTCAGGTTACCAAATGACCCAATGAGACACAAAAAACTATCTTTTAATCATTCAATTCGACATAAATTTGTGAAAAATGACTAAGGGCATGTTTGGGAAAGCTTATTAACATGGCTTATGATCTTATTAGCTTAGTAAGCTCCAAATAAATAAGCTTAATAAGCTAATAAGCTCATAAGCCCTGTTAATAAGTTTTTCCAAACATGCCCTAAACATGGACAAATGCAAAAGGAGGTTGTGATTTTATGCAAAAGAACCTAAGATGATTTTAGGAAGTTGTGTGCGTTGAAAATTGTTTTGGCGGCTTTCGGGTTTGACCCTGTTCCTTGCTTAGCTAAACTTGTTGACTTGACCCGTTTGAGTCAAAACATAACCCAAAATGGACCCGTTTATAAGCAAATGAGTCGAAATCGACAAATCTACTAAATGTGTTTATTTACCATGATGGACGTAAAAACCCGCTAATTGCTTGCACAAATGCAAGCCCATAAAGTGCTACCCCTAATCTCCTATGTATGTTGTTAAAATTGTTGCTAAAATTCTTTATAGACAATATTGCCCCTGCTGCTACAAGAATAACTGAGAGAATCTGCAATCAAAAAAATCAAGATTATAAATATATCATCATTAAAAAAAGATTTAAAAAAATGCAGCAGGTTAACACTCAAAGCTTGCCTGAGTAATAGCATGTATAAAGAACATGATTCTTGATCTTCTTCCTTGTTCTTCTTTGTTTGATAATCTAATGGTCAAAATCCCAACAGGAATCAAGAAACCCATTGAAGCCCAAAGAAGGAACCCGTGAACGATTATTTGATACGATAATTGATGATCGTTGAGCATTTTGGTTTCTTTTTCGATATGTTCTTGAGATAAAGTTGGAAGAAGAACAAGAACAAGAACAATAAGAATAACAATAAAGCTTCTATCTTTAAAGAAAGAATCCATTGTTTTGTAGCTAAAAAGTATGTGGTATGTAGAAAAAGAGTGTATCCCTTATTAGAAACATACAAAAAGACTTGTGGGTAAATCTTGAAATCTCAGTTGATTAATCAAGATTTATACTTTAGGAGTTGAAAGATTGTGATTTGAGATAAAAAAGGTTTAAGAAGCATAAGAATTTGCATGGAGAATGATGTTTTCTTGAAGGGTTTAAGAGTTAAAGAGACAAATGGTCCCAAAATCGATTACATTATCTCATGAGTTGTCACTTTTTATACCACCTTTTATCCTTTTTAAATAAATATTCTTCTTTATAACAGACTCCCCCGAGACGGTCTGTACGTGAAGTACGCCACCTAACCGTTGTCATACTGTTTCCAAATCTCCCACTGGCTTAATTAAGGAAGAGATCGAACATGTGACCTTTAGGAGATCATTTCAGACGCCCTTATGGTTAGGTCATCTGATAAATGTTTATACTGTTTTTTTTCCAAAACAAAATGGTGTAATTACAGATTAAAGTGGTCAGGATCCAATCAAGATGTTTGAAAACAAAACGATAATGTTAAAGTGGATATGTGACACCTTCTTTTTTCAACTCCCACTAGTTTGTGCATGATTGTTGGTTTGTACAGTACAATCGATCAATGCGATTATTGATTATAAGTTTCAACTAAATTAACCGAAAAGAATATTACATTTTGGAAAGTTTGTTAAAGTAGGCTCATGCAGCTTTTGGGTGGTGAAATCTACTAGTGATTGAATAAAAGTCACATGTGGACCTTCTTCACCAATAGAGCCACTTATTTCTCTTCAAACTAATGATTACTTTTAGACTCCATTAATCCTATGATTTCAAAACATGTGACTTTAATAATAAAAGGGCAGAAGTTGTTAAGCTGTTTAAATCTAAGAAAAATTGACATGAAACATTTAACAAAAGGGTTGGGTAATGGATCAAACGGGTTACAGTTTAAGCATGTTACTTTTGTATAGGTCAGTGATATTGAGATCAGTTAAATATACTTTTTGTTCTTTATAAATTCAAACTTTAAAAGGTATACTTTTAGAATCTAAAGTGTTTTGCTTTGTTCAAGATTATAATGTGCAAATGTAATGTTGAATAATACAGTATATAATGCATGTTATTGACAGCCTTTAGGGTTGTCATTATCAGTACCCTTATATATATGTTTATTCGCCTTAGCCAATAACAACTTCACCTTATCGAACCGAACCCGCACACGCCTCTCCAGTTAACTACTTATGATAGAATATTCTCCATAACCTAAATTTGAGTGTGCTAATTGATTTATATGTTTTGTGGCACTAGTTTCTATCAGGGGTATCCAAATATATTCGGTATCTGAACATCTGAAAAAATATCCGATATCCTATCCGAAAGTATCCTAAAATTCGGATAACCGAATTTTAGATTCGGATTCGGATACCAATATTAAACAATTTCGGATATTTCGGATATCCGGTATCCCATTTTTTATAAATAAAAATTTATATTTAAAATTTTAATATTACCTTGGATTTTAAATTTTAACATTTTATTTCATTGCGAGTGAGATAATTCTTGTAGTTTTATGATGGATTTGTAATGAAACAATCATCCTCAAATTCTACTTCTTAAGTAGTCTGTTTCAAATTTTACCATAAATTGGATTTGTTATTTTAGGCCACTTGTTACAGAATCATTCTTAATATAAATACTGGTTAGCTTGATACCCAATTTGTTGTAACATTGACATCAATGAAATTGTAATGAAAAGTCAACAACTCAATAGTCAACCATTATTATTCCATGAGCAATAATAAAGTTGTATATTTGAGAAAGTTTTGCAGTTTAAGGATTATATTCATATGTGATGCAAACTAGAACAATGGATGGTGATGTTGTATATGCCAACCTCTTGTGTATGCATGCATTTGTTTGTTTGTTTTACGAGGAAAAGAAATGTGTAGTAGTTTTAAATTTTAATCAGTATGTAGCTAAAGATTTTATTTTTTAGGTTATAAATATTGAAATAGCTGTGTTAATGCTCATAATTTGTTGCTTATGTTCTAACAAATAGTGAAAATTTGGATATTCGTGTATTACCGATTATCCGATACTGGATATTTGAAATTTCAGATACGAATTAAGATAGCGAAATCCACTATCCGGAAATTCCGAATATCCAAAAATCCAGTCCGAAAATGAACACCTAGAAAATGAACACCTAGTTTACATAGTCCAACACATTTTTTGTAACGACCCGAAATTTGTAAATAAATAAATTTATAAAAAATATGATAAATAAGGATAAATCATTTAGAGAACGTAGAAATTGGTTTCGTGTCATTTGGACACCGTATGAGAAAGTTATGGTCGAAACCGGGTCGAGACAAGGAACAAAAGTTGCAGCCTGCCTGGGGAGCAGAGTTCGCGACCCGAACTATAGTTCGCGATCGCGAATGGTCGACAGAGAATTTTGGGGTTTCTGATTTCGAGAGTTCACGACTCGAACTCTAAAGTTCGCGACACGAACTTCGCGCGTACCAAGAGTTCGCGACTCGAACTCTGAAGTTCGCGAAGCGAACTTCGTCAGACAGCAATAAAGACGGGTTTTGGCTCATTTAATGCCATTGTTAACCCTAGTTTCTCTCCCAACAAGTGAGTATACGTTTTTGGGTGTAAACCATCATTTGGAGCCGATTTCTTGGTCAAATCTCCTGAATCTTCGCTCCTAGTTGGAGATTAAAGGTAAATCTTCACTCTTTGATCTTTGTAGCTTTAGATCTATGGATTTCTTGGCTTGGGTTTGAAACCCTAGTTCTTGAGTTGGTGATTAATGGTTAAATAAAGGTTGCATACACTTAATAGATGGTATTTTAACAAGGGAATCAAGTGTATGGTTTGGATTTGTAAGAATCTTATGGGTGGTTCAACCTAGGGTTTGGTAAATCACCATAATTGGGGGAAATGTGTTAGTAGGTGTTATCTTGAGATAGATGGACACAATGGTAGCAGTATGTGATGTTGATCATCTTGTGATTATTGTATTAGACATTTGGTGAGGTCTTGGAAGGTTGACCCAATTGTGAAGCAAGGATATTGGCGTAAAGAATACGGTTGGAGCATTTTATTGCTAAGGTGAGTACATGAGACTTTTAAACTGGGTACATAGCAAATAGTTTTGATAATACATATGATAATTTATGGGTCTTTATTAATAAATATTTTGATAAAGATAGTGATTGAAATGTACGATAGTATGTAGGGTGTGATACTAGAATATGTCTAGTATGATGGATGGATTTGAGGGTAAATATGATTGATGATATTGGAAGTAGTATGATAAACTAAGTAATAACGGAATCCTTATTAATGAACCATAATAATAAATATTATTGATTAAATGAATGGATAGTGAGTCTTTATTAATAAATATGTATTAGTAAAGCAATTGATAATGATTTCATAGTAATGAGTATCTAATTGGTAAGAATTACTAATAAAAGTAAAGAACGAATATACATGAAAATGAATATGATGTGACTGGTAATAATTATGTATTATAGTCAGAGAAGAGATAAAAGTATTATGATATCGATAAAATAAGAAATGTATCTTATGAAATAAGTAAGTATGGACCTTATAGGGTTCATAGATGTAGAAGTAGATGTGGGTTGCTTATGATCGGGTCTATGGGACCATACAGGTGCGTTCACACTATGTTGAACTAGTTATATATAGTTATTATTAGATAACTAACTTGTGTGATGATTGATGTGATAGCCGAAGGCTTTGATTGGAATAACTGATGAGTTATGGTAAGAATGAGATGATGTGATGACGCGGGGGATCCCCGGTCATGAGGTGTGGAGTGAGGGGCAGTTGGGTGGATTCCCATCGACTCATCCACGGTAGTAGTCTTGCTAACTGGAGGAAGGTCCGGCGAGTAAGGCAGGTATCGGTAGATTGGGCGATTCCCTCTTGCCGTTATCTTGAGCAATTCGGGGGATCCCCGGTATGTTTCTAGTATGTATATGTTTATATACTAGATTTGGTTGAAGCTTATTAATGCGGGGGATCCCCGGTTAATAAGTTAATGTGCTTCTAGTTAGTTTGGGGGAACCCGATAACTAGATATGTTGTGCATCTAGCTAGTGCGGGGGCAACCCGATAGTTAGACATGGTTGGTAGGGAAGCAAGGTAGCTAGAGTCACAATAGAGTGACTAGACGGTATTTATGTAGTTTATATATATGTTTATATATTTATGAAATGACCATTATTATTGGGGTCTAAAACCCATGTATCTCACGAGACTATTTTGTCTCACGTACTACGTTTGTTTTTGTGGCTATGTACTCAGGTACAGGTTGAAGTGATAGAAGGTTGCACTAGAAGTGGCCTAGAGATGTTTAGCTCGGGAGCTCATAGGTAGATCCCGTTTGCCTATGGTTTTGATATACTTGGTGACACCGTATTTTTGTATACTCTGATAAAGGTTTCAAAGTTTTTGTTAAACTGTATTTTGGACAATATGTCAATTATTGGGAAAAAATGTATTTTAAATGATTTAAACGATGTTATAAAAATACGGGTGTTACATTTTTATATATTTGTAGTTCTTGAATTACTTATTACGTAGTTTAGTTTTCATACCACATAGAAGTATTCTTCCCATCCCCAATTACATGGCATATAGAACTTCTAATCTTACTTCTCATTGCTAGAATGGATTTCCACATCCAACTGTCCCCATTCTTTGGGTTAATATCCCATATACTTCTCCCATTTAACTTTACAATATTAACCCACTCTACCCACAAAGAATTTCTTTTAGCAGCTAGGAAGCATCTTATTTACTTCCTAATAAATGCATTATTATCACTTGTTAGGGTTTTAAACAATAAGCAACAAACAGGAACAATAGAATATGCGGATTAAGAATATAAGATAACACACAAATCGATCTAACTTGGATACATTCGATCGGTTCAGATGCACACAATGGAGTCAAACTCACCTTTTTACACGCTATGCGACCATGATGCGCACATACATTTTAGTTACTAAACTTTAAAAACTTACCTCTCGGTATAATTTGGTTACATCAATAGTAAAAATGATGTAAGTTAGTTAGGTACCTAGGTAAACATAAAATTTTAATTAATCAAAAGAATTTTAGTACATCAAACGTAAGTTTTGAAGTATGATATATATAATGGTATAGTTTGCCATATAAATAAGTGTACCTGGAACTAGAGCTCTTCTTGCTGCATTTGTTGAACACCTCCTCTAATGTTCTTATAACCCTAATCATTTGCACTTGGATCAAGAATCCCAACCAAGTGTAACATAATGTTACCATCGTTGTCTACAATATCAAATACTTCAGTTCTGGTTGAGTGCATCGAGTATAAGAGACCAAATATTTTCCAGTACCGACGTGTAATCGCAACGTGGAGTATGCTTTGGTTCATAGCGTTTACGTCCGTTAGTAGCTCTGGATATTTGCGAGTGATCTCGACTATTAAACCAACATTTCCTGATCTCGCAGCTGAGAATAGTACATTTTGAGAATAGGTTCTCTTTGCATTTATGGAATCAAGCGGGTCAGCTTCAATCGGGTCAACCGGTCCTCTAATCACCTCATAAATTTCATTCAAAGGCAACCTTTATTTTTCAAAATGAGTCTAACTAACTTCAAGGTTGTTTCAGTTGTATCAGTTTGTAGCATAGTCCTTAGGTTTTTTCTTGGTTTTGGTTGCAATTCACTAGTACGCGGAGACAACATCCATAGCACATGGTGTCCATTTAAACCAGTAACTGGACACTCCGTGAGCAGTCGTATTGCAAGATCTGTAAAGTATGTAGTTACATAAAGGACCTCCATAATATTATTATACACCACTATAATAGAATAATTAATGTTTGATACTTTGTTGTAGCGGTGAACATTTAGGCAGAAAAACCGAAACGAACCGAAAACTGACCGAAACCGAACCGAACCAAAACCGATAACATGTTATCGGTACGGTTTTGATTTTGAAAATTCATCGTTTTCGGTTTCGGTTCAGTTCGGTCTTCGGTTAAGGATGTGCATTTAGCCTAAAAAAGCGGACCGAAATCAAACCGGACCGAAACCGAACTGAACCAAAACCCGATAACATGTAATCGGTTCGGTTTTGAAAATTTATCGTTTTCGGTTTTCAAACTTTATCGTTACGGTTTTGAAAATTTATCATTTTCGGTTTTATCGGTTTCGGTTACCCCTACTTTGTTATTTTATTTATGTAATCAATAAACAAAAAAGTTTAACCTTTTCAGTTTGTTTGTGTCAATCAAGTTTTTTTTATCTATATGGGAAAAGAAAAAAAAGGTTATGTAATTTTTGGTTTGTGAAGAGTTATGAGTGTTTGGTTCTGTGTTACATGTTCTTATTTTAATCATAATACATTGTTATCAGAATATGATAATGTGATAATTTGGGGCAGGTTGTTCTATTTGATCATTCTGGACTGTTTCTAAATGTCTAAATTCAAGATCCGTGTTTATGTTGAATTAGCTTTAACTATACTTTTTTATGTATCTGGCTAATCATATTTTAATTTGATTTGTTATAAAATATAGGGGTGAGTATTTAGGCCGAAAAAACCGAACCGAACACCGACCGAAACCGAACCGATAACATGTTATTGGTTCGGTTTCGGTTTTGAAAATTCATCGTTTTCGGTTTCGGTTCTATCGGTTTCAGTTCGATTTGGTTCGATCTTCGGAAAATAATGAACATTTGGCCTAAAATACCGAACCGGACCGAAATTGAACCTGAACCAAAACCGATAACAATTTATCGGTTTGGTTTCAGTTTTGAAAATTCATTGTTTTCGTTTTCATCGGTTTTGGTTCGTGAAACTTTTATAGGGCCATTTACTATCAAATTCAACCCATTTTATGCGTTTCCTCGACTAGTATAAAAGAAGATATGATAGACAAAACTTACCATAAAACATATTCGAGACACATGACATGAAAAAGGAACTTCGTCTCTCACGCGTCTAATGCCGGCCTGATAAGTTCTTTGAAAGGCTATACATGAAAGTCACTGTATCATGTTGTGAAGAACTATAACCATTGTTGTAATAACTAGCAGCAACTTGGATATGTATCATCCCATTCCTATCAGGGATGTTAAGAATGGTGGTGTTTTTTTTGCACCAACATATCCGCAATTTGGACCGAGTTGTACGTTGTGGTGTCGCTGGAGGTTGAAGAGAAAATGCAGAGAAGGGGCGTCTGCATCTGGGTTTCCGCTTCCTGTTTTGGTTTTGAGAAAGAGACGAGATGAAATGGGGCAGGGGCGGTACCATAAATATATTTAAAGGTGGGCAAAATTATTTCAGCACAATGTACAAGTCTTTTAGAACAAGTGTTTAATATGACTGAATATAACTATTTCAACACAATGTACAAGTCTTTTAGAATAACCAATCAAAATTATTTATGTTTTAAAACAAACCCATTTCCCAAATATATCAGTTCGGGCCCCCTTCACAAAATATCTCCCATTTTTTGCAAGTCACCGGCGACACCATCTTCTTGCTCGATTTTCCGACAAACTTTTCCACACACCTCACGCACCGGCGACACCCAAGCACTTCCAGCAACTCCCCCCATCGAAGCAGGTAATGTGTGTGTCGATTGGGTGTGTTAGTGTGTGTAATGTGCAAAACTTTTATGTGTGTGTCTAGTGTGTGTTTAAGGTGTGTGTTAAATGTTAATGTGTGTGTCTAGTGTGTGTTTAAGGTGTGTGTGTGATGTGTGTGAAAATTGTGTGTTTTCACTTTTAATTTGTTGTTTCAAAGTGAAGAAAAATGATACCAGTTAACCAAGAACTTGTAAATTCAAATGTCATTGAAGAAATATATGCATCAGAAAGGTGTATGCATAATGTTTTTGTAGCTAAAACTTAACACAACAAATGCCAAACACTAGAAACAAACAAAAAAACTCATTTTACATCATTTTAGCAAAGATGGTTTTATATATTATTTAATTTCAAAACAAATTCTCTTGTTAATAATTATGCAAAACAGATTAGTAAGTATGACGAGGCCTGAATCAAGCCATCCTCAACACATTGAATCAAACCATCAGCCTGAACACAATGCCAATAGTTCATCACCTTTTAAAATATTCGTTATTATTAAAACTTCAAGGATCATGTTTTCTTTTCTATAGATTCGTTATTATGTATTGGTGTCAACTACTTTTTTTAATATTTATTTTGTATTGTTACTAAGCTGGAGTCGAATAAAAAAGTTGGATCATGTTTTCCGATAGATCCAACTTAGTAGGGCTGAGCATCTGGGCCGAAAAAACCGAACCGAAAACCAACCGAAACCAATAACATGTTATCACATGTTATCGGTTCAGTTTCGGTTTTGAAAATTCATCGTTTTCGGTTTCGGTTCTATCGGTTTCGGTTCGGTCTTCGGAAAAGAATGTACATTTGGCCAAAAAACCCGAACTGGACCAAAAACGAACCGAACCAAAACCGATAACATGCTATCGGTTGTTATCGGTTCGCCAATAACATGTTATCGGTTCGCCGATAACATGTTATCGGTTCGGTTCCGGTTTCAGTTCGGTTTTTTGACCAAGCTCACCCCTACAACTTAGTAACATGGATTTCGGACTTGACTCATCTTTACAAATAGAGTAATAACTTTTTTTTGGAATTATTTAGTTGGAAGAGAAAATGATTATTTCAAACAAGCTCTTCCTCTTTTAAATGCATCAACAAAAGGTGATTGGTATGCCGCTAAAGACATTTTGGACAAATATCCAAACCTTGTAAGTTATTGTCTCAATGACCATGGGCGGTAACAGGGGTGGGCAGGGTGCGCAATTGCCTACCCCAAAAAAATTTCGATTATATTATTATATATGAGCGATAACTAATGCACGTCGTATGAAATTTTTTTTTGCCCACCTATGAAAAAAAATCGGCAAGTCAAAGAATTTTCCCACCTATGAATAATAATAAGGACATTGTTTGTGTACAACTTAATGAACGTCTACATGAATGATAATAAGGACACAGAGTACCAAAATATAGACTCTTACACCGCCTTATGCATAGCCGCTACATGTGGGTCTACCGAGATGGCATCTACGTTGGTGGGATATAACAAGGCCATTCTTAACATCCCTAACAGTGAAGGGATGTTACTTATTCATGTTACCGCGTTGTTTGGAAGATCTGAAATGCTAGCTTGCCTTCATGGTTTTTCAAAAAATTTGGAAGGTCGTTTGTGGAATATTGAGAAACTAGATAGCTTTCTCTTGGCATGCGTTGTGAATGATTTATATGGTAAGTTTTCTCTTGGCGAACTTTGTAATCATATATATAGCCAAAGTTGACTCAACGTAAACACATATCTTCAATGAGTTATCTATAGACATTTAGAAACAGTCAATAATGATCAATTAGAAGAACAGAACAACCTACCCCAAATTATCAGATTATAAGCCATCCAAATTTGTTGGATCGAAAACTAAAATTACAGAAATTAAATCAAAACATAAACTAATTTTGTTAAGGTGAGCATTTAGACCGAAAAACCTAACAGAATCGAAAACCATCCGAAACCGAACCAAACCGAAACCGATTGTTATCGGTTCGGTTTTGGTTTTGGTATTGAAAATTCATCATTTTCGGTTTCGGTTCGGTCTTCGGAAAAGAATGAACATTTGGCCTAAAAGAAACCGAACTGAACTGAACCGAACCAAAACGATAACATGTTATCGGTTTCGGTTTTAAAATCCATCGTTTTCGGTTTCGGTTATATCGGTTTCGGTAGGGTTTGGTTTTTGGACCGAGCTCACCCCTAAAATTTAAGCGAAAATTAAATTAAATTATTTTTTTAAAGTAAACTTGTTTTTATAAAATACTAATTTTTTTTAAGATTTTGATAATGTCATCTCTTTTTAATTGCATAAAGTATTGTACATTACTTTATGGGGGAGTAGTTCATGAAATGCAGGAAGTCAATTACAATGAATATACAAATTTATTATGCACGTCTTTTAACAGTCCTTAAGACTGTCATTATTAAAACCTTTTTTTTAGTATCACAAAAATTCGATTAAAAGAACATGTTGATAGACTGGGAAGAAAACAAGAGTCAAAAGCAATACAAAGGAATATTACACCAATCATCCTACTTATTAGCTAACTTACTATAAGACCGATTTTTGCCGGCACGCATTTGGTCCAAAAGTCATATTACACTCGGTTTCCTTGAGCGGAAATAATTAGATTTAAAGGTTATCAATATGGTTCACTGTGATTTTAAGTTATGAACCGATGTTATTAGCTAGCACTTTATTTTGGACTTTGGGACTTTTCCAATGGTATCCGAGCAATATCCACACATATTACTAACTAAAAACATCTAAATTTACATGAAAAGTGTAAATGTTGGAAAGGCAATATATTAAAAAAAAAAGTTTGTATTGATTTCCGTTAAATCTTTTTACTTTATCCTGTTATTATCAAATGACTGAATTGTAGAGACCACTAATTTTTTTTCCTAGTCTTATTGTTTTATTTAAACGAGTAGATATATAAACATGGAGATTTAATAGGAAATATTTTCATCTTTTATTGACTAATCAAAATACTGAAACACTGTTTCGAAAACATCCCTTTGCTTCGGCCCATTTTCTAAAATGGAGTACATTTCCTTAAACTTGAACTTTAAAGTTTGGACTGAATATGAGAGATGTGTTAACAATAGAGTACTAGACTGCAAGTCAAAAGGCCCAAACTATTAGAGTAAATTGGTCGAGCTCTTACGCACAATAACCCAAATATAAGGCCTCACACATTCACACTCAAATAGTCACACTCACACAACATAGATTGTTGAAGCATGACAAACAATTTCACTTCTCTATGGGTATTTTACCTTCTTTTTCATTGACAAAAGGTGGTACAACATCATTGTTCAAATTTTATGGCAAGTTGTACAAACATACTAAGGGTGTATTTGTGGTTGGATATGAAGCTGGATATTTGTTTATTGCGCTTTGAAAACACAATCAATATAGAATGAGTGTTTGATAATTTTATTTTTTTACGTATTTGGTGTGTTAAAACGCGGATTTGGGAAAGCAACTGAAGAGGTGTTTACTGTATTTGGAAACGCAATTAATCTAAACTTTATCATTTTACGTATTAATTAAACAAATAATCACATTTGTCAAGCACTAAAAAAAGTGATTATTGCGATTTCAAACAGGATAATCAAATTCATACAACATTCTACATTATCAAGTTTTATAAGTGCTGATTATATGATTATCCATTTTCAAAACACATATTTTATTTTCAATAAACAATCTCAAATACTCTTAAATGAATGGTTGTAACATTTTTAACATCATATATATAACTTCCCTTTAACAAGTCACAATTTTTTTTCAAAGTCAAACAAACACGATAATTGTCGGTTTTAATGCACATTTTCCGCATTCCGGTTACAAACCTTAAAATTAAGCTTTAGTTGTTTGTTTACGGGTCTTTTAGGTGGGGTAATGGCTTTTGCCGTTAAAAAAAAGTTGTTTGTTTACCGTATTAGTCCCACTATTGGCTCTATACGAAACAATCAAATAATAAATCACTCATATTTATACTGTAAACATAATTTGTTTTTCTTCAAGTAAAAAACTATTTGTTAACGAGTTTATTCCAGTTTATAATGTACTTCCCGGGGTTACCGAGTTCTGATCATGATGTATGTGATCTAATCGTTGTCATGGTTGTTTCCGGACCTTATTCTGGTTTTGATAAATGTTTATGTATCGAATGGACCGAATGTGTGATCTTTAGAGATTATTTCGAGCACTTTTAACGCTAGTTGATCAAATCAATATCATCAAACTGTGCCATTTATAGTCCACGATTGTGAACTACATGTATCGAATTAATGTGATCGGCGAGAGGTTGTATTTAGAAGTGGTCCGATTAATCGTGCTAAATGGTAATTAATCATGTTAAATGGGTAAGTGTCAAAATAGGCAAATTATTATTATTATCCACAATTTTAAACTTGATAAATAATACTTCCTCCGATTTAAAATAAGTGATGCACTTTCTATATTTTGGTGTATCAAAATAAGTGATACACTTTGAAAACTTACCTTATTTGATAAAAAGTAGTGGGACCCTCACCCACTAACTATCTACCTTAATAAAGTGAAATAACATCTTTACCCTTACTTTTATTTTTAAACATCATTAATCCCACTTTATTTAAAATTTGTAGGATCCATTCCCTACTAACTATCCAATTAATCTAATTTAATTATCATTATTATATTTTACCTTAAAAACCGTGAAACCAACAATGTATCACTTACTTTAAACTAGCAGGTACCCGCGCAATGCGGCGGCAATTACCCTATGCGGCTATTTTACGGCGAGTAAATTCAGGAAACAAACTTTCCGACCTGTTTCATCAAACATGTTGTCTAATGTAAAATCTTGTAACGCCACAAGGGTTGCCTACAACATGTCTAGGCCTTCCTGGTTACCAAAAAAAAAAGGGGACCAAAAAACACATCGCTAAAACAAGACTGTGAAATATACACTCAAGTCTTCCATTTTCCATTTGATCCTGATCAACTTCAACTATTTGAGGTCGTCTTTGGAAAAATTTCAGAGTATTTGAATACCAAGCTAGCTAGATACATGGTTTCAAAGTGACAATATATTGGTTTTTATTTAACATCTACTTTCTTTCGAGTCACCGCATTGATTCCACTACAACTGGAAATCTGCAAATTTATGAATTTCACTAATATCAGTTTACTACAAACGTTAAAACCAAGAATTTAGTAAAGGATTTAGATACATTAAAACTGCTCAAAAAAGGTTACACTTGAATAAATAAAAAGTACTTCACATACCACGCAATATTAAAAAAGGATTAATAGATAGGCCTTGTAAAAACTCCCTATCTATAAACTTAAACATAAAACAATATTTGATAAACAATTGATAGAAGAAATGAGCTTGTTGCCTTGATAAAAAAGAATTCCTTTATGAAGAAGATAAAGGAGTCCCCTTGCATTAGCATAAATGTCACGAGAAAGAATGAAGTTGGTGATCATTATTGTGGTAGCTTTGTCTCCTAGAAATCAGCCTCATCCAATTCAGAACCTTGCTCGTGCGTTCATATATCTTCTATCAAAATGACATAAAGACATCATTAATATTTCTACCTGTGCTTAAATCCACCAGCTCAACAAATATTTTGTTAAACTAAACAAGCAACATACTTAAAGTACATGTCAGCTTAATTCAAAAGCACAAAACAGAAACATCATGTTCATTTTAGTGGACTAATTCTGATGACTTTTTTGTCTCTTATTATGTATTAGGTTTATGTACTTAAATTTAGCAAGCTGCATCGCCTTCATGTATCAATGCAATTCACATCAAATACAAAAAACCTAGCAAGTAGCAATATCGGCTAATTTAAACAGGTCAAACGGGTCAAAAGTTTCTTGTAAAATTAAATTCCTTTTTTATAAGAAAATTAAATTATTCTTGTAATGGTACAGTTTTTAACCCAAAATTACAAATTTACCGTTAAGCTAACCTATCCGACCACCTTTTTGGCCACCTCCAAAATGAATGATTATTTTCATTTGTAAGTACCCTGTTAGTTTTGTGGGAATTTCGTTAACAGAGGAACGACCACTATAAACGAAATTATTCATTCCCTACAGCATAGCTCTCTTTCAAAGCTATTGGCTGCTAAAACAAATGTTTCACAAGTAGAAAATTCAGATATTTTAATAAATTTTTATGTTGTTCCCCAAAAAGGAAAATGATGCAATATTTAACCAGACATCTAAAAAAGAAAGTATACGTACCTTGAAAGCACTCAGTTTGTGGGATTGCAATTGGTTTCATGAAACCCAATTGATAGAGATGTGAAATCAATGACGCCATACTATGAATCTATGATACTGCAATTAAAGTCACCACATTCTCATTTACTTTACTATCTCTCGATTTAAGATCATAAGCTAATAAAAAACATTCCCATGAGATTAAGGGCATTAGCAACTGAAGGAGGCCGATAAATTTCTTCATTTTCATTAACTACAAGGCTTAAATTTCATTTAAGAACTTGAGTAGTTGTCTCTGTTTACGCATTAGTTTGTTTCTGACCTCTCCAAACAGAAGACTTAATGTGAATGAAAAAAGAATACCACCACACGCTATAACCAGACTGTCGACGGAAATTGGGAGAGCAATTCATATAAATAAAATTTGAACTGCTTTTATAGCAAACAAAAAAATAAATAATATTAAAAATACCTCCACTGCAGCAGCATTGCATATAAAATGGCTAAATATTGCTTAACAAAATTCATAAAAAGATTGTACGGTTTATATCCCACAATGTTTTCAGGTTTTATCTCTTTCAATGATGAGATTTCTCTTATAGCTGCGCTAGGTACTCCCTCATCAGGTTTCTCAAAATGAATCTTTTTCAAAGCAAGAGTTTCATTAGTAGTTTGTTACAGGCCTTGTAGAACTTGTCGTGCACTGAAAAAAATAAAAATTCATCAACACTTTCCCTAATATAGTTGTAAAAATTCATATATAATCATATACAGAGTTTCGATATAAATTTAGGGAAAGCATTATAACGTTGGGTAAAAACACCTGCAAGATTTCAAGTAAACCCATGGTACAAACCTTTCAAGAGAATGTTTCATCCACCAAGAGCTTTCTAAAGTAAAATCTTCAAAATAAAAAAACCCACAAACTTGCAGTATGATGTATAAACCCTAACAATGTCAACAATTCAAATTACCATATAAAAATCGACCGGATACGAAGATAAACATGAATCAAGTATATTAAAGCAAAAAACATGAGTTTTAAAACGTACCGATGATGAATTGATGATCGGATTTGAAGATAAAGTGGATTTAGACGAATGATAGAGTACCAAGATGAGAGGAATCGTCTTTGATGAGGCTTTATTGCTTTAATCATATCGGTCTTTTAGATTGTCCTTTCCGCTTCCCAAGCAAAAGGGACTATTGAAATACCTAAAGCGTATCGAGTACACATGGTAATTCGGTATAGAGGGGCCGACTGTTTCTAATAAATAGATCTAATTTTACAGATTTTATACATCGCCTGAACCAGCTCAGCTGGTTAAGTTTGTTGTGTTACTAACCTCAAAGTCCCGTGTTCGAATCCTGACATGATATGTTTTTTAAGTAACACATTTATTTCCATAGTTAGCAAGTGTGTTGGCTGAATTTTTAGCCTTACTAATTATGGAAGGGGTAAACTCTTTATAATATAGTAAAGATCGGAGGAAGTATGAAATTAGATTTTTCAAAACTTCCCTTGTAAGCTTAAGCTATGAGAAAAATTATAAAAACAAACCCAAAAGGGAATAACATTATTTAATCACATTATTATAAAGTCATGTTAACCTAAAAAGGGTTTAAAAAGGCACATTTTATTGCCACTATCAAACACACGAACAAGAACACGAAGACAACACTCGAAAACCAGTGATCAAAAATGGCGACTCCTCCAAAACCATGGAAAGCTGAATATGCAAAATCAGGAAGAGCTTCATGCAAAACCTGCAAAATCCCTATCGATAAAGAAAAACTACGATTGGGAAAGATGATTCAAGCCACGCAATTTGACGGTTTTATGCCGGTAAATCACTCTTAATTCCACTATTTCTTGCTTGAATCTTGTACATTTATTATGGTTTCTTGTTTAAAAACGTTTGATTGCAAATGGGTTTGTTTCGATAATGTTAGGGTTTTTGCAATTTGGGTCTCAAGTTTTTGTGCATTTCAAGAAATCCCATTTTTCATTGTTTTGAAAAGCATAGTTCTTGAGACGATATGAATTTTACTGTCAATTTGAATGCCAATTAGCAATTTATTGTCCATTTTGTTGTTATTATTATGACTTTTGATGTAAATAAGTAACACTGTTGACTTTCAAAGTCAAAGTGTATGAATGGAAATAGTACTGATATATGTAGGTAAATTAAAACTTTTGACTTTCAATGTAAAGTTTTGAAATTAAATTGTACAAAAGTAGGTAACTTTAATGTTTTTGTAGCATTTTGTGTTTAAATTTAAATGCAAGGTTATTGTTGTGCATTATTGACCACCACACTAGTTTCTGTTTTTTTTTTCCTACAATTTTGAAAGTCTAATGGTTAAAAATGTTGTTTGCTCGTTTAGTTTTGCAGGAAAGCAGGTTTCTTTAATGTTTATCTAAATTTCTTTCACTTGGTATTATAGTATAAATTAGAACAAATTACAAGTATCTCCCTTAATATAAAAAATTACACTGATAGTCCTTTTTTAACGAACCTTAGGCTAAAGGACTACTTGTGTAATTTTTCAACAATATTTTAACGAACCTTAGGCTAAAGGACTATAGGTGCAGAACGTTTCCAAAAAAAGGGTTACGAGTGTAATTTTTTTAAGTAAAGGCCATAGGTGAAATTTGGTATAAACCTCATGGACCATCCTTGTAAATTACTCTATAAATGATAATTTTACTTGTTATGCAAGATCCGTTATAAGTTGTATCTTGTATACACATCAAATTTAGCATGAATTGCTTACAAAAAATGATTAATTATGTATTTTTGTTGAAAACAGATGTGGCACCATGCTCAATGCATCTTAAAGAAGGCAAAACAAATAAAATCGTACGTCTTTTTTCACACTTATATCTCTCTTAAATGTTCTTTTCATAAAAAACAATCCATTCTCATATTTTTATAATTTTTTTTTAAGTTGTGATGATGTGGAAGGAATTGAAACACTTCGTTGGGAAGATCAACAGAAAATAAGGAAATATGTTGAAGGTGGTGGAATCGGGTCAGCAAGTAGTTCAACTGATTCAACTGCTGCTACAAAATGCACAATTGAACCATCAAAAACCAATCGGGCTACTTGTAAAATCTGCAATGAAAAGATCATGACAGCAGAGGTGGGTAGTTGTTTTTTTTAAGGTGGAAAAACGGGCCAGTTGGATAATGTGTCAAAACGGGTCGGGTTGGGTTGCCCAAAATTGTTAACCTTTTCTACAACAATTATATATAATTTTAATTTAAATGGTTTTCAAGTAAAATGGTTTAGGAGGTTTTTAGCAAATTTTGACCCGTTTGACTAATTTGAACTGTATTTGAAGGTTTTCTTGTTTATGTCCCTCGTTTTTTACCTATTTTTCTTATTTCACCCATTTTTTAGTTTTGCTTTTAATAAGAAAATGTTTTACCTGTTTTTAAGCTATTCTGTTGTTTTACCCGCTTTACCCATTAGAGACAAAACATTGCCCGAATCAACCCTTTAAAAAGTAAAATGGGTCGAAATGTTATTTTTTAATTAATATTTTTTTTGGGTAGGTTCGTATATCTAGTAAGCCCGAGGGTCAAGGTGCTAGAAGCTTAGCATGGCATCATGCAAAATGCTTCTTGGAATCTTTTCCAACTACTCAACTTGAAAAAATCGACGGGTGGGAAAACCTTTCGGATTCACAAAAGTCAACCGTTGTTTCAATGGTCAAGAAAGTTTCAAACGCCAAAAAAGGTAGTGCTAAATTTGGAAAATTTGCAACAAATAGCATCATATATATCAACTCATTAGTAATCTTTGACAATTTTAGAAGTGAAAGTTCAATTTTAACAACTTTAGGGACCCGAATATATGTTTTGTTCTATCAAATTTCCTTAATTGTTTTTTTTTAAAATAAAAATCTTATGTGACCATATATGATTTTTTATTTCAGCAAAAGAAGAAGTGAAAGACGAAAAAGAGACTATAAAAGGAAGCTCTAAACGTAAAGTAACCGTTGACCGTGACCAAAAGTCAAAGATAGCTAAAACTGAAGATTGTGAATCGGGCCCGTCTAATTTGCATAGTCAACTAGAGGCCCAAACAAAAGAATTATGGGCTCTTAAAGATGATCTTAAAAAACACGTGTCAACATCAGAATTGAAGGAAATGTTGGAAGCTAATAATCAAGATTCATCAGGATCAGAACTTGATCTACGTGATCGCTGGTAAATTAATCTTTTTCAATCTTTAGAACATATAAATTATATATTTTTTGGTTACCCAACTTTTTAAAATATTATTTTTATTATTAAAAGTTAAAACACCCTTATAATCTTGCATGATTAGGGTAGGAATATCTCTAACGGGTGTTGATTTGGGTTATGTTTTATCTCTAATGGGTCAAATTGGTAAAAGTAAAAAAAAACAGCTTAAAAAGGAAATGGGGTCAAAACTCAAAACGGGTTGAAAATCGCCCTATTTTTAATGCACAAAACCTTCATAATTTTATGATTCATAAAATTTAGATTATTATTGGAATAATAGTAGTTGACACAAGAACTATCATTAATTTTGTGTTTTAATATTTTGGACAAAAGAATGTTAGAATTTTTTTTTTAATATATTTTGTAATATTTTTCCCCTTTTTTTTTAATCAGTGCTGATGGGATGCTTTTTGGAGCACTTGAAAATTGCTCACTTTGTAGCGGGCATCTTCACTATTCGGGCGGTACCTACAAATGCAAAGGGTTTCTAACCGAATGGAGCAAATGTGCCTACTCAACATCTGAGCCCGCCCGTTTTAAAGGAAAATGGAATATTCCAGATCAAACAAATAACCAATTCCTGAAAAAGGTAGCTCAGTAATGGGTCAAAACGAATCATTTTTTGGTTGAAATGGGCCGACCCACAACCTCTAAATCTAAATCTTTGAGTAGAATGATTTAGAGGTTGTGCATACTTAAAATAGACATCGGTCAACTGTCAACCCGTTCGACATGTTCATATATCTAACTTTGTTTTTATTGACCCGTTTGAGATGAAATACAATGCAAGTCAACCCGATTTAAAAAACAATTTAGTGGGGCACAAACTAATAATAATTATTGTTTTTAATTATATTGTCAGTGGTTCAAGACACAAAAGACGAAAAAGCCCGTTAGAATAATGCCTCCAACTTCACCAACCACTCCTGGAAAACAATCGGGTAATGGGTCAACTCACTCATCCCACAGTGAAAAATTGGGAGATTTAAAAGTTTGCATTTTGGGCATTCCATCTAAAACCATGGTAATATTTTTTAAATATTTTTTTTTATATTTAATTTCGCAACTTTTTGATTAATGGTATTGTGTAGGGTGAGTGGAAGACCAAAATCGAGAGTGTTGGTGGACAACTTCATGCGAAAATTAAAAAAGGTATTTTTTTGTACTTAAAGAGATTGAAACGGGTCAAAATGGGTCGGGTTGAAGATTTTTTGTCCAAAGTTTTTAAATTTGTTACAAGAAAGTAGTGTGTCAATATGATTACAAAAATATATTATCTTGGTAATAATTTAATTTTATCATTAACTTTTAGGACATTTTATGCATTATAATTAACCTGTTTGGCCCGTTTCCTTTTTAACTATTTTTTTTATATATTTGAGCATTAGAAATACATAACGCGAATCGACCCGTTTATAAGTAAATGGGTTGAATTTCCACCTCTATGCTAAAAAAATATAGATTATAATCTAGAAAGATGTGTTTATTATCGTTATTAGTTTGATTCACTAATATAATATTTTATTTAAATATGGCAGACACAAACTGCTTAGTTGTATGTGAAGTGGCAGATAATCTCAATGCTGAGATGAGGAAAGCAAGGTTTTAAGGGGGTGTTTGGTTGTGTGTTTAAACTGATTATTGTCATCAAATTTGCAATAATCATTGTTGAGTGTTTGGGTAAACTGGATATCATTTCGGTTTTCTAATCATTATCAATGCATACAACTTCCTAAACCATTTTATACAAAGATTTCAATTATAATTGCATTAATTATTTTTTTATAATCACAATAAATACGCTAATTATTTACAAAAAAAAAAAAAATTGACAAAAAATCATTTAACAGGAGGATGAAAATACCGATTGTAAGGGAAGACTTTCTTGTTGACTGTTTTGAAAGACAGAAATTACTTCGATTTGATTTATATAAAATCGAATCAAATGAAGAAAACAAAAGTATGGTGACAGTCAAAGTCAAAGGAAGAAGTGCAGTCCATGAAGCATCGGGCCTGCAGGATACGGGCCATATTTTAGAGCAAGGAAAAAGTATTTATAATACAACTTTGAATTTATCAGATTTATCAACCGGTGTCAACAGGTGAAATCTTGAAAAAAAAATTAACCTTTTTTATTTTTATTTATTTTTTGACCCATTTGATCCATTTCGTTCTATATTTTTTTAAAAGATTATATTTTATTTACGTGTTTGACCCATTTTGACCCATTGATGATACAACATAATCTGAATTGACCCCATTTACGATAACAAGATTTATTTTTTTTATACAATATAATCTACAAAAGATCAAGGTACATGCTTACATGTTTTCTGTATGTAGTTATTATGTTCTTCAGATTATTGAAGATGATAAAGGGCCCGATTGTCACGTGTTTCGAAAGTGGGGTCGAACTGGGAACGAGAAAATTGGAGGGACTAAATTGGAAGAAATGTGTAAAGAAAATGCAATTCAAGAATTCAAAAGATTATTTCTTGAAAAAACTGGAAATTCATGGGAATCTTGGGAACAAAAAACACTTCAGAAACAGCCAGGAAGATTCTATCCGTTGGATATCGTAATGTTTGATCTTAAATTATTATTTTTTGTATAAAAATGTGTGGGTCGGGCAATGGGTCAAAATGGGTCGGTTGAATCGACCTATTTTTTAATGGTTGGTTTTGCAGGATTATGGGGTGAACAAAGATTCACAACCGAAGAACAAAATTAAAGATGCTAAAAGTCAACTTGCACCCCCGTTAGCTGAATTGATGAAGATGTTGTTTAATGTGGAAACATACAGGTTAATAACAATTTGTATTTTTGTTATTTTACATTATTATTATTATATTCTTAAAAGATTTATTGCTTATATATATTTTTTAAAATGAAAAAAATTAAATTTAACTTTGCAGAGCTGCTATGATGGAATTTGAGATTAATATGTCGGAAATGCCCCTTGGGAAGCTTAGCAAAAGTAATATCCAAAAAGGTACTGAAATTGCTAATGAATGAAGGGGTGTTTGGATTCGTGTTTTGATTTATTGATTATATCATTTTTTGTATTAATTTCCTTGAATAATCATACTTTGTCAAACATGGTTTTGATATTTTCTCTGTATTATGAAATTAGTTTTACAATTTTTATTTTTTTTATTTTAGGTTTTGAAGTATTAACAGAGCTCCAGAATCTACTGAACAAAACAACTGATAACCCTGCAGTCAAAGAAAGCATGATTGTTGATGCAAGCAACCGATTTTTTACAGTTATTCCTTCTGTTCATCCACATATAATCAAGGATGAAGATGACTTCAAATTAAAGGTCATATCTTATTTAATTTATTTTTATCAATATTTTTAAAATTAAATTAATGGTAATAATTTATTATTTTGATAAAACGGGCAGAGTCAAGATGGTTACTTTTTAATATATGTCAAAATTCATAATAATATATTTTAAATATTACGTGGGTTAGATTGACGTGCGAGCACTTTCTTGAACTTAGTATATAATTTATTATGATTCTGAAAACCATACAAGTAAAATTGTAAAATAATACTACTATTATACTTTTTTTTTATTAATGTGATTTAAGGCTGTGTAAGCATTTGAATACATTTTAATTTCTAGGTAAGTTTTTTAAATTTGCCCATTTGAAGAGATAAAATATAAGCCCAAATCGACCTGTTCTTTTGTTAATTGGGTCAAAATCTTCACCTCTAATTCAAGGACACTGATAAGAAGAAAACAAGAAAAGTATAAAATAAATTAAATAATAATATTGATATTTTTTGGCAGGTTAAAATGTTGGAAGCACTTCAAGATATTGAAATAGCTTCAAAATTAGTGGGATTTGATGCTGATAACGATGATTCACTTGATGATAAATATAAAAAACTTCAATGTGAAATGGTCCCGCTTCCACACGATAGTGAAGATTTTAAGTTAGTTGAAAAATATCTCCAGAACACACACGCCCCTACACACACGGTATGTGTTTGGTTCAATATATTTTAAAGGGTATTTTGGTCTTTTCACATTACACGTGTAATGAAAGTTGTGGTTTTAATTTGTAGGATTGGGCACTTGAACTTGAAGAAGTTTTTACAGTTGAAAGACAAGGGGAATTTGATAAGTTTGCTCCTTATAAAGATAAACTCAAGAACAAGATGCTCCTTTGGCATGGTAGGTTTTATGGTTTTTATTTGGTCAAACGGGTCGGGTTGAAACGGGTCGGGTCGGGTTCTTTTTGACAAACCAACACTTTTCTTTTCCCTTTTTCTTTGGTATCGTGATACTACATTAACTTTTTTTAATACTTTTTTAAATAAATTTTTATCTGGTTGACCCGTTTACGATTAAATATAACCCGAATTGATACATTTTCACATAAAATCAAGGAATAATAATTAAGGATACTAAAATGTGTTGTTGTTGATAGGTTCTCGGTTGACAAATTTTGTTGGTATTTTAAGCCAAGGATTGCGAATAGCTCCTCCTGAGGCACCTGCAACCGGTTATATGGTTCTCTCTCTCTCTCTCTCTCTCTCTCTCTATATATATATATATATATATATATATATATATATATATATATATATGTGTGTGTGTGTGTGTGTGCGTGTGCGCGTGCGCGTGTGTGTGTGAGAACTCAAAAATTGGTGACGACTGCGAGGACAATTCTCAACCAATCATTTTTATAAAAATGGATCATTGTCAGAATTTTAGGATCTTTACGAGGATGGCAATGATCCAAAATTCTGAAAATGATCCTAATTTTTAAAAATGATTGGTTGAGAATTGTCCTTACAGTCCTCACCAAAATTAGAGTCCTCACCCGATCTCACTTCTACACACACACATATTATAATTTGGATATATAATAAGATGTTGTGATGTGTAGTTTGGAAAAGGGATCTATTTTGCTGATTTGGTGAGTAAAAGTGCTCAATATTGTTTTACCGACAAGAAAAATCCCATTGGTTTAATGCTACTTAGTGAAGTTGCTTTGGGTGAAATGTACGAGCTAAAGAAGGCCAAGGTCCGTTTTCGTTGCACATATATTTGTTATATATAATTATTTTTCTTGGAAAATAATGAAATATAACATTTTTATTTTATTTAGTATATGGATAAACCTCCAAAAGGAAAAGACTCAACAAAAGGGCTCGGAAAAAAGATTCCTAATGAATCTGAACACGTGAAATGGAGAGACGATGTTATTGTGCCTTGTGGAAAACCGGTTTCATCAAACGTTAAAGCTTCTGAATTAATGTATAATGAGTACATTGTCTACAACACAAATCAAGTAAGTTTTTTTTTAAATTTATTTTAATCATGAAATGTACAAAAATGGTAAATTTAATTTTATCGTTTATATTGTTTACATTTTATGTACAGGTTAAGGTGCAGTTCTTGCTGAAGGTGCGTTTCCATCACAAACGGTAAAAAAAAGAAAATTAATGCAATGTACAAAAATGGTAGTTTATTATTTTTTTTGTTTTTTTTTTGAATTTTAGTACGAATTTGATACGCTAATTTTGCTTAAAGATCTCTTTTTGGGGTTTGTTTGGAGATCTTAAGCATAGCTTTTGGTTATGTAATTGCGAGCACTTTTGAAACCTGACCAATTTCTTAGCCCAATCTGAGTACTCATCTAGTAACCCATTACACCAAAAAAATGTACTTCCTCCGTATCAAAATAAGTGACATAAGTTGGCTTACACGTTTTTTAAGGTAAAAAATTAAAGTATAGGTTAAAATAGATTAAAGTACATAATTAGTGGAGAATGAGTCTCACTTTTCTTGAATAAAGTGATATTAATGTGTTTTAAAAGTAAAAGTAAGGGTATAAGGGTAATTTCACTTTATTAAAGTGAGTGGTTAGTGGGTATGAGTCTCATTATTTTTACTAAATAAGGAAAGTTTTCAAAGTGTGTCACTTATTTTGATACACCCCAAAATAGAAAGTGTGTCACTTATTTTGATAAGTATCAAATTTTATTTATACTAAAAACCAGGGGTGAGCAGAAAAAGAGGGTAATCGGAATTGGAACCGGAGGTTCCGGACCCAGAACCTGTTAAGAGGTTCCGGTTCCGGTTCCTAAAATCATGGAACCGCCCTAAGAGGTTCCGGTTCTCAAAATTAAGGAACCTGGAACCGGTGGATACCCTGGAACGGGCGATTACACGGTATGTTTTTATTAAAATATATAATATATATTATATTATACATTAAATTAAATAGATTTATGATTTTATATAAGTGTAAAATACTAATCCAAGTAAAAATATAAAATTTCCCTTACTCGTTATAACTGAGTGAGACATTTACTCGTCGTGCGATTGTATCTTTATGACTGACTTTCACACCTTTCACATATTTACAATGTTTTAATCATTATTATTAACTTATTTCTTGAACAATATTCGTAATCGTTGAACTATATTTAAAACCATTAATTAATATTTGTAATCGTTAGTTCGCGTGATTTATCGTCTTGTTTATATAGTAAGTAATGTTAATTTTTTTTGAATTTAGAGACAGGGTAACCGGAACCTGCCCTGGAACCGGCGGTTCCGGTTCCGGTTCCTAAAATTTAGGAACCTGTCTTCCAGGTTCCGGTTCCTATATTTCAGGAACCTGCGGTTCTGGTTCCGGTTCCGGTTCCAGTCGGAACCGGTGGGTACCCTGTTATGCTCACCCCTACTAAAAACAAGTTTAATAGGCAAAACAAGAAGATTTTTGTATTTTCAAAAAAAAAAAATCTGTTATTTTAAACTTAGCATGTCCAAGATAATATACTTTATATAATTTTTTTGGGTTTAGAATAAGTATGTAACTTTGACCACCGCCACTAATTAGTCGTTAGTGTGATACATTTTAACAAATGAAAGATGACACGTCATACATATGTTATAAGATAATTGTCGACATTTCGGGTTGAATAAACGAATGGAAGTATAACGTTACATGATCACTAAAATTTCTGGTCCAAATCAGTGATAATGTGCTAAAAAATAGCAGACTGAAATCCAGATTAAAAAATTATAATATTGTTATAGCATAAACTTTATAATCTATACACATATACTTCCTCCGATTTAAAATAATGATGGTTAAATCTATACACATATAACTTTGAGTTTTACGGTTTTTGAGACAAAATATTATAATAATGGTTAAATTAGATTAACGAAATAGTTAGTGGATAATGGGTCCCACATTTTTTGAATATAGTGGTGTTAGTGATGTTTAAAAGTAAAAAGTAAGGGTAAATAAGTAATTTCACTTTGTTAAAGTAGATAGTTAGTGGGTGTGAGTCCTACTATTTTTTACCAGATAAGGTAATTTTTCAAGATGTAGCACTTATTTTGGAATCACCCATATAAGGAAAGCCCAACACTTTGTTTATATGTCTCATGGATGTATTTGTTTAATAGTATGATAAGATTAGAGATGCAAACGGGTACGGGTAGTAGCGGGTACTGCAAAACCCGTACCCGACCCGTTATTCCCATATCCGTACCCGCCCCGTACCCGGTTAAATACCCGTCGGGTTCGGGTAGAAAAATCCCCGCCAGGTAGGGGTAACCCGACGGGTACCCGTTCAATAAAAAAATTAAACAAAATAGATAAATCATATAATACTTTTAGTTCGTTCAGACTTATTTCGTTCAATACGTAATGGACTAACGGAAACGAGCCAAATTTTAACCATTATTAAATTGGGCTAATGAGAGATTAAGAGTTGGGCTAAGTTTGAGTAGTGACTAGTGGGCTAAACCCGTATTAAAAAAATTATACATTAACATATATATTCGGGTCGGGTATAAACGGTGCGGGTACTGTAAAACCCGTACCTGACCCGTACCCGCTCTCGGGTATGAAATTTAAACCCATCCCCGACCCGTTACCCGTTTAGACGGGTAATACCCGCCCCGTAAAACTCGGGTACTCGCGAGTACCCATACCCGCGGGATAAATTTGCATCCCTATATAAGATGAGTCATATGGGGTCACATGTAGACACCAATTAAATCAAGTTTGTGGTTTAAAATGTTTGGGCGATACTTTAATTGAACATATTTTATTACATATATAAGCCCATCAATAATGTAAGGAGCCCAATAAATGCTGACTAGACTAGACAATTGGGTTATCAAATTTGAATTGTTTCGATTATTTTGAATTATGCACGGTTGTAATTTTTTAATTTTAAAATGTTTTTCCTATACATTTTAGACCAGAAAATACAACAAGTAAAGGTAAAACAAGGTAAGTTATTTAATTATTTTTAATTTCTATCCGTTTTCAATTCGATTGATTCTAAGAGTTTAATCTTTGTCGCAACTCGCAATCACATAGTAGAGGGACTTCTTCGACAATGACGATATAGTCCAAGGACTATTTGATCAAATAACCATTTAAGTTTAGCTAGGGTTTGGAAAATGAAAACACAAACAGACAGAGACGGTATCACGGAAATCGTTTGGAGATTTAAGATCGCCGATTACACAATCACGTCGCCGGTGACGGTAAATATCTCTATCGTATTCATTTGATATAAACTGATAGTGTATTGAGTTATATTTTCAGATCCTCAATGATACAAAGCTCATAATCTGTTATATTCTGAACTTTTTGTGCCTGTTATGTACGAAATCGAATTTGTAATTTGAAGCTTCAGTTTCAATTCGTTCGAATTGGAGCAATATAAATTCGAATTTGAGCTAATTAAGCTGACATTTGAATTCTAAACCTAAATTCTGGCAAGTATTGGTTATTTTTAGGGCTCTCGTTAATAGGGTGTTCGTTTGGACGGTTTGGTTTTATCTGAACCAAATAGGTGAAACCAAATAAAGTTCGATTTTCAAAAGTTCAAACCGAACCGTCCAAACTAATTCGAAAACCAAATAACAATTTGGTTGGTTTGGTTTTATCCGTTTGGTTTTTCCTTAAAATTTTCAATATATTACAAAATTATATAACATAAATAATATTAAGTTCGATATGTAAAATTTTAAAATGATAAACTACTTTGTAAATAAAAACAAGTCTAATTTATATCTCGTGACATTTACAATCATATATGCAAAAATATTGACATTAACTTTATCAAAAACTCCAAAAAGATTAGCACATCGCCAATTGATACAATATAAAGTGGAACAAGTGTTAGTATGTAAATCAATTTACTATAAGAAATGTAAAGAAAAGGAATACCATAATTGCTTACAATGGAAACCAACAAGTGTTAGTATATAAATCAATTTACTATATATCACTATTTGGTTTTTTTGGACAATCCGGTTTTCACAAAGGAAACCAAATCCAATCCGAAATTCAAACTATTAATTTGGTTGAAGTCCAAACCGATCCAAAAAACCAAATAACCAATCCA
Organism: Calendula officinalis; assembly: GCA_963853835.1. Classification (NCBI taxonomy): domain Eukaryota; kingdom Viridiplantae; phylum Streptophyta; class Magnoliopsida; order Asterales; family Asteraceae; genus Calendula; species Calendula officinalis. The sequence continues at coordinate 100,489,569 of OY970821.1, forward strand.
AATAGTCCGATCCAAAATGTCCAATTGGACAATCCGGTTATATCCTAATAGTGAACACCCCTACTCGTTATAGTTAAAAAGAGATTAAGCTCAGCTAACGTGTAAATCTTAAGATCGGCTCGGATTATACTGTGTATATATATATATACTGTATATATTTATTTATTATATGAAATTTGGAATCAAGCTGTTCGATAATCAACTTAAACTTTAACTCAGAGCTCGTTTTAATCGAGCTTTTATTGATTTTTTTTAATGATTTGAATTCGAGTAGCTCAGCTGACTTACAGTGTTAAACGATTTTTGTTGTTTAAGATCTCAGATACAGAAAAATGGGTGAGAAGAAGAAAAGTGCAACAATATTGATCAGACTGGTTTCAGCAGCAGGAACTGGTTTTTTCTATGTGAAAAAGAAGAATCCGAGAAAGATACAAACGAAACTAGAATTCCGAAAATACGATCCACGTGTCAATCGTCACGTTCTTTTCACTGAAGCTAAAATGAAGTGATTGATCATTTATCTTTCTAGTGTTATCGTTTTTTTATTATTATAAACTGTATGCTTGTAAGCGACTGATTTATGATGTTACAAGTTTGTTTGGACTTATGATTTGAAACAGTTATGATAAAATATATGTTTGGTATTGTTTGATTACATTTTATTTCTATTAAATATACGTTTATGCCTCATTTTCAAAGATCCCAACACTAGAATTATCTTACTACTATATAAAGCATTTAGGCCTATCCCATTAGGCAAGTTTAAGGAGCTCCTTAAACTTGATTTTAAGGACCTTTCCACTTTTGTTAGTTAGTTCTCTACCTTAAAAAAAATAATATAAATCGCGCCTAATAAGATTCGAACCCAAGACCTCTCCTAACTTATCACTATGTGTTAACCACTTGCTATACATTACACTTTGGTAACACCACCCACACTTAATAACAAAAGTCTGTTACTCGAAAACCATTTTACCCAATAATATTATATATACGACGCTGTAAATCATCAACTCTTACCAAAATCTACATTTCCGTTTAATTATTTATTTCTAGCAACAATTATTACCGTGTAAACGAACAACACTTGCTCGCCACGAAATATGGTTTCTGGGTACCCGCCGCCGCATTGCGCGGGTACCCTGCTAGTAACTTATAATTGGTTTATGATTTAGAAACTTAAAAGAATTCTTGATTCAAGTACAAGAATTGACGGTGACTTCAACTGGTTTAAACAATGAAATGATGAATTATGGTTGTTTATTCTGTTGCAAACAAACACAAGGGCAAATTGGTTTAAATTAAATTCTCATTAAAAGGAGACTATACATATTACATAGAAACTTACATACAAAAAACCTAAATCAACAAAATGACTAATATGCCCTTCACAAGACATAATAAACACCCTACATGCCTAAAGTTAATGGTTATGTTTAACCTGATTGTTTAAATTAATGTCTCACTTAAATAGCTTCCGATAATCTTGTGCGTATAGAATCCGGGTTTGATATTTTGTTGACACTGCAAATGTATATAAAATCATTAACCAAAACCATCATCAAAATTTTAAAAATTAATTAATTAAAGAGAAGGTATTAAATTAAATTAAATTCAGTATTTGTTTTAAAAGTTAATTAATACCAGAACATTAGATCACCATTAGACGCCATTTTTTCATAAATCCATTCAGGGGCAAGATTTTGCAACAATCTGAGCTGTTCATCAACTTCTCCTGTAGCCAAAATCAATATTAAGTTTTAGCATTTTAATGTTTATTATAATGAAATTATTAGAAAATACTTACGTCGGTCAACAATTTCCAGTTGACTTGAATGTATTTTGTGCATAAGTTCATCTTTTGTGACGACTGAACGCTTTATTTCATGAAAATAATACCAAAGAATGTTGAAGAGTTTGGGTAATCCTACAATCATTTGTTTCCTCCATTTAGCTTGTGAGATCGATGGATTGTTTTCGTCTAATGCTTTCTGTTCTTTTTCTTTAATCTAAATTAAAATAAAATATTAAATTAAATTAGTGATTAAAGTTGGACAAAGTTGTATAATAACGAGCTTACAGCTGCAAAAAGATCGCCTGTAAGAATATCACAAAGATTATTATCTTTATCATCAGCAATTGAAACTGTTTTAATTGTAGTTTTATTCTTCACAGGAGTATCAAATGTAATTGATCTTCTACCACTTAAACGTCTTGTTAATTTGTTAGGGGGTGACATCATCGATTCATCATCTGGTGTCATAAAACTGGTTCTTGGTGGTTGTATTTCTTGTGCAGGTGTAGAAATAACTGAAGAAAAATCTTCTTTTTTATCAGAATCAAAGTTCTTGATTGGGGTTTCAGGCAGATATACAGACTTTTTTATTGGGGTTGATACACAAGTCAACTTGGTCAACGCTTTTGATTCTTGATCTGATGTTTCGACATTGTGGTTTGGAACTTGTTTTGAAAAACGTCTTTTGAAAGATTGAGGCATGTGAGATGCTGTTATTGTTGGTTGCTGTTGAGATATTGTGTGTGTTGTGTTCTGAATTGAACTCAATTTGGGGGTTTCAATTGTAGTTGAAGATGTTAATCGGGTTGATTTATTGAATGGTTCGGGTAATATATCTTCTGGAACTTCATCTCCCTAATAAAAAAATTAGCTTTATTAAATCACAAATTAGTATGTATCTAAACACTTATAATTGTGTTTACACAAGCACTTTTAGCCTTGTATAGATAGATCAATTGGCATAACAAACATAATGCAGTAACTCTAGCGTATGTGTATCAATATCTGATTCATCGAACAAAACCTAAAAAAACAAAATCAAATATGAACATAATAAAGATTAATACCTCAGGATTGGATTTACAAAAGCTTAAAAGCCGTGCTCGAAACAATTTTATCATCTGCAAATTCGCGGTACCAGGATCCAGCTTATCATCTTTCTGAACGATATCGAAATTCAAAGTCACTTGTAGATCTGGTATCATACAACTAGTCCGCCCATCACGAACAAGAATCTTCTTCAGCTCAATCGCCTCAGGCACAATAAATTTGATCTGAGCTAAATGACTATGAGAAAACCTCCTACAGATCAGATAATACAAAATATCAAATTAGTAAAATTCACACAATAAACAATAAACAATCAATTAAAAAAACTTTATAAACAAACCATTTGGTACCTATCTGTTAAGATCTGAACCTGTCGGCTAATGTTTGTAAATGTCGACTTATTTCCTTTCAATCGAAGAAGCCTAATAGCAGATTGCAAGCTATTGAAGAATTTATACAAAATTTCATACCTAAACACGAAATTTTTCATCAGTATAGTCAATCATTAATTTCAAATAAATAAATTATTTTACGTAAAGAACACTATCACATTAAGGGAAAATAAAACATACTTTTCTGGAAGTAATTTCGAGCTGTTTGATTTCGAGGTTAGGGTTTCAGTTGAAGCATCGGAGGATGTTACAGGATCTGAGGACACCAGAGGTTTCAGATCTGATTGCCGGAGCTGTTTCGCTGCTTCCCTGACTTGGCTCACCGACCGGATTGATTGTCGGCGGATGAGAGCTCTTCGCGGCGGTTGTGTTGGCTTTTCAGGTGTTTTGGAGCTCCACGGACTCTGTGCTGGTGCTTCAAGTGCTTCGTCGGAGGAATGTAGTATGTTGACGGAGGATCGAGGATTTTTCTTCGCTTTGAACGAATCGAACGGCGACGAAGCTCCGGCGGAATTCATTTCACACAGATTGTGATTGTGATTGTTTGTTGTTAGAAGAATGGAGTTGAGGAACGATACCGTGGAGCTAGATGGGTTTAATATTAGGGTTTTTGGCGCGAATGCTTACTTGGAAGGTGACGTGTTTGTTTGACACGTTAGCGTTGGCGCCAAATCCGACGTGGACACGCGAGGGTAGGGGTGGTAATTTCTGACCCGACACGAAACCCGACCTGAAACCGACACAAAAATAAACAGGTTTGGGTTGGGGTAAAAAATAATTGGGTCAGTCTCGGGTTGAGTCAGCTGACCCGTTTAATAAACAGGTTAGGTTCGGGTCAATGATAATTTAAATGGGTTGACACGCCAACCCGTTTAATTATTAAAATATATTTAAAAAAATATATATTTATACTTAATTTATAGTTTACTAGTTAAAACCTAATTAATAGTTAGATAAAAATTAAAAATGTTACTTAGTAATTTGGTGTTTAGTATTTTGTTATGAATTTGTGTAATACCAACAACATTTTGACCTGTTTGACCCGCTTAACTTGTTTGACCTGATAACCTGTTTAACCCGTTTTATTAAATGAGTTATATGGGTTAGGTTCGGGTTGAAGTTAAACAGGTTAGAGTTGAGATATCTGATCCGTTTATATAAACTGGTCGGTTTCGGGTTGAACATTTCTGACCCACCAACCCGCGAACCCGAACCCGTCAACCCGAACCCGACCTGAATTGCCACCCCTACGCGAGGGGAGTGTTTGTAACTTCTTAGGTTTTGCTTTATCTCTCCCTCAAGTCTAAAATGTTTGACGTTTTAACCTTTAACAATTTCAGATTTTATATATTAGGTAGCAAGAAATCACGTTGCAACTTTTTATGCTAAAAAAAATACGTGTTTTTGCACCCAAATTGAGAATTTGTTTATTTGAGTCCCGAAAAATAAGGTTTTGATCTTTACAAAATGAAATTTTGGTTGTTTGAGTCACACAAAAAAGTAATATTTTATACGGTTTGTTAATGACAGCCCTTAGGGCTGTCATTAAGAGGTGGTTACGTGCATAAATCGTTTGTACTTTCAGTGGTGGGGGTTGATTCCTAAAATGCAGGGGGCGGTTATTGATTAGTGTACAAGTTTTTTATGCGTGTCTTAACGTCTTAGTGCCAGCCCTTAGGGCTATCATTATCATTTTCCTATTTCATATGACAAACAGATAAATTTTTGATGCAACAGAAACAGTAATACCCAATCCTGATAAAAGAAAAATATAAAGATGCTAAAAACTTTAATCAATTTAATCAATATTTATCTTTTGCAATAAAGATTTTATTAAGTTGGTTTAAAAAACTTGTTATTTTAATACTCAAATACGTGTGCAACTAATACAGCCAAATAAACACACAAAATATTCATGAAAGTAATACGTACCATTGATAGATTTGGTCGTGATTTTAATACTTTACTCCGTAAAAAAAAAACAAAAACAACTTGAATCGACTATTCAAAACAAAATACCTGATTATGCACTTCAAACAACTCTTGTAACAAACTAACAATAGTAGAATCTCGAGCTAACTAATCTGTTTTCTCTTATAGATCGTTATCTAAAAGCCAATCTGATATAAGAACACCCAAACAATATATCGATCAGAAGATAAAAGTGGAACGAATTACAATATTTTCAAATGCTTATATATATTATGATCCCTATAATCTTATGACCGTTGGTGTCGATATTAGGTATTAGTCTTAATTTGGTACAATTTTTAATTAATTAGCCGTTGCTCAATCAAAATATATATGTAGCCCGATCTATTTAGTAATGGGCCGGCGGCCCATTAGGCCCAAATAAATAAAGCCCGTATAAATATCTGCGGATCGGCTACATGATTTTGTCAATCTAATTAATATCTACGATTCTACACAATTAGGATGAAACATACGTAAAGACGTAATTATCATCCTTCACGTCTTCGTCTTTGTTTGTTAAATCAGAAATTTTAGAAAGAAAAAGTGTGTCATCAGATTGAATAACAAAAGCTTTTTGGGGTATGTTTGGATAAGCTTTTTAAGTTCCAAAAGTGCTTTTAGTTAAAAGTCCTTGACTTTTTAGTTTTAAAAAGTAATTTTAAAAATAATGTTTGACTTAGCTTAATGACTTATTGGCTTCTTGTTAGTGAAAAGTTGAAAAGTTGGTTAAAAAGTAAAGGTCCTTTACTTTTCAAAAATAACTTCTTATCAAAAAGTCATTTAAAAAATATTTTTCATATTACACAAACAACTTATTAACTTATTGGTTTTTTAAAGAAGCTAATAAGTCAATAAACACTTTTTCCCCATAGGTTTCTCAAACACCCTCGAAACAAAAGAAAAATATAAATTAAAAAAAAGGGCAAACAAAAAAATCGATTTGTTCTTCACGCAATCACAATTAGATTACTCTTTTGTTCTTCGTTCTGCTTCCTTCCTTCCAATCGTTTTCTTCTTTTAGTGACACACTATAATCGTATATTTCCACTTCAATTTCTCGATAATTTCTGGGTTTTTTTCAGTGTTCATTGATTCAGTTTGTTTTCCAGGGTTTAAACTTCAAATTTGTTCGGTGTAATTAATCGACAAAATTGGTTGAACGGTGGTTCGTCTCTTGGGTTTCGAACAGGTAAACTGCTTTAAACTTTTCTTGATTTTTATGATTTCCAAGAATTTTTTTCGTAATTATTTGCTTATTTTATTGCTGCCCAGATGGAATTTGTTGAATCTTTGATCTGGGTTTAATTTATTTAGACATAATTTTGCGCTAAATTTGTTTTAAGGATCATTATCTTGCTATTGGATGATGTAATTGTTATAAAGATGCAACTTTGTGCTCTTATTTGGTTTTTTCTTTATTTGTGGCAACTTTGGTTAATATTGAGCTGGTGTTAATTATATAAATTTGTTGCATTGTTCTTATATAATTTCCCATAATTTTTCAGAATCTTGAAAATATTCAACTTCATTGTGGGATGGATGACACACTCCTACATATTTATAATCTCATATAAACAATGTTCAACTGGCAAAAAGGCACCAAATCATTCCATATTTTAAAACAAAAATTACTCGGTGAATCATATTTGACAACAACATCCCTTGATGACATACCGCCCGAAATCGAGTTATCCGATTACCAACGGGCCCCAAGCCCGGGTAGCGAAAGCCCAACGGGCCTGCTAAACGGTGAAAGTCTAAAAGTTGACCCGATTACCGATTTGGATTTATTCTTCGAGAGACTTTATAGCTACTATTGTGAAAAAGGTTTATGGTGCATTATTATAAAATGGATTGTTGAGCTTTTGAGTCTAGCTTTTACCATTTGTTTTTCGGGCTTTTTTTTGTTATTTGTTGATTGGAACGGGCTTCGAAGGGCTAAATGTGGTATGGATGCTGTTGAATCGGGTATAAAACCGTGTGATCTTGCTAAAGAAGCTCTTTATGAACATCCTTTGACTCCGTTGACCACTTTTAAGGTTGTGATTCTTGGTTATTTGGGGATCACGTTTGTTTATTGGATCTTTTGTTTTTTAAGGTTCTTTGTACAGTTGAAGGATACATTAGACATACGCCAGTTCTACAAAAACAGGTATTGGTTAATGTTAGTTTATTCATTTCTATTTTCTTTTAATGGATCTTAGTAAGCAAAGTTTTAATTTTTATTTTCTTTCTTTGTTGCAAGTCTTGGTGTGAGTGACAATGAGATGCAAACAATGCCATGGGCAACGATTCTTGAAAAAGTAGTTCAAATTCAAGAATCACAACAACTATGTGTGGTTAAGGATCTTTCTGCTCATGATATTGTGATGAGATTAATGAGGAAAGAAAATTATTTAATTGGAATGTTGAATAAAGGTGTTCTAGCTTTCCCCATTTCTTCGTGGGTCCCGGGTGCGGGCCCCACGGTAAAAAATGGGCCAAATGGTACCCGTTATTGCTTGATGTTGACCAAGACTCTTGAATGGACTTTAAATTGGTGTATTTTGCATAGCATGTTTGATAGGTTCTCTCCCTCTCTAATCTTGATTATATCAATAATTTAATTAAAAAGTTAATTATTTATGGTTGTATTTGTATGTATTACAATAATATAAAATATTATTTTGCAGAAACTTTTGTATTAGGAAAGACTTTGTTAGTGATCGTGATACATTAAAGAAACGGTTAATGGTAGTTGGGATTGCAATGCTTCTTTTGTCACCGTTTTTAGTTGTTTTTATGCTCGTTTATCTTTTTCTAAGACATGCGGAACAGTTCTATAATCATCCTAGTACAGCTTCTTCTAGAAGATGGTCAAATCTTTCAAAGTGGATATTTCGGGAATTCAATGAGGTCATTTTATTTATTATTATTATTTTTATTTTTATTTATTCATTTATTAAGGGCTAATGTTGTAAAATTGTAGGTGGATCATTTATTCAAGCACCGTATCAACAGCAGCATTCCGCATGCCTCAGATTATTTAAAACAATTCCCGTCTCCAATTCTATCAATAATTGCAAAATTTGTATCTTTTGTTTCTGGTGGTTTTGCTGCAATCTTGATCATCATTGCATTTCTTGAAGAATCTTTACTTGAAGGCCATGTAATATTTTCTTACATTTTATTATAATTTTAAAATGACCCGAATAGTCAAACTGACCCGTTTGACTTAAAGTCTTTGTAATTTGTTTTGGTATAAGTTATTACAATAACCCAAATAGTCAAATCAACCTGTTTGACTTAAAGTTTTTGATCTTTATGGTTGTAGAATTTTGAATGTAATTTCTGTTTTTACAAGTTACTATAATAAACCTAAATGGTCAAACCGACCTGTTTGACTTGAAGTTTTGATCTTTATGGTTGCAGATTTTTGGGCGTAATTTGTTCTGGTATGGAGCTGTTTTTGGAGCAATAACCGCCATTAGTCGAGCTGCAGTGTCAGATGAACTTTTAGTACTCGATCCACATGGCACGATGTCATTGGTTGTGCAACATACTCATTATATGCCTAAAAGATGGAGAGGCAAAGAAAATACCGAGTTTGTTTTAGTGGAATTTGAAACTCTTTTTCAGGTACCCTTTTTTTTAATAATGGGCGGGCGGGTAGGGTTGCGAGAGTCAAAACGGGTCATTTTTTGTTTGACCCGAAACATTTTTTGTCCAAGATTTGTAATGTGTTTGTTCTTTGTACATGCTGACGTGGCAAGTATTTTGTTATGTAGTATACTGGAAAGATGTTGCTGGAAGAGATGGCTTCAATCTTCCTAACTCCATTCTTGCTTATATTTATAGTACCAAAGGTAGTGTTAATATATTTGCATAATTAACCTCTTAAATTATTATTCAATAATACTTCGTTAAATACCCAAAATACCCTTCACACGATAAAACAATGATAATGGGGGAAAACTGTTCGTTTTTTTTATTTTTTCTTTACTTTTGCAGCGGGTTGATGATATTTTGCAGTTCATTTCGGACTTCACTGTTGATGTTGAAGGTGTTGGTCATGTTTGCAGGTTTGTGTGCATATGCACTATCACGAAAAAATAACATATTTTTAATTCTTTCAAATTAACATATTTTTAATTCTTTCAAATTAACATAAACGAAAAAATAATGTTATAATTATATATTTGCAGTTTTAGTTTATTCGATTTCCAAAAACATGGTAATAGCAACTATGCATCACCGTATAACTCGTCACATGCTGACCGAAGTTCCCAAGGGAAAATGGAGAAATCGTTTCTAAGGTATGCTTAACGTGATAATTAAATATCTAAAATACCCTCGGAAATATTTAATGCCTAAAATACCCTTGTTATACAACGTGTTGCAGCTTTCAAAGTAGTTACCCTTCATGGGAACCGAGCATAGAAGGAAAGCAGTTTCTTTCAACACTGAAAGCATTCAAGGAGCAAAAGTTTCAAGAACAAGGCATAAGACCGGGCTACATGAGCCCGAATCGAATGCCACAATGGGCTCCAACTTTACGGGCCCAAGGTGACCCGAACAGCTACTTTTCTAGAGAAACGGGCCCGAATATCTCAACAAGCTCTTATAAACTAGATTGCATGTGGCTCATTGATCCCGTTCACAAAAACCAACCCTACATTCTCGATTGGTACTACACATCATCTCACAATCACCATGCGGGCCCACAAGACATCAATTCGGGCCCGATCCCGGTTGATATCGACCCGGTTGAGCATGAGGAGAATTGGGGAAGCATTTTCGAGGGCCGAATGGGGAGTCATCGAGAACCTTCCACATCTGACCCGTTATTACATGGAAGAGTTCTGCAAAATGCGGGCCCGCCCGGTAGGAGCCATTGGTGGGCCCGAGATGGTGTGGTCCTGGATCCAGGGCCACAAACGAGCTTTCTTGAGCCGCCGAATTTCAATCGGGACGATTATAATGATTACAACGATTACCGTGATAATTTCTCGGACCGAAGCTTTGAGAATCTACACGGTCAACCGTTTGACCGGCGGGCCCCGAATACGTTTGATATGGATGATGTGGAAAATGGAGGGAAATTTGATCTCCCGTTTGATGATATTTATGAAAGAGGGTCTCAAAGCCCGCCAAGAACCGATGGTCAGGAGTTCTTTGCATGTGATAAGATCGATGAATGATCATTGTATTTGTCAAGAAACATTCTTTTGTTGTATATAAGTTGGTTAGGAAGTTAGAGTCGAAAACGTTGTTTGGAAGGTGACTAAAACCATGTAAAAATGAAGCCCGTTGACCAAATTAGTGATTTGTTTCTCTCTATAGAATTTATCATCTTCATCTTTTAGAATTAAGGTTAAATCTTTATAGAACAAAGACTATCTTTATAGATCAAAGACTCGTTATGATGATGTGGTAAATTTAGTGAAAGAAAGAAGAGGTTATTGTTAGAACAAACCTAATTTTACATGCTTGAATAAATTTAATAAGTTTGGGTATTTAAATATGCAAAACGTAAGTTAAATGGTTATTTGGTGCCAATGATGGCCAGTTTAGCTGGTCTGAGGCATTGGGTTTATACTCATGTGGGTTGCATGTCGTGAGTTCGAATCCCTTTGGGAACGTTACATTAGCGTAATTTTACTCAAACCTCTCACGGGCACATACGGGAAATTTTCCTTGAAAATCCCTTTGGGGGCTGGGTTTGCCCGCTTATGCGGAGCTCGAACTCGGTGCTCGCTGAAAAATTACCAGTAGGCTTCCGTTATTTCATTTGCCGTTTCCAAAAAAAATGGTTATTTGGTGGAGTTGTATGTTTGGTTCGTATGTTGATGTTAAAAGTCCAAATAACGTCCGAATTTTGAGAATCTATAACTGTTTTGAATCCTTCTTCCTCGTGGTGTTAGTGGCTCTCTATTAAGACATTTCGGTCACTTCAAATATGATCACATCTAAAATGACCGAATGTGGTAAGCCACTAACACAGTTAGATGGGAAGGACCAAAACAAATATTATTTGCACTTTTAACACTATACATACAAACGTACAATTTGACCAAACTAGATTGAATGGTTTTTACAATTTACTTTTAACACTATACTTCATCCGTATCAAAATAAGTGACACACTTTCCATTTTGGGATGTATCAAAATAAGTGACATACTTTGAAAACTTTCCTTATTTGGTAAAAATAGTGGGACCCATACACACTAATTATCCACTTTAATAAAGTGAAAATATCTTTATACCCTTACTTTTTCCTTTAAAACTCATTAATATCACTTTATTCAAGAAAAATGGGACCCATTCTGTATTAATTATGTACTTTAATCTATTTTAACCTCTACTTTAATTTTTTACCTAAAAAAACGTGTAAGTCAATTTGTGTCACTTATTTTGATAGGGAGGAAATATTACAAATGCAGTAGTCTAATGTAATAACCTAATAGGCTTTACTAGCCATGCACAAAATAACCGAAACCGAAACCGAAACCGGTACCCGAACCGCAACCGAAACCGGTCAAAACCGGTTTTGACCATAACCGGTTCGGTTATTGAGTATCCGATCGGTTAGTAACCGGTTGGGGTTTTTATGGTTCGAACCGGTTAGTAACCGGTTAACCGAACCGGTTTTGACTCGAAACTGACCGCAAATTTGGTCAACACACCGGTTTTGACCGGTTAACCGGTTTGTAACCGAAACCGAACCGGTTACAATACTCATTACACCGGTTAGAGTTTTCGAGTCTCCAAAGAAACCGGTTAACCGAAAACCGGTTTTGACCGGCTTTGACCAAAACCGGTTTGGGTCAAATCCGAAACCAGTTTGGTCAAAAACCGGTTTGTGTGCATCCCTAGGCTTTACCCAAACACACCAATAGCCCCAAACACACCTAAATCGCAGTAATCCTGAAAATATCGCTCACGCTTCTACGTCTGCTAGGGTTTAAACAAGGGTTCACCTCAAAATTCCAATTCACAATTCCGATCTCTCAATTTCTCTAAAACCATTGTTTGATCCAAAAATCCACCATGAGGAAAGCTTCATCAAAACTCCTTCACTTCAAATTCCAAACACTTTACCCTAAATCTTCTATTTGTATTTTCTCCAAAGATTTCATCGCTCAATTTTCATCAATTTCCTCCATTAATGAACAGAACAACAATAACCCTTCAGAAAACCATCTCAAATCATGCCCTAAAACCCAGTCTTTTCTATTTTCGAGAAAAAAACACAATTTTCTTGATTCCCAATCTCATAATCTCACCACCATGGTTGACCAACAAAAACCCTCTTCTCAATTGTCATCAAGGCAACAAAAGATCAAAGAAAGGTCACAACTTGTTGAAGAATTTGAAGCTGCGAAAACATCTGATGAAATGGTCAGCGCGTTTGACCAGATGGAATCTATTTTGGATCAAAATGAACTTGGGTTAGCTTGCTTGAAAATCGGGCTTAAACTTGATGAAGAAGGTGAGAACCCTGAAAAAATTATCGATTTTGCTAACCGAGCTTTGAAAATATTTGATCAAAATGAAAATGAAAATGAAAATAATAATGATTTGTCTTTACCTCTTGCTATGAATTTACAGTTATTAGGGTCTGCTAATTATAGCTTAAACAAGTTTAATGAAAGTTTAGGGTATCTTAACAGAGCCAATAGGATTTTGGGGAAATTAGAGGAAACGATTTCGGATGATAGTTTTGAAATTAAACATGTTTTACATGCTGTTCATTTGAATTTAGCAAACACAAAGAATGCAATGGGTAGGAGAGAAGATGCAATTAATAATTTAAAAAAATGTCTAGAAATTAAGGAAATAACATTGGATAAAAATAGTCGAGAACTCGGGAACGCGTATAGAAACATGGCGGAAGCATACGTTGCATTATTAAATTTTAATGAAGCGTTACCGTATTGTACAAAAGCTATGGAAATACACAAAGTACAATTAGGTAGTAATTCGGTTGAGGTGGCACACAATAGACGTTTATTAGGTGTAATTTACACGGGATTAGAACAACACGAAAAAGCGTTAGAACAAAATCAATTATCACAAAAAGTTTTGAAAAATTGGGGTCGGGAATCCGATTTACTTCGTGCCGAAATCGATGAGGCAAATATGCAAATTGCATTAGGGAAACTTGATGAAGCGATAAACACGTTAAAAAGCGTCGTTCTTCAAACCGATAAAGAAAGTGAAGATCGAGCTATGGTTTTTGTATCAATGGCAAAAGCGTTGTGTAATCAAGAGAAGTTTCCGGAAGCTAAACAATGTTTGAAAATGGCGTGCGGGATTTTGGAAAAGAAAGAAAAGTCAACGCCTTTAGAAGCTTCCGAAGCGTATATGGAAATATCGATGCAATATGAAACGATGAACGAATTCGAAACCGCGATTTTGTTATTGAAAAAGGCGCAAAATATGCTTGAAAAAATACCGCAAGAACAGCATTTGGTTGGTAGTGTTTCGGCTAGAATCGGGTGGTTACTTTTGTTAACGGGAAAAGTGAAAGAATCGGTACCGTATTTAGAAGATGCAACGGAAAGATTGAAAGAAAATTTTGGTTCCAAACATTTTGGAGTTGGTTATGTTTATAATAATTTAGGGGCGGCTTATTTGGAATTAGATAGACCACAATCGGCTGCGCAAGTGTTTGCATTGGCTAAGGATATTATGGACATTTCACTCGGTCCACATCATGTTGACTCGATTGAAGCTTGTCAAAATCTTTCAAAAGCGTATAGTGAAATGAAAAAGTAAGTAATTTGATATTTGTTTGTTAATATCTAAAAGTTTTTGTATGTCTGGGTTTAGTCATTCTACAATTTTTTGTCCAATTAGGTCACTATAAGATGGTTTTATGTCCCGTTGATGACATGTCATTTGCCACATCAGCAAGTTACCATCACGTTAATAAAGTGATGACAAAACTTTGTACTCTAAATACGGAAAAATGTAAAAGTACATTTTCAACTAGTCACAGATAATCAGTTTTGAAACGCAAATTTAAACACCCGTTGTATTATTTTGGATTTTGTTAATGACAGTTCTTGTAACATGCATAAAAAGTTTGTAGATTTATTAAATAAGTAGTGATCCTAAAATTTAGGGGCTGTCTTTACATTAATTTTGACTTCTTATTGACAACTATTATTATTTTCCTTTTTTTTATTTCAATTTCTTGAACTTAATTATCGGTCTTATGTGGGGCCCGTTTTGTAGCTACACACTTGCAATAAACTTTCAAGAAAAGGCGATTGATGCATGGAGAGGCCATGGACCGAGTGCACAAGACGAACTGAAAGAAGCACAACGAGTTCTTGAAACATTAAAAGTGAAAGCAATTGGTGAACCCGATGATCAAAACGTGTTGCCCGTAAATCATGGTAGGAGAAGAAGCTCAAGATCTAATGTTTCAATGGATTAGATTATTATATCAAGTATATTTGACGAAATTTTATACTTGTTTTTCGTTTTGGTGAGCGTATTATTGAATAAGATTTATACGTTGAATGGATATTTGTTATGTAAGTTGAGATTATAGTTGAAATTCGAAATTTCTAAGATTTGGAGAAGTTATTTGTCTTTTTAAGTAACAAACAAGAACTACCGACCACATGAAAGGGAGCAAATATCTGTGTAATATTCAATCTTTTACATCATGTTATATTTTCTAACACAAAAAAAAAAGTTAATAACGAATCTAAAATAGAAAGGACAAAAAAGCGATTTATCTATACGCGACATACTAAAACTAGATTGGTAGAATCGCGTTTCTTGATCCTCGACCATTTCCAAACGAGAAAAGATTCCGTCTTGTTCTACCACTCGTACTTCCCTCGTTGTTGTTCCTGATTTCTTGGAGATTCCCGTTGTTTATGATCTCTTGAATTGATAAGTAAACATGGTGGTCAATTGCTGAATCCATTGAGAAAGATCTTCTAATCGGTTGAATAAAAAACTCGTCTTTTTCCCTAATATTAATGCTTTCGTCCCCCATAATCGACACGGGGTGAGTTTTTCTTGATTTTAGCCTCTTACCACTAGTCTTTCTTGGAAAATGGCCACTAAATTGTTGAGATCTTGACCCGTTTCCTGACCCGTATCTGTCTTCACCCAACTCAATTACCAAGAAATCTTGATTGCTATGAATCGGGCTTAATTGAGGGCCTTGAGGTGAAGAAGTCGGCGCGATTATTTCGATTATTTGGTTTTTCGGGTACGTTGTTGTCCCTAAAATACTCAATCTACAAAGAGGACAATTCGCGTTATTTTGAAGCCAAATGTCGATGCAATCTAAATGAAACGCGTGGTTACAACTTGGAAGAACTCTTAATGTATCCATTTCTTGAAAATCATTCAAACAAACGACACATTCGTATAAACTTCTCTTTTCACCTTCACTTTTGGTATATTGATAAACGGGTATCTCTCGAATTAGCAATTCATCGAGCCCGCGGGCCCTCCAAGGAGGAGTTGAGTACGTTGATGATAACGGGTCGGGTATGGACCGTTCTCGGGACATAGAAAACCGTCTCAACGGGTTCACTTGTTGCCAATTGAAGCAACCTCGAGTAACAAAGAAGTAGTAACTAACGAGCAAGAAAGCCGTTGCAACGATGCATAATGCTGCAATGGCTAAGATTGGGAATCCAGAGGTTGACGGGTCGGACTCGGGTGTTGACTTTTGTTGAATCTTGATTGAGTTGTGATAATCCATTGAGATGTATGATGAAATTTGAGTTTTTGAGAAATGGGTTTTGCAAGATTTTTGTAGAAATTGTTGTTGAAATTGGAAAAGGTGTGGGAAAGATGAAATCAAAGATGGGTCGGGTCGGGTCGTGTGTGTATGAAGTGAAAAAAAGTCAACATGATTTAGAAAAGGAGCGGAAGTACAAAAAGCAATAAATAAGTGGGGATGTTAGTAAGAAACACGTAGTTTGCTTCAATGGAGATCCTAAAACATGGAGGTTGACTATAAGAAATTATGGTACATGAGGTTGACTTTTGACAATCAATATTAAAATAAAAAAGAAAAGAAATTCAAAAATAGTTAATGTCATGTGTAATAGAACTGTATTTTGATTGGCGATCTATCTTCAAAAATAGCAAGCAGACAACAACGGGAGGCAATGGGGTGTTGGGGGTTGCTTTTTGATCGATGGTGGCTTCTGATTGAGTGGTGGATATTTTCTTTTTTATTTTATTTAAATTTTAATGGAATAAAATGGTGTGGTGTGGTATTTCCTAAAGATAATGTGGTGTGGTGGTGGTGTGGTTGCTGAGGTGGCAATGATGGCAGAAAAATTTGGTGTGGGGTGTGGTATCCATACCCCATAGCCTTATAATTACATTTCTTGTAAATAATTTCATTTTGTAGTACATGAATTTGTTTTTTTTTTTTTTTATATAACTTGAACAAAATATCGCCAACCGTGTACACATTCCTCATTTGCAATATTTTGATATTCTAAAATTCAATATTAATTATTGGAATACGTCCAATTGCATTGTAGATTACTTCAAAGACATGATTAACTAACACAATAGACTAATATTTGACTTCACTGTAATACATAGTCTTGAAAAATATAAAATATTTTTTTATATAATGTTTGATCATGGTATGGTAATGAAAGACGGTGCAAACACACGTTCAAATGAAATTTAAATATATAATATTTTTTTTTGAACGGCAACAAGGTAAATTAGACGAGAGCTTCAGCAAACCCATCACTCCCAACTGAAAAAAACCAAAACAGAAATATATTACAAAACTAGCAAGAAATATATTAGAGAAGACAACTGTTGGTCATTCTCAGTCTCCTCCGATTAGCTCTGGAAATATATTAGCTCTGAAAACTGCCAAAAAGATTTAAAAAAACCTATAATAATATACACAAAATAAAAATAAAAATCTAGCGTCTACAAATCACTCACGACAATTTCCATGTAATATAGCTCGTAGAACGTACTTAAAAATAGTTCGCCGGCCAATAATCCGATCATCAATGATTATTTAATCTCCACCTACTACAACCACCAATAAAAAAAGCCATATGAAACCGTTCATCGTAAAAGTCAACCGATTCAGAACTTTAAAATAGTCAACTAACTGCAATAATCGCCATCTTAATCTTACAGATCAGAGACCACGAATGGAAAATCTAGTTTCCACCTGGTACAAAACTACTCAAATCTTACCGGAAAACTATGTCTTCCCCGTCGGTGAAAGACCAGGTTCAGATGAGGTTCCGATAAGCCAAAACATCCCACTCGTTGATCTATCCGAAAGTCAAAGTCAAAGTCAAACAATTCAAGAAATACTTCATGCTTGTCAAGAATTTGGTTTTTTTCAGGTTTGATCTTCTTTACGTTAAATCCAATTTAGACTTTTTAAAGTGACAGTTATGTAATTTGATATAATTAAGCAGGTGATTAATCATGGGGTTTCTCAAGATATGATTAATGAAACCATGAAAGTGGTTAAAGATTTCTACGATATGCCTGATGAGGAGAAGGCTAAATTATACTCGGTTGATCCGAGTAAAAGTTGCAAACTTTATACTAGCGGTTATAACTACGATAACGAACAAATTCATTATTGGAGAGACAATTTACGACACAATTGTCATCCTTTAGATCAATGGGTTCCGTTATGGCCCGAAAAGCCTATTAACTATAGGTAAAATGGCCCGAATCACTTTCTTGAGTTTTATGTACACGTGTGCAAAAATGGTGGGCCGGGTGGATTAAGTAATTGGTAAAAACAGATTCAAAATGGGTTCGGGTAAAAGCATATGCTTTTCTTTAATTACATGCCGGAATGGGCTGATTCGATAGATGTCTTTTACAAAAAAAAAATAAAAAAATTGTAACTTACAAAGTAGAGACACGATAAAAAAAATGTATGATTCTTTTTTGTAGTAACATAAAAAAATGAGACTGTTACTATTACTGACATTATTTCGATTTTAACCACTTTTTCGTTTTTTAAATGACACTTTTTAGCTATTAAGACATTTTTATGTCACTAGCGAAATAATAGATTATATGCATTACATATACATTTGGGTGATATTAAGTGGCCGACTCAGGAAAAAATTTCAGGGGTATTCGAAGTTGCACATTTATTTTTCTCAGGGGTGGACTCCCAGGTTGCACATTGTTTTCTCAGGGGTGTCACCTACGCTAACAAAGAAAATTTTAAAAAATATAACACTATTTGAAAAAAATTCAGGGGTTGCACGGGCAACCCCATGCACCATACTAGGTCCACCACTGGTGATATTGATTTTACTCATTCAACCTGTTAGAGATAAACATAATTAATCAAATGGATCGAGATTATCACTTTAACTTTTAATTTTCAAAAAGTTCAATGTTTCATATTTGTTTTGAAGAGATGTTGTTGGAAAATACTCGTTGGAAGTGCGAAAGTTGTCATTAAGAATGTTGGACCTAATCTGTGAAGGATTAGGACTCAAACCCGGATATTTTGGAGAAGATCTAACCGGCGTTCAGTTGTTGTCAGTCAACCACTATCCTCCATGCCCTAATCCCAGTTTAACGTTAGGATTACCAAAACACGCCGATCCCAATCTTATAACCGTGCTTTTACAAGAAAACGTTTATGGCCTTCAAGTTTTCAAAAATGGACAATGGCTCGGTGTTGAGCCATTGCCTCATGCGTTTGTGGTTAACATTGGTCACCAATTACAGGTGACGGTTACTACCACAATATTTAATTAAAAAAAAATTAGTCATTTTTTCGACCTAAAAAAGGCGTTTCAAACTTGTTAAATTGTATTTGTAGATAATTAGCAATGGGAAGCTGAGAAGTGCGGAACATAGAGCGGTGACAAACTCCAAGGAACCTCGGACAACGGTTGTGAGTTTTATCAATCCGTGTCTTGACACGATTGTAGAACCAGCGAAATCGATGATTGACGATGGCGTACCTCTTTATCGATCTTTCAAGTTTAAAGATTTCTCTAAGTTTTATGAAGAGAAGAAGGGAGACACTGAAGCGTTGATGGATGTTTATAAGATCAAATACTAACCATAATAGTATGCCTACACATATGCATAATGCTTGTAATTTCCGAGTTAATCCTTTTGTCAAATGTTTCTAATCTTGTATATTAATGATCAAACTCGAATAATATTAAACTCCATAATATTTGATTTATCTATTTCATAGCCAATCACATCTCTTGACCATGTAACTGGGATACCGAAAAGGTTGAACCGACCTGACTTAAACCTGAACCCAATTATGCTAGTCGGGTCGGGTATATTCGAGTCTTATATTGATATCGGGTTTTTTAACTCGATCTGTCCAACCAAATTCCTTATCATGTCAGGTATTAGGTTGACTTGATTAGACCCCATTTAAGTTTAAGGGTTTATTTATTTGAATTTAAAATATTATTTACTATTAAATTAATGAATTAGCATATTAATAACTATAAATAATTCAATAAAAATCAATTAACAATTATAAGTGTAATTGGCAATCAGATCCTGACAGACTTAACTGGCAACCCGATGGACATCCTTACATGTAATTATCGAATTGTATCTTAACTCTAGCTCAAAACATGATGGCGAATTTTGATTATAAGTAAATACTATTAAGGCTCCTGGGTATGGGCACCACATGTGGTGGTGCCTTTTTCTGCCACATCATCGCCACCTCAGCAACCACACCACCACCACACCACATCATTTGGTGGAAATACCCACCACACCACACCACACAATTTTATTTTCCATCTCATCATTTCATTTCCATTTATTTTTCACACAAATAATATTTTATATAATTTAAAATTACATTACATTAATAAAATTAAAATGACAATACTTTAAATTAAAATGAAAATACTAGAAATTAAACATTAAAATACTAGAAATTAAACATTAAATTAAAAATTACAATAATTAAAATAAATTATTACTCTTCATCGTCTTCATCGTCGGCATGTGCGTTGTTGTAGAGATGGTCCGCTAAGTCCCGTCGAAGTCGTTCGTGTGTTGTTTCGTCTCGAATGTCGACAACCCTGTGCAAATATTCTGCACTTCCCGGTACATACAAAGCATGTCGGGGACCGTCCGGCACATATGGAGAAATCATCCGACCTTTATCTTCGACAACCATATTATGCATTACAACACATGCATACAAAATATATCTTAATCTTTCAATGTCATATGAACGGGCCGCGTTTTTGACAATGTGCCACTTCGCCTTTAAAACTCCAAAAGCCCGTCCCACATCCTTACGCGCGGATTCTTGTTTTTTGGTAAACAAGACCTCTTTTGGATCAACTGGATGTCGGTAGGCTTTGACAAACGTCGCATGCCGAGGATATATACCATCGGTAAGGAAATAACCGAATCTATATGGATTACCATTCACCGTAAAAGGAGCATCGGGTGCCTTTCCTGATAACAATTCGTTGAATATTGGTGATTGATCAAGCACGTTAATATCATTATTAGAACCCGCAACCCCAAAGTAAGCATGCCAGAACCATAAATCTTGGGAAGCAACAGCTTCTAATATCAACGACGGTACTCCATGATGCCCACCAGTGTACTCACCTCTCCACGCTTGTGGACAGTTCATCCAATCCCAGTGCATACAATCAATGCTACCAAGCATTCTAGGAAAACCATGTCTCTCTTCATGTGCCTCATATAATTTTTGAACATCGGTTGCAGTTGGTTTTCGCAAATAAATAGGTCCGAAAATTTCCAAAACACCTTGTGAAAATCTATACATACTTTCCCTAGCAGTTCTTTCAGACATGCGTAGGTACTCGTCAAGAGAATCAGGGGATGACCCGTAGGCCATAGCTCGAATTGCTGCAGTACATTTTTGCAAAGCAGTGAATCCCCGCCTACCTCTAGCATCATATCTCAATTGAAAAAAAGGATACCTGTTTTCTAATGCGCTACATATGCGCATAAATAAATTTTTGTTGAGGCGAAACCTTCGTTTGAAATCGTTGTCGTCATAAACAGAATCATCCGCAAAATAATCTCGATATAGCATGTCGTGTCCAGCTTCTCGATTTCTATTTAGCTTCGCGGTTCTAGTGTCAAAAACTTCACTTTCATCATCGGAGGATATATCATCGAGGAGTTCTGAGTATATTGTTAGCATAAACGCGTTATCGTCGTCAGATGATGAACCAAGATAATTCATTATTTGTGAGTTGGGGTATTTTGGTAGAGTTGTGGTGTGTTTTGGAAGTGTTTTGGTAGTGTTTTGATAATGTTTGAGTGTGTTTATATAGGAAATAAATAAATTAAATTAATTTTTTTTTTTTTTTTAAATTTCCCCAACGGCTAAAGATATAGCCGTTTATTTGCTTCACAACCCGCTTGCCACGCCCCGTTCTCCGCCGTTGTGTTAATGCCGGATCCGCCACGCCGACCCCCCACGCCGTTTGGGGGGGGGGGGGGGGTGTTCCCTAGCCGCACCACGCCGTCGCCATCCACCTCACCCCCCACGCCTCTCCTCCCGTGGTCCCATACCGAGCGGCCTAAGGTCCGAAGTTTTGAAAAATTGCATATATTTCACAAATTTTCCAACGATGTTTTACATAGTGAATCACCAAAACAACTGCCAAAATTTTCATAGGTTTTACCATTGTACATTTTAAAAAATTAAGTCTATCAACTCCAATTGCTTAGCTTCTTCTTGACTAGAATCAAATCTGTCACCTTGATAGCCGATTGCATCTCTCGACCATCTAATTATTTATTAAATTCGATCTTGGTTTTATCTCAAAAATGGCGAATCTGACGGTATAAACCCAATATATACATGTAATCCTACTTTTGGTACAAGTAACCATGGCTTTACTGGTTTCTAGCTGGTCTAATGGAGTTCAATCAGTTCCTAAAGATTACGTAATGCCACCGGAAAAAAGAGCTGATGATCTTGTTACAATTTGCAACGAGATTCCAGTGATCAATCTTCAAAATGGCCGGTCTGAAGTTGTTCAACAAATTCTAAAAGCTTGTCAAGAATTCGGTTTATTTCAGGTTTTTTTTATAGGGGGTGATTTTTACACCACAACTTTTAATACATCTGCCACAACTTATGCTTGATATACTTGTACAATTAGCTGTAAAACTTGTACAGTGTGGTATATGAAGTAAAAATTATGGTGTAATAAGTTCTTTTTCTCCCTTCAAATAATGTTTTAGGTTAATTACTTTGTTAAAGTTTTTGGTGATGGTTAATTAACAGGTAATTAATCATGGAGTTTCGGATAAGTTGATGGGCGAGATGAGGGTTTTGTACGAGGAGTTCTTTAACATGGCGGTTGAAGACAAATTAAGTGTTTACACGGAGAAATTCAATAAGGAGGGTTGTTCACTTTACACGAGCGGTTTTAATTACGCAAAAGAGGATGTTCATTATTGGAGAGACACTTTGAAGCACTCGTGCCATCCTTTAGAAGAACACGCACCATCTTGGCCCAACAAACCAGCCAGATATAGGTAAACAAATTGTTAAAAACCAATTTAGAACTATAGAATGTCGGTTGGAGTTTGAGCTGACGTGACTTTTATTTGACAAAAATCTAAAGTGTCAGTTGTACCAATTTGACGTGTTCTACCCATCTATTTCCTTACCCACTTTTTTATTCGAGGTATCAAAATTGACACCTCTACTAATTAACTAACTGATACTTTCTCCGTATCAAAATAAGTGAATCACTTTCCTTTTCAGGGTGAATCAAAATAAGTGAATCACTTTAATAATTTATCTTATTTGGTAAGTTTTTATATTTAAAATTACTCATTTACCCTTTCTCATCCCTCTTTAAACATCATTAAAGGTGTGGGATCCCATCTATTTTTGTCATCTTCCTAGTAAAAGTGGGGCCTATCCATTCTAATTACCTCATTTAATTTCATTAATCTCTTATTACATTATTTTGCCTTAAAAAATGTGAACTTCAAAGTGATTCACTTATTTTGATACGGAGGAAGTATATGTTAATTTCAGGGAGGAAGTAGGGAGATATGCGGTTGAAGTACGGGAAATGGGGTTCAAGATTTTGGATTTGATCGGTGAAGGACTCGGGCTAAACAAAGGGCACTTTGACAGAGTGAGCCAGGAACAAGCGATGGCGATTAACCATTATCCACCGTGCCCGAACCCAAGTCTAGCCATGGGCATAGGTAGTCACACTGATCCTAACCTCATAACCTTCCTTCAACAAGACCAATATGGACTACAAATACAAAAAGATGGGAAATGGGTAGGTGTTGACCCGATCCCGAATGCTTTTGTCGTCACCCTTTGTTACCAACTACAGGTACTAATTAAGCTCACACTACAACGTATGTGTCATTTAGTGGCGTATGAAATGTGTCACTATATCTAAGTTTTAACGCTTTCGAAAAGTGTAGGTAAAAGGCTTTTGGGTTCTTTGACCTTTTATCAAATAATTAGGCCTCTCTGTATACTTATCTCATTCTCAACTAATCAATTTTGTCACATGATTAGCGTCATATCACTCTCTTTCTTGCTGACAAAAACTGACAAGCGTACAACATTTTTTACTTTCCTAGTTTTTTCGACATGAGCACAATATCACCATTTTTAATTTTAATTAAATACAAATTTTAATATATATTAATATTTATAAAAAGAAATAATTTTTAATTTTTTTTAAATATGTATATTAAAAAATATTTTTTGTATATATTATTAAATATGTATGTTAAAAAATAAAAATAAAAATTAAACAGTCTTTCTCCTCCTGCCCCTTCATTTCCTATTTATTTTGCCACATCACCATTATGTCATCATTTTAATTAAATACAAATTTTAATATATTAATATTTAAAAAAATAACTTTTTTGTTAAATATGTATTAAAAATAAGGGAAATAATAATGACAACCATAAGGGCTGTGAATAAGAGGTTAATATCAATGTAAACCAACCCCCTGCATTTTAGGAATTACTTGTTTATCAATGAAAGTAACCCATTTATGCTTCCTAGAGACAGCCTTTAAGACTGTGATTAACAAAATCCTAAAAATATAATAAAATAAAACACTCTTTCCAGGATTTACTCCACTTTTTTCATGTGCATCTAGTCACACTTTTTGAACATATATTCAATTACAATATTTTTTTTATCGAACTTTTGGTTTTACATGTGTAGATTATAAGCAACGGGAAGCTGAAAAGTGCAGAACATCGTGGGGTGTTGAATTCAAATGCGGCTCGAACATCCATTGTTACATTTTTAGGCCCAATTCGAAATGTTCCCGTTGTTATAGAACCTGCAAAAGATCTGATTTCATCTTCCAGTCCACAGATATTCAAATCATATATGTACGACCAGTTCTTAGCAGATTACATTGCCTTCATTAGCAAACCAGGCCCTCAAAATGGAAACCCTCTGGATCCTTATCGCCTCTAAATTGGATCTCAATTCTGGTTCGGAAACATTATTTAATAACTAAATAAATCGTTAAAGTTTATTGTTGGGTCAGCCGTATTCTCTGGCCGGTGTACTTTCCGGTGACGCAGTCAAACTTATGTGACAATATTCGTGTATATCGATATACTATTTTGGACCTTTTGGTTATGTTTGTATTTTTTTTTTGGGTTGGAAATTACGTACGCTGTTGTGCATTTACAATGAGATTGAAAAATTACCTTGTTTTGTATGTATAGCAAACATAGCATTCCATTTTTAAGCAAAGAGGTTTTCGTGATCAATTTCGTGGTTGAGGGGCACTTTATGTAAAAACATGTGATAGAAAGAGAGTAAATTACACCTATATTGGTCTTTAAGTTTATAGTAAATTTTATTAATGTTTCTTTAGTTTTAAAAATTACACTGATGGTCCTTAATTCTGAAAGGTTTTTTATTGCTGGTCATTTACACTAACTGACGTTGGTTTTTTCTGTTAACTTACCACATGTGCAATGCACATGAGGGTAAAAAAAGTCATTTTTCATTCTTTTCTTTTTATTCTTAAACTAAATACTTTCATTTAAGATAAAATAATAATAATTTAAGAATGAAAAGAAATTAAAAATGACTTTTTTACCCTCACGTGCATTGCACATGGGGTGAGTTAACATGATAAATTGTCAGTTAGTGTAAAGGACCATCCGTGAAAAAAATTTCAAAATTAAGGATCATCAATGCAGTTTTTTGAAACTAAATGACTATTGGTGAAATTTGCTATAAACTTAAAGGACCATCCGTATAATTTACTCGATAGAAATATTAGTGGAAAATTTTCATACTTTTTCCCCAATTAATAAAATAGTTAACATATAAAATCTACTAATAATTTTTCATATTCTAGTCATTTGACTTGAACACTTATATAACTCTGGCTCTAGTGTTCATAATAAGGTTCATTGCAAGGGAGCAATTCAAGATGTATCTTTGACGAACATCAATGATCAAACAGAGACTAGAGAAGGGATATTGGCACTTAAACCTATCATCAAGACCACACTCACACACCTTTTACAAACAGACAGTTTCCGCTGATAATCTCATTGGTAAACCGGTTTACCAACGCATTTAGCCCAATTAGTGATGGATTTCGCCTGTTGGTATTGGCAGCTTTTCTGGTTGTGGGTTACCAAGCCTTGTCAAATTGACAAATTATAAATATATAATTATTAAGGTCCAAAGTTTTGAAAAATTACACATATTTCACAATTTTTTGAACAATGTTTTACATAGTAAATTGCCAAAACAAGTGCCAAATTTCATAGGTTTTACCATTTGAACATTGTAAGAAATGAAGTCTATCAACTCCAATTGCTTAGCTTCTTCTTCACTAGAATCAAATCTGTCACCTTGATAGCCGATTACATCCCTTGACCATCTAATTAATTATACATTTTGACCTCGGTTTTATCTAGAAAATGGCGAACCTGATGGTATAAACCCAATATATATATACATCTAATCCTACTTTTATAGATTAAGATAGACCATGGCTCTACTGGTTTCTAGCTGGTCTAATGGAGTTCAATCAGTTCCTAAAGATTACGTAATGCCACCTGAAAGAAGAGCTGGTGATTTTGTTACAATTTGCAACGAGATTCCAGTGATCGATCTTCAAAATGATCGATTTGAAGTTGTCCAACAAATTCTAAAAGCTTGTCAAGAATTCGGTTTATTTCAGGTCTTCTTCTAAGTTCTAGCCACTGAGATGACATTGTTATTGCGATGGGTTACTTTTATTTAAGGGATAACTGTTTTTATATCCTTGTAAAACTTATAAATCATTAAAAACTGAATTCACATCAATAAAAAAGAAACCACACCATTTATAATGTTTGTTGGTGTGGTTAGAGAGGGTGCGTACAAAGGAGCCAAAAAACTCCGAATTTTAATACTTGTTGGCGTATTTTGATTCCCGTTCGTACAAACACACAAAAAAACCCGATTTTTTATGCGAATGTTTAAAATTCACACTTTTAAAACATATTTGTTGGAGTGGTCTTTGACAGTGTGTATCTTTTTTATAGTTCGAACTATTTAATAATGTGGTGACAATTTAATTAATGGTGCGGTTATTTTAATTTTTGGTGCGGTCAGAAGGAACCACATCGTTAAATTTTGGTATTTAACGATGCGAGATTTTTTGGTGTGGTTTTTGACCCGCGCCAATTAATAAAATTAACCACACTAACAAATGTCCTTTGGCCGTTAAAAAAAATTAACAAATGTCATCTGGACTAGTAAAATAATGTTGTTTACTTTATTAAAGTTTTTGGTGATGGTTAACAGGTAATTAATCATGGAGTTTCGGATAACTTGATGGCTGACATGAGGGTTTTGTACAATGAGTTTTTTAACATGCCTGTTGAGGATAAGTTACCTGTTTACTCGGACAAATTCGAAAAGGGGTGTTCACTTTACACGAGCGGTTTGAATTACGCAAAAGAGGATGTTCATTTATGGAAAGACACTTTGAAGCACCCGTGCCATCCTTTAGAAGAACACGCCCCATCTTGGCCCGATAAACCAGCCCGATACAGGTAATAAATTATTATAAAAACAATTTAGAGGTGACATTTTGTGACATAAGTATTACCGATGCAATTAAAGGTATTATCACTACATGGAATATGTCATTTAGTGACGTGTGTATTGACATGGTTAAAAGTTGTCACTGTAGATGAGTTTTTAGTAACACTTTTAATAGTAGTCTACTAGTATACAAGTTGTACAACACAAAGGCCAAAAAAATATTCACTCTTTCTATGTTACTATATAAGTAAGTGCGTTTTTACAATGCGACATTTTTACTCACAATTTTTCTTGTGTATACAAAGCACATATACACTTCTATAACTTGTTTCCTTTTAGTTCTACTTTTCTATATTGGTGACACTTTTTTTTTAATTGAGTGACATTTCTTGTAATGTTACTAAATGATAATTTTCTTATATTATATTGTACCTATTTGACCCAATCTTTCAATCTATTTCCTTTTACCCACTTTCGATGCATCAAAATTGACAACTCTATTACTTAGCTACCGATATTTGTTTTAATTTCAGGGAGGAAGTAGGGAGATATGTGGTTGAAGTACGGAAAATGGGGTTCAAGATTTTGGATTTGATCGGTGAATCACTCGGGCTTAACAAAGGGTACTTTGAGAGAGTGAGCCAGGAACAAGCGATGGCGGTTAACCACTATCCACCGTGCCCAGACCCAAGTCTAGCCATGGGCATAGGTGGTCACACTGACCCTAACCTCATAACCTTCCTTCAACAGGACCAATATGGGCTACAAATACAAAAAGATGGGAAATGGTTGGGTGTTGACCCGATCCCGAATGCTTTTGTGGTCAACCTTGGTTACCAACTACAGGTACTAACTAAGCTCGCACTACAATGTAAGTGTCATTTAGTGACATACGAAATATGTCACTAAGTGTAGGTAAAAGACTTTTGGGTTTCGGTTGCCCCTTAAGATTTAATAGTATCACAAAAAAGGTAAAGAATCTATTGCTATACCTTTACTCACACTTTTCCATGTGCATCTAGTAACCTATACATACTTTTTTAACTTTTTTTTACTTTTAGTGACACTTTCTCAACACCTACTAAACGACAAAAAATGTAGAGTAAAAAAGGAGAATACAAGTTTGTCTTATTGATTTTTAAAAAGCAACGTTGATTCAAAGAATTCCCTAGATTTAGTGTTTAAAATCTATTCGACTTAAGAACATGAATTATGTGAGAAAGTCAACTTTAAAAAATTAGAACTGAAAAATTAAATGTGTCAAACAAACCCTAAGGCCTATATTTTCAAACAGACAAAAAAAATACAAACGGACCTAAAACTTGGTCTAAAATTAAAAACAATAAATAAATATAAATAACTCAAAAAATACAGCGTTTTGTGTAGATTATAAGCAACGGGGAGCTGAAAAGTGCAGAACATCGTGGGGTGTTGAATTCAAATGCGGCTCGAACATCGATTGTTACATTTTTAGGTCCAATTCAAAATGTTCCCGTTGTTATAGAACCTGCAAAACAGCTGATTTCATCGACCACTCCACAGATGTTCAAATCGTATCTGTACGATGAGTTCTTAGCAGATTACTTCGCATTCATTCGCAAACCAGGTCCTCAAAATGGAAACCCTCTGGATCCTTATCGCCTCTAAATTGGATTTCAATTCTGGTTCGGAAACATTGTTTAATAACTAAATAAATCGTTAAAGTTTATTG
This sequence comes from Calendula officinalis, assembly GCA_963853835.1. Lineage (NCBI taxonomy): Eukaryota > Viridiplantae > Streptophyta > Magnoliopsida > Asterales > Asteraceae > Calendula > Calendula officinalis. Next base: position 100,518,547 of record OY970821.1, read on the forward strand.
TTGGGTCAGCCGTATTCTCTGGCCGGTGTACTTTCCGGTGACGGAATCGCAGTCAAACTTATGTGACAATATTCGTGTATATCGATATACTATTTTGGTGATGTTTGTGTTGTTGGGTTGAAAATTAGTTAGATTATAATAAAATTGAATCATAACATATTTTTATCATAATAAATTTGGATAATTCAATTGTGTTTTGATCAAAATAAAATTGGAACATAACATATCGTAACATTTTTTATCCAACTTTGTACTTTCCATCACAATATTTTTTTTTTCAGATTTTTAGAACTATACTTTTTTTGTAAACAGATTTAATTTTAACAACTTTCATTTTTAAAATTTATGTTTTAAAAAAACAAAGTTATAGTCGTAAAACGACGTATGAGAGACATGAATTTGTTTCCATATAATGGATAAGTTAATTAACCATTATGACTCTAATTTATCAAAAATACCCTTTGAGTAAGCATTTCATATATAATGTAGAGAATAAATCATACCCTTACTTCATACTTCCTCCGATTTAAAATAAGTGATACATTGTTAGTTTCACGGGTTTTGAGGCAAAATATGATAATGATAATTAAATTAGATTAATTAGATAGTTAGTGGGGATGGGTCCCACAAATTTTGAATAAAGTGGGGTTAATGATGTTTAAAAGTAAAAGTAAGGGTAAAGATGTCATTTCACTTTATTAAAGTAGATAGTTAGTGGGTGTGGGTCTCACTACTTTTTACCAAATAAAGTAAGTTTTCAAAGTGTATCACTTATTTTAATACACTCAAATATGGAAAGTGTATCACTTATTTTAAATCGGAGGAAGTATATAAGTAGAAGTATATGACTTAATTTGAATCAGAGGAAGTATGTGATTTCGGCAGCCCAAGCAAAGTGTACTTATCTAAACGGAAATAAAAAGTAGATGTACCAAAATGGAACAAAGATTTAAAAAATGATATTTTATGGAGTTTAGCGATCATTATGCAAAACAACATAACTTTTAAACTTGAATTAAAAGCAAAATAGTTAATCATTTCACATATTAAACCGTAGATAATCACATAAGCATGACCAAGACAGGAGACGTCTATTTTACATAACAATGATATATTGATCGGAGTACTTTCTTCACCGGAAAAACCACAACCTGCAGAAAGTTTTGCTGCCGGTTATTTTGCAATTGATAAGAATTCCGGTTTAAAGGCGGTAACGATCCAGCAGTGTTCCCTTATAAGCACCCGGTTTGCTAATGAAGGAAAAGTAATCTGCCATGAACTCGTTGAACCGATATGATTTGAACATTTGGGGACTATTCGAGGTAATAACAAGCTCTTTTGCGGGTTCCACAACAATCGGAAGACGAGGATTTGGACCAAAAAACGTTACAATGGATGTTCGGTCAGCGGTTGAATTCGTGACCACACGATGTTCCACACTTTTAAGCTTTCCGTTACTAATAACCTACACGAAAAAAATTAAAGTTGGTCAAAATACGAGGTGATTGAAGGATTGAGCCGCGAGCTTTATAATCGGTACCTCGAGTTGGTAACCGAGGTTGACCACAAAAGCATTCGGAATTGGGTCAATTCCTAACCATTTGCCATCTTTTTTTATTTGTAGTCCATATTGGTCTTGTTGAAGAAAGGTTATGAGGTTAGAGTCGGTGTGACCATCCATGCCCATGGCTAAGCTCGGGTCCGGGCATAGCGGGTAATGGTTAACCGCCATTGACTGTTCCTGGCTCACTGAGTTGAAGTATCCCTCTTTAAGCCCGAGTCCTTCCCCGATCATATCTAAAATCTTAAACCCCATTTTTCGCATTTCAACCGCGTATTTCCTGACCAGTTCCCTAAAGTTTTAAAAAAAAATCATTTGCTAGTGATGCAGGCCCAAGCATGGAGGAACGGGTCATTTTGTTTTAGCAGCCCAATATCGCATGAATAAAGGTTATGCGCTAAAATGGCATAACTTGAGTTACAATGCTCTGTTTCAGGCCTGCGGCCAGTCAAATCGAAGCTTGCAACGAGGAGAGCGTGTTGGTAAACCATCATAAACTTTCGGGCCCAAAAGATAGTATCTAAGGAGTTATTTGCATTTTAAAAAAAACTTTATACTTCCTCCGTGTCAAAATAAGTGAATCACTTTCCTTTTTGGGGTGTATCAAAATAAGTGAATCACTTTAATAATTTACCTTATTTTGTAAGTTTTTATATTTAAAATTACTCATTTATCCTTACTTTATACCTTTTTAAACATAATTAAAGGTGTGGGCCCCATCCATTTTTGTTATCTTCCTAAAAAAGCAACAAAATGAGTCCCCATCCATTCTAATCACCTAATTTAATTTCACTAATCTCTTATTACCTTATTTTGGCTCAAAAAAACGTAAACTTCAAAGTGATTCACTTATTTTGATTCGGAGGAAGTAATTTTTAGACTTTAGTGATCGAGTTTTCAGCCCGTTTGTCTTTTAGCAAATACGTTACCTGTATCTGGCTGGTTTATCGGGCCAAGATGGTGTGTGTTCTTCTAAAGGATGACATGGATGCTTCAAAGTGTCTCTCCAACAATGAACATCCTCTTTCGCGTAATTCAAACCACTCGTGTAAAGCGAACACCCCGTAACAAATTTGTCCGAATAAACAGGTAACTTATCCTCAACAGGCATGTTAAAGAACTCATTATACAAAACTCTCGTGTCCGCCATCATTTTATCACAAACTCCATGATTAATCACCTGTTAACGATAATCAAGAATCTTAAACAAGATAATTAGACATAAATTGAAGCTAGGAAAAAAAAAACAACCTGAAATAAACCGAATTCTTGACATGCTTTTATCATTTGTGGAACGATTTCAGACCGATGATTTTGAAGGTTGATCACCGGAATCTGATTGCAAACGGTAACGATATCGCCAGGTCTTCTTTCGGGTGGCATTAAGTAATCTTTTGGAACTGATTTAACTTCTTTAGCCCAACTAGAAACGAGTAAAGCCATACTTTTATCCAAAGTATGATTACCTCAATTAATTAGCCATTTTTGAGCTGCTAAAACCGAGTCGAAATAAGTATTTGATGGTCAAAAGATGCCAATGGCTTTGAAGTTAATAGGATTAGATTCTTGAGAAGAAGAAGACATATAACTCATGTTAAAAGATATATTTAACAATTTGATCTGCATGATTCAGATGGTAACTACTACCATAATTTTAATATTATTAAAGTGCTAAATTGTTTGAGCATGAATACTTTTATGGGTCGTTGAAGTAGGTGGAGATTTAAATAGACATTATCATTGGATTGATGACCAGCGCGCTATAATTAATTTAGGAATTTATATGATCAATTTTACAAATCAGCCAAAACGTAAACAAAAACATTCAAATAAATAATTAATCTATTACTATAATAAAACAAAGTCTATATGGCCACATTTATATATTAAAAAAATAGTATAAAAAGTGGTCTTGATATAGTGGTTACTTATTTGCATTGATATTACTTTGAGGGCCCCCCTAAATCATGTTTCACCTAGATTCCTGACAAACTTAGGGTCGGCTTTGCCAGCTGATTTGGCATACATGTTCTCAGCCATGTCCTTGCAAACACCTTCTTCGAAACCGTATAAACAAATTGATACTGGTGCAACATCTGACATGACTCAACACCAATGTAATTTATTGGAAACACATGGTTCAAAATTCATTGGAAACATATGAAATGTATGTCACCGTAAAGATTTTCATCTAACGACCAAAAAGTTGAAAAACAAAATAAAAGAATTGAAATAATCCAAAAAGTTGCTTGAAGTGGTACTTGAACATGAGTTGAATGGGAAGGGAGTGAGGCCGCCTATATATTGGAAGATAACTATTTGTGAAAGATTTTCAATCTTTCACAATATATCTTATACTTCCTCCGATTCAAAATAAGTGACATATTTTTATGGAGTTATTCAAAATAAGTGATACATTTTAAAAAAGTACCTTATTTGATAAAAAATAGTATAAACCATACCCACTAACTATCTACTTAAATAAAATGAAATAACTTATTTACCCTTACTTTTTACTTTTAAACATCATTAACCCACTTTATTCAAAAGGTGTGGAACTCGTTCTTCACTAACCATCCAATTGATCTAATTTAGTTATCATTATAATCTTTTGACTCAAAAATCATGAAACTCAAAGTGTGTCACTTATATTGAATCGGAGGAAGTATTAATCTTTTGTAGAAAAAGACAAAAGTTACTAATGGCAAATGTTATATATATTACACATTAGCCTGTGTCCGTGTCCTACTGTGCATAATTTGGTGTACACTTATAAGTATTTAAAGGTGTTTTGTTTTCCTGTTAAAAAAATACAACTAAATAAGAAAACGGCTTTGTAGATAATCGAATAAACGCTTACAACTCCAGCAGCCCGCGTGAGACCACCACTACAATGTTACATCTAGAGGTGCACAAACCGGTTATTTACGAAAACCGGATCGGATTTTTAACCGAACCGGTTTTGGTCAACTCCGGTCAAAACCGGTTTTGTCCAAACCGGTTCGGTTTTGGAACCGGTTTCACACACGAAAACAAAAACCGGTCCAAACCGGATCGGATCGGTTTCAAACCGGATCGGATCGGATCGGTTTGGTCGGATCGGATCGGATCGGTTTGGTCGGATCGGATCGGATCGGTTTTCGGTTTAAAAACCGGATTTAAATTGAAGATATGGAAGTTCAAATTCAAATAAAGATTTAGGAGATAATCATTAAGGCAATAGCCTCTGCTGTTGTCTGCTTATGCACAGACCAAATATTTAATTTTTCTCAAATGATTTTTGAAGGTATGTTGGGAAATCTTAGTTCTAAAAAATTTTTAATGTATCCCAGATTTCTCCAACATATCATTAACATTGAATTACAAAACTTGTCAACTCCCAAAATCATTTTTATTATTCCAGAGTTGAACAAGAAAGTTTTCTCAAATATGAGAAAACAATTTAAATTTTCGGGCAAGGAAACCCCATTGTTTCCAAATATGATCAAAGATCAAACACAAATTGGAGAGGGTTCAATAATAGATACAACCCAAATTGAACCTCAACCCACTCCATCACCCCCAAATACAGCCCAAACACCACCCCAAACAGCCACTCAATCACCCACTAACATAGAAGTCCTGAATGTGTCCCAGGAACTTGAATTAAATCTGCAGAGTGCTACTCTTCACTCTGTGGAAGACCTACCAAACAAAACCCAAAATATTTCCACAATTTATAAAAGAAAGAAAACATCTTTAAAGGACACCAGGGGACAAATCGAGTCACACCCCAGGCTCAAAGAGTTGTCCTCCAAGGAGGAGAGAGGACATGAGGTGAGGGCTTTCACTATTGATGCCCCAAAGGTGGGTGCACAGGAAAGTGAAAACATCACTAAGACCCAGACCTCGGCAACTTTAAGTGATGACTCTTTTGAGGAATTACTTAAAGGACCTCGGTGCCAAGAAACCACAAGGGGGGCATCTCTGCTTCTTCTAGGAAGAAGAGAATGTCTAAAAGACCCAATGAATCACCAAGAAGTGATGAGGGCAGATCTGTGGAATTGATGGATAGGATGGAAAACCTTCAAACCAATGTACCTGCTAGTAAGCCCGATGATCTTGCTAGATGGAGTGAGGGCAGTATTAAAACAAAACAATTGACGGATAAAGTGGATTCTCTTGAATCCACTGTACAAGATTGTCTCAAATATCTTACAAATCAGGGAAAAACAATTGCAGTAATGAAAAGGCATGTTAATACCATCAACAAACGGATGAGGTTATATGAACACAGGCTTCATCAACAAACAAAGATAATAAGAAGGTTGAAAAAGAAGATTGATGATAGTGAGGCTCCACCAGTTGAGCTCACTAAGGGGGAGAAGGACAACATTCAAACCATGATTGATGAATCAATTGCAGCAGCAGCATCCTCTCTCTTAAATTTAAAAGAAACAACAGTTGATGAGGCCCAGAAATGATGGTTACTGATGATGAACCTATTACTACTGCTCCCATGGAAGAACAAGCTGACAAAGAAATACCAGTAGTAACTCCTACTACTGATATCATAGCAGTAGTAAGTCAGGAAGAGGGAATAATAGCACCAAATACTACTGATGCCCTATCAGTAGTAACTCCTGAAGTCACACCAGTAGTAACTACTTTGGTTACTACTGAAGAGGAAGAACTGCAACTTCCTGAGCTAATTGAAAGAGAAAGATTTGAAATCATCACCAAACCACCTACACCTGATCAACCACTTATCATACCTGACATTGATGATAATGTGAATTGGTTTGAGGTTGATGAGTGCTCACTTTCCCCACATCCAAAAATACTTCAACAACATGAGCTTATGTTATTTTCTCCTTCAATAATAATAAGTGGTGTGCCTGATATGAAGTATATTCCACCACCACCTGCAGCTCATATTAGAAAGGGCAAAGAAGTTTATGATGATGATTACCCAAACAGAGCATTAGGTCATCACATGGTGAACAAAATCAATCATGTCAGATCAGAAAAGCAATCAAGATGGAGAATAAAACATAGAAAATTCTTGGAGAATGTGGTTATGTATCAAGCTATTGAGGAAAGGAAAAAGAAAGCTGAAAAGGAAAGATCACAAGTTCAACAACCTCAACAAGCTGAAATACCTGTTCAAATCAAAGATGCTCAGATAGAAGCTCAAATGGAAGAATTCAAGAGACTTAGAAAAGTTGAAGAAGAACATATTCAATGTCTTGAATATCTGGTCTCTGAATGCAAGAAAACTAAAAGTGAGCTAACGGATGATGTATTTGAACAGAAAGCCAATATGATTGAATATTTGAAATCAAAAGGGCACAATGCAAAGTCATTTGGTAGGATGAAGATGATGACAATAATTGAAAAATATTGTGCTGCAAAGAAGAAAGACTTGGCTGAACAAGAAGCAGGAAAAGAAAAGAAATCCAAAGTCTTAATTCCAATCAGTCCAAACTTAATCAAGAAGGATAGTCTCTCAACTACTGGTGAGCCATCAACAAAGAAAAGAAAGATGGTCATTCAAGAAGAAAGTGCTCAAAAGAAGTCAAAAACAGAGCAAGTCATTCCTGTTCTTGAACTACCAGTTGCTCCCTTGCAGAATAATCCAATCATCAATTGGAGAGTTATGCCCAACAATGTTATAGTAATTGTAAGGGAAGACAAGGTTATTCAGAAATTTACTGGATGGTTACCGTTGATCATGTCCTGTTCAAGAAGTGATGTTATTAAACTATTGATCATTGGTAAACCAAGGATGAGAAAGAAATCATGGAAAGAATCTGGAGCTGGATACCTAACTAGAATGATTGATGCTGCTTTCTATCCAGAAAATTATCCAGAACAATTTGCAGATCAAGGAAATGTCTATGCTTGGAATGTGATTCCAACTGCCAACATGTATTTCTTTGAAAAATCTGGCAAAGTCTGTGAATTGTATTTGTATGAAAATGAATATCCTCATTCTGAGAAGACTATGTACCAGATTTTCACAAACACAATGATGAAACCTTACGATGCTATTATGTTCCAAAACAAATTGAATTATTTCACAAAGAAGAATAGCAAATACATCATTGAGCAAAGACTTCAACAGAATAAAAGAACTTTGGAGAAAAGAAAGAAAGAACAAGAAAAACAAGAGAAACTTAGTTGATTGAAAGATAATCAATAAGTTTAGGGGGAGATTGTTGGAGTAAATCACAGATCAACTTATTACTGATGCTGCAGTTAGTACTGATCTTACTTAGTACTGATGGGGCAGAATTGTTTACTACTGATGAGTTGATACTTGTGAAGACTATAACTTAGTTACTACTGATCAAGCTTATTGAAGATACTACTGATCAATGGTAGTTAATACTGATGATGGATCTGGACTTACTACTGGTCACCAATGTTACTACTGATGTTACTTATTTACTACTGGTGATTGCAGAATACTACTGATGAAGCTTATATGGAACATATCGAGTCCGAGATCTTCGTAGAGATAGTTATAGCATGTAAATCAATGTATATCTATAGAATTCGAATGTAAATCAAGTCCTAGAATAACTAGGGTAAAATAGTTAGCTTCAAGGACTATTATAAATAGTTCCTTACGAATTGTAAACGTACGTGTGTATTGTTAACTCGATGATATATATTGAAACTTTTTGTGAAACTGTGTCCTTAATATTTTCGTTTATTATTTACAGTTCATTGTTCTTAATACATTGATATAGTGTTGATCCGCTGCAACTTCTATAATCAATTAGATCTAAGGTGTTTATTAACTTCGTCATAGTTAATCGATCCTGACATATATTTTTAATATAAAAAGTAATTATAATTTTAGTAATACTTCTTTTTATCTTAGTTATGTGCTAGACAAACTATTTAGCAAAATATGCATACTATAAGCCATTAAGCCTAGGATATGTTTTGTTATGCTATATACGAATTAGTGACTATTTACCACCATGAATGATGATGTCATCTTGATGATGTCATCTTGATGATATCACGGTCATATATTATCACCACCCGTCGTTTTCATAAAAAAGCACGCATATTTTACATTTGACTCTATATTTTTTAATAGACGGTGATTTTTATATTATATATTTTGTTCTATATATTATAATATTTGTTTTATATACTTGTACACTGTATATTAATATTTGTATAATATGATAGACGCATCAAAATATGTGGCACTTGAAAATAATTCTCTTCTTTAATACTCCCTCTGTCCCACAAAAAAGTTCTCATTTCTCTTAAAGCTTTTGTCCCACAAAAAAGTTCTCATTTCTCACATGTGGTGGGCTCCACATAATAAAATATTATTATTATTAAAAACTCCATCAATGATATCCACTAATTATCTTCTCTCTCCAAACCAACCTTATATTATAATTAAAATAATAATAATGACCCCACCACTAACTATCACCTAAAATCTTGTGCCAAAGGGAAATGGGAACTTTTTTATGGGACGGAGGGAGTATATCACAAATGTTATTTCTACTTAATATTGCTATAACTTAAGCTCCATATATACCAATCACTCTAACAGTGAAGACTTTGATTACGTTAAGACAACGTATGTTTAGCTCAAGGTTCTAAAAGGCGCGCCATGGCGGCGCCAAGGCGGCGCCAAAGCGTGAGGCGCTGCGTCGACTTACGAAACAGACCATGGTGGCTGGACTAGGCGTGACGTGAGATAAGGCGTGATAAGGCGCGATAAGGCGCGCCTTATGACGAGTTTTTTTTAAGGCGGCTGTGAAAAATGAATTTTTTTTAAAAAAAATGGTAAAATATATAATTATAAATTTAGATATAATATTTTTGATGAGCTTTATATATGAATTGTTATATAAATCAACAGATCTACAAAAAAAGTTAATTTAATAAACGTATATATATATAAATTATATAAAAAATTTGCCGCCTTAAATCACGCCTTGAAAAATGCCATGGCCCGCCATGGCTCGCCTTGGCTGAGGCTTGATGGTGCCGCCACGCCACGCCTTACGCTTTCTAGAACCTTGGTTTAACTTATGTAACTAAGTGGCGTAAGCAACCACATCACCACACTTACATAACTTAATCAAATCCTTAAATTATTCTACTTTAATCAATAGCTAATTAACTAATCCCCCTGGTTACATTTGTCTTACTAGCTAGTATATAATATATTCTCAGAATTTATAAAGATTGTCTCAAGCTAAATATTCCACTCACAAGTTGGTTCCAAAGCAATTTTCCTAACAGGCCTTTAAATTGGGCCCTTGACCCGATCGGTGGTTTTTCAGTCGCCTCTATTAGGAAGGCAGTCGACGATCTTTTCCTTAAAAAAAACCCATTACCTTCACTGATTGGCCTAGGTCAGTCCCAATTAAGGTCTCGATTAACGCCTAGAAAATTGCTCATGGTCGTATGCCGACAAAATGCAACTTACAAAAAAGGGGTATAGTTATGTTATCTGATGTTTGTCCTTTGTGCGGTATTAATGAGGAATCGGAAGAACATATTTTCTTCAATTGCCCCGTCACAGTTGGTTTTCTACTCGAAGTTTGTAAGTGGTGGGGAGTCGTGGCTGAGAATATCACGAGTATAGATTCATTTTGGTCTTGGGGCGATCTTTGAATATGTCAGGTAATTGTTTGTCGACTTTCTCGGGTGTAATCGTCACATATCTGTGGTACGTTTGGAAATTTAGGAATGACGTTGTGTTTAAACCAACCGATAGGAATTGCTTCAAGCTAGATATTGCTAACATGCAGGCTCAATCTTTCTTTTGGTTGAAGGCAAGATCGAAGGGTTCTATTTCATCAGCAGATTATGGCGAATGGATCACTGATCCTAGCGGGATGTTTAATAAACATTTGTAATTTCTGTCTTTGACGTTTTTGGTGGTTTCTAGGCGTTTTTTCTTTCTTTGTGTATATTAGCTGTTTAGTTTCTCTTGTTTTTCATGCTTTGTAACATTGCTAGTTCCTTGCTAGCGTTTTTTAATATATTTAGTTTTTGGGTCCTTCAGAGGGGGTGATGGCATTGCCGATGCTCTCTTCCGTTGGTCCTTGTTGCCGTTCAAAAAAAAGCTAGTATATAATATTAATGAATTCTAATCGTCATATAAAATAACGTCATCGTGATGATATTACATAGTGTGTAGTTTATACCGCCAATTATATCCAAGCATGTCAACAAAGTCCACTATATGTCAATCTCAATAAGTATAACAATTTTTTTTTTTTAAAATATTGCGTATGACTTGAATCTTATTAAATTGGACCAAAAATTCAAATCACATTAACCTTTATATTTATTACTCCCTCCGTCCCACTTTAATTGTCCACTACAAAAAAGCACACAGTTTAAGAAAAGTGCATTAATTATATAATGTCACCAATAAAATTTTCTCTTTCCCACTTAAATGTTTTTTGATTGGTTGAAATTTAGGAAATGACACTCTTTGTGGGACAAACTAAAATAGTATACTGGACACTTAAAATGGGACGGAGGAAGTATTAAAATAATGATATTGGTGACTATCTTTTGTGTATATACTCACTTGATCAAGATATGTATCAAAATCAAAGAATGATATTTAGATACACAATTATTAAATTACATGTCATTTTTTATTTTTTTTTTGAATATCAACATAGAGTAAATGCATTTATAACATTTTTAAATTAGCTAGCTTTCTCATATTCTTATTGGTCGGAATAACCATTGAATCCAGTCTCTTTCTCTCCCTCTCTCACTAGATATGCATACATATATCTGTACGTATATATATATGCAGGCACATCTCTTAATATAGAAGCTGATAAGAATGACTAGAATATTTCTGTCAGTAAAAAGCAAACTGGTTATTCAAAAATCAAATAACCACGTTCTAATTATTTCCCATTTATTTACAAATTTGACGACTATTCTTCTAGTTCTTGGACCTCCATCTCTACCCTATTAGATTCTATACCATTGTGGTCCACGAATTCCAATTTCAGGTACCCTTTTTATTGTTTTTCAAATCAATGAAGCCTTTTCATCAATCTATAAATGCCAAGCAAGCTTCTTTGATAACTTACAGATCAACAAAAACCATAAACATTAATGGATCAAGGCGGCAGCACTTCCAAAGACCACCATAAGGACGGTGGAAGTGGTGGTGGTGGTGGTGGTGGTGGAGATGAGATGAGGTACCGTGGCGTTAGGCGGCGGCCATGGGGGAAATATGCGGCGGAGATACGTGACCCGAACAAACAAGGTGTTAGGGTTTGGCTCGGGACATTTGCCACTGCTGAGGAGGCTGCCCGAGCTTATGATCGGGCAGCCTTTGATATGAGAGGTCACATGGCGGTTTTGAATTTTCCGGCGGAGTACCTGCCCACTTTTTCAGCCGCCGCTTACAATGCTGGCACCGTGGCGGCTGCATCTTCTTCGTCCATGGCTACTAGTGGAGAAGTGTTTGAGTTCGAATGTTTGGATGATAAGTTTTTAGAGGATCTTCTTGATTATGATAATAACAAAAATAAGAAGTGAAGTGATACGAAAATTAAAATGTAAGATTTTGATCATCTATATATATATAAGAAAATAAAACATAATTTCTTTTTAAAGAAATGTTGCATGAATGTTTGATTTCTTGCAAAGATATGGGCGTGGCTTGGAAGTGTTCCATTAATATACTAAGTATTTGAAGAATAATTATGGTTCCTTTTTTCATAAGAAGTGAAGCAAATTTTATGGTGTGCTCGTGTGGTTTTGTATTTTGTACTTTCTTTGTTTGACTTATGAAAGTCAATGCTCAAAGATATGGATATGGCAGTTTTGAGTCTCGACTATTTTCAAGGGTCTACAAAGAATTGGCTTATTACTTCCATCATTTCTTATGTTTATTGGGTTTTTGTGACATTATGTATATTTAAATATATAACTATGGTCTTATTTAAAAACCATGACATTATTTTTTCAAATATTAATGACTATATAAATTTTGTAAAAAAAATTAATTAAAAAGAAATTTGAGAATTTGAAAATATTTTATTTATAAAGAAAAAACAAAGTTGTAGCTAAAAACCAAAGTGGGGTAGACATGAATCGTTAGAAATAGGTTTCGATTACGAAGTCACTTAGTTGAACTATAAAGAAAGGGAGGCTAAGGTTATGAAGTAAGGTCAGCTGGTTAAGGAAAGCTCAGGTTATGGAAAACTTCCGTTATTAATTAATTAATTAAGTAGTAGTGAGACGTCGGTATGGAGTCGCGTCAGCTATGGATATAGACTAGGCTAAGGGGTGGACTTAATCTCAGACTAGATCAAAAACCTCCCCTTTCTCCTCTCAACGAGTGTCAGCTCCTTCAAAGTACGCTTGTCTGTGACTTGACTTCCTCGTAAACCTTCTCCTAGAAAGTGACTTCTTTCATTCCTCAACAACTAGCGTTTTACTGGGAAGGATCAAACCATGGGAACGAATCTACAGGGCTATCACCTTCTTTGGCCAGAAGGAAATAAAAAAGGAAGTCTAATTTTTGGTGCGATTGTCGGGGAATTTAGACAAAGGGCACACCGACCAAATGATTGGTAAAATGGGTGTCCTTTGGTACAAGCTCCTCCGTCGGGTGTATCCCGTACAGTTGTATTCATGTCTTTGTGTGCGTGAGGCCTAGCTAAAAGTTATATATGATTCAGCAGGTGTCACACTGCCTTATGCATTAGCGGCATATCGCTGTAGACCTTCATTAGTTCGTAAACCGATTGTATACCAACACCGATAAACACCGGAATAGGCGATATTCACTGGCCCAAGAGCACCCCCAGTAAAATACAACCGGTTGACCAAAATAAGGATCTCAAATTACATTAGCAAATTTCCATTTAACTACGTGGTTAATAAATAAATTATAACGTCATATTTTCTCAGAAACTCATCTAAAGCTGACAGATAGTTCAAATCTAAACTAAAAGGGAATATATAAGACCGTCCGTTATGCATGACCGAATTGGGGGTCGCGACCGGCCACATAGGCTTGCTCGACGCGTCGCCCCCATTACAATGCCTCATGCTCGACGCGTCGACCCCCTTGAACGGTCGGGGAGTCGACCGTTGGTGAACGGCTGGAAAACGAAGGAAATAATGGGGCAACGGCTATTAACGGCTAGTTTGCCCCCACATCTCTTCCATTTTTACCCTCTTTTTTTACCTTATAAATACCCAATCCTTTTCTAAAAACATTCACACTTCTCATTTCTTTTCTTCATACTTACTCACACTATCCTAAAAACATTCACACATCACACACACTATCCTAAAAATGAGTTCCGACGATGAAATGGATGTCGCTAATTTCATTTTTGGCGACGAGGAAGAGGACAGGGTTATACATCTCGGTTTTTTACAAACGGCGGTCGCGTTTCTTGAAGGTTCTAGTTCTACTATCCCTAGAACTCCTAGAAGATACGTGAATAGGGACCGTGGCGGTGCGAATGACCGTCTCGTGGCAGCTTACTTCGCTGAAAATCCGACGTATAACGAGCATGATTTTCGCAAACGTTTCAGGATGAGTCGTGATCTTTTCACACGCATTGTTCGCGATCTCACTAATACCGTCCCATTATTTGCGCAACGATATGATGCACTTGGGAACCCAGGTACTTCTCCGCTAATGAGGTGCACGTCTGCAATTCGTCAGTTAGCATACGGCACCGTACCGGATGCTCTAGACGAATACTTACAAATTGGTGAGAAAACTAGCCGTGATAGTCTCGCAGAGTTCTGTAAAGGGGTTATGCACTTGTATGGAGATGAGTTTCTGCGAAAGCCTACTCATACTGATGTGGCGAAGCTATACGCTTTTCATGAGGAGAAACATGGGTTTCCCGGTATGCTAGGAAGCATTGATTGTACTGATTGGCCTTGGGCTCAATGTCCAAATGCTTACCGTGGGCAATATGTTCGAGGGGATCACGGGAACGAACCATTCATCTTACTTGAAGCGGTTGCCTCACAAGATTTGTGGATTTGGCACGCGTTCTTTGGTGTCGCCGGGTCGAACAACGACATCAACGTGTTACGAGCGTCCCATATTTTCAATGATCTCAAAGACGGGAAAGCACCTGAGGTACCCTTTTTGGCAAACGGGGTGTCTTACAAATGGGGATATTATCTTACTGACGGGATATATCCGGAATGGTCTGTTCTTGTTAAGTCCATTTCACACCCAAATGCGAATGATGTTAAGCGGGTGAACTACAAGAAAGCACACGAAGCTGCAAGGAAAGACGTAGAACGAGCATTTGGCGTTCTAAAGAAAAAATGGGGTATAATAAAAACGGCTGCAAGGTCCACAAATGTTAACAAAATAAGGGATATTACATAATATGATTATCAAAGACAAAGGCAGGGCCATATGTCCCGATTTTCATCCGGAAGAGCGACATAGTGAAGTCGA
This sequence comes from Calendula officinalis, assembly GCA_963853835.1. Lineage (NCBI taxonomy): Eukaryota > Viridiplantae > Streptophyta > Magnoliopsida > Asterales > Asteraceae > Calendula > Calendula officinalis. Next base: position 100,533,564 of record OY970821.1, read on the forward strand.
CCCCGTACGATCACATGAAGAAGTATTACAAGTTATCAGGGAGATCAATAATCAACAAACTCATCTTAATCTTAGATCTGATTTGGTGGAACACATTTGGAATCGACAAACCCACCAGTAGTTTTTTAATGTTTTTTTAATTATGTTTAATGTAATGTTTTAAATTATTTTTAATGTAATGTTTTAATTATTAATGAAATTTAAATTTAAAAAAAAAAGTCGATCGGTCACCCATTACGGGCATTTCGTCGCTGTCTGGTCGTGTGTTTGATCAGGAGAGAGAAAGCTGATGTGGCGCAGATGTGGCAGGGGTGACCAAACTGGGTTTGGTCACCCATTACGCACAGACTAATAAGAAATGTTAATTATTGATCACGTAAATAGTAATTTGTGTGACGTATAGAATGACATAATAGTGTGTGATATCATTTTACAAGCATCATGCCTTTAAATGCTAAGACATTGTCATTCTCCTCAAATGCAGCTTAATTAATAGTTTAATAACCGGCAAAATTGTATTATTTAATATTAACTTAATGAAATGTTTAAAATAGTCTATATTTTTATAAATACACATATCCAAAGTTAGTAAAAAATGTGTTCGAAATATTAATATTTGAAATGTAGCATCTAAATATATTTTGTATATTGATTATTTACAAAAATGAATCCAAAGGTGTCGATACTTCAACTAAAATCGACTTCACCAAGACATATTTTCTCAACTATTTTGATTTTACATTTAGCCACCTCTTGTTATTCACCAGTGAAAAATTCTAGATTATATGATAGACCGAATATTGTATTTTTATAATTAAAAAGTTTTAACAGTAAAATTCCTCTACTTTATTTAATATATAGTAATAGTAACAAGCTAGTGTGTATATTGGGCATATATAGCCTTGGTCCCCAATAATCCATAATCCCACAAAAGGCCAATTTCCGGGGTGGTTTTCAATCCAAATTATTACAAAAAGTATAACATAAATTCCTGTCATTTGATTTTGTCGCTTTAGGAATATTAAAATAAATTATTTAATATAATAAGAAGATAAAAGTTTATAATATTCACCATCATCAAGTTGCAATATAGCTATTTCCCATGGATACATTGAAACTGGTCCAAGATCTTACGTTAAATCACCCACATTTTCATTTGTATAAAGTAACTATATTATAATTAAGTTTTAGTTCAAAATAGTTATTACCAAAGCCATCACTTCAAATTCATCTGCTCGCAATGCATGTATCCTATTCAACTTTAAAAATTACGTCGATGGTAATATTCAATGATGACATAAAATATAATTGATATTTTTAGACTTAAAAAAAGTTAATATACTTTGATTGGTTTAAATAAATGAAAATAATTAGGAATATTCACTTTCGCACAAGACAAATTTTGCCTTCTGCATTCATCAACCATTAACGTCAACAAGTGGATGACGTCATAAACAAAAGTGTCTTGAGCATCATATTGTTTTCTTTACCTTTTTTTAAACTAGCTTCCATTTTGTGATTTTAATGAGCAGTTTGTCCTACTTTTTATTATAACATGTTTATCGTTTAATAAAGTATATTATGACCAGTCTCTAGAATTGTCAATAGGGAGATTATTCCCTGAAAATCCGATTTGATTTGATTTGTAACTAATAGAGCAAAGATCAGAACTAAATTTGTAACTCATGTTAAATGAGTCTCAATCGGGTTAACAATTAATTAATAAGTACTCCTTCCGTCCCAAAAAAATTCTCATTTCCCTTTAGCACAATATTTTAGGTAATAGTTAGTGGTGGGGTCATTAGTATTATTTTGATTATAATATAAGGTTGGTTTGGAGAGATAAAGATAATTAGTGGATATTATTGATGATGTTCTTAATAATAATAGTATTTTATTGTGTTGAGCCCACCACATGTGAGAAATGGAAACTTTTTTGTGGGACAAAAGCTTTAAGAGAAATGAGAATTTTTTCGTGGGACGGAGGAGTAATATTTAATCAAAATATGCTTTATTATTATAAATATAGTTTTAAAAAACACTATTGACTTAATGATATTTAAGAATACTATAATTATTTCAAGATATACAAATCCATACCTTGACTTTCATGTATGCCAGTCATATTTGCTAGAGATTCAAGATCGCTAGTGCGTTAAAATGATTTTTAATTCATGTGACATGGGAGGATGTCGTCATAATTCGGTGATATCATGTTTCATACGCAAGCATATGAATGCAATGCACATGTCATATCTTCCAAATCCAACATATGTGTACAATTATTTATTTAATTGTCACAAAGTTGTCGTAATTGATTATAGCTTTTACTTTATGTTACAAATATTTATAATATCGTACAGTAAATCAAAATCCTTCTCGACAAAGAATATGAATAAGTATATTGCTATCACTTATTTTAATAAACTTTTTTAAATAAAATGAGTGTCTTTTTAAGTATCATAAAGATAAGATACTAAATCGAGTACTTAATAACAAAAGCAAAACACTTCTTTTTGACATGATACAGATTGATAGATATTTACTTATGAAATAATTAGATAATGAGAAATCAATGTATTCGTTGTTTAATTTACCATGTATAACTTAATAAGTTTGAGTTAAATATTGTGAAGTAACTCAATTAGTATATGATTTAGTTAACAAGAGTAACATTTTGCTTAATAAGCATTTTGGATATGGCCTTTGACCAATCAGATATATTGGATGTTTCTTTTTAGTTGAATAAAAAAATATAGATATGTACACTATAAAAACTTATTCGCAAATTATATTGTACAAGTTTAAAGCATACTGCTCAAATATATCAAAACATAATATGGTATATGTGATAAATAAGAAAGTTGTCTATAAAAAGGTACATCTCGCTATAAAAGGGGTAAAAAGAAAGTTGTCTATATTCAGAAAGTGTAGCTGACAAATATGCCGTTTAATTCTTTTTTCTTTTGCACAATGTTTTAAAACGGTTTGCCTGACCAGTTTAACTATTTCTTAAATTCATATGTGATAAATAAGTTTAATTTTTTTTAAATTGGCCAACAATATATTGAATTCCATCATCACCTATCATGTGTTAAGCAATTATCTAGATATAGAGCAAGTTCATTAACATATTGGTCATTCAACTCTATGTTAATAATCTTCTGATTTTTTTTATAAATTAATGTCTGCCGACTTAACAAATTGTTGATTCTTTAATCTATATTGGAATGCGAGACATGATAAATGATGTTAGAAAGAAAAAACTCAAAATAAGACCACTTACAAAATTAAGTGGTTTAGATTCCATGTGGAATTTAGGATTATGACCCTCGGGTTATAATCTTATATTTCACATTCCACATGAATATATTTGGAGTTTGTTTTGTAGAATCCTTAAGCAAAATGTACGTTACATGCAATTCAAGTTAATTACGAAAATACATGGAAGGATTCTCTTAGATTTGAAACAGATATTGTGTCAAACTTTACATGTACAAAGATGACATCAACAAATAGTTCTTATGCAATTGATGTTGGCCTTATAAAAATGTATTTTCAACGAACTCTAAAATTATATACGACTCATAAAGTTTACGAGTTGTAACCTAGTGTAATTATAAAAGAAATTGTTTGAATATGATGTTTTATTTTTGTAAGCCTGCAATTGGAATCTTGATTTGACTTGTTCCAAGATGTTGGTGGTCCAGATTACATTTAAAAATTGGGTATTTTGCTTAATTATTCTATTAAGGAAAATGATAATGACAGCTCTTAGGACTGTCATTAAGAAAACAAAATAACAAAAGACAACCCATGAATTTTAAAAATATTATTTTTTAAATCAATGTACAATTTTTTTTATGCATATTAGTGACAACCCTGATTAAATACTCATCATACTTAACTAATTAAGTCCATTTCAATGTTACACACTTGTTGACTAATCAAAATAACACTAATCAAAAGGGGATGCTAATCAAGGAGGCTTGATAACTTGATGAAAAAGTGACACAAAATCACATATGAAAGTATGAAACAAGTAAGGTATATATGAATTTATGTATGGAAAAACAATGCATTGAATAGATCCACAAATAGTAATCGCTATGAATATGAATCTATAATAAAATGAAATAGACATACTCATATACACATTGTTTTCACTTTTTCTTATAGACTTAGATAATGGTGGCCCATTTAAATCCAAATACATACAAGTAATGTATACCCGACCCGATGGGCCACTAGAGGGGTATAAAGGGAAATTGTAATTGGCGACTGCATTCTGGCCTACACATTATTTATCTAACTTTTGGTAAAAATTAAAATCCAAGTGGCTTCCGTACGACCTACACGTAGTTTGTCAATATTTGTCCCTATATCGATAAATGTCTTTGTATCTGGACATACACGTAAGTCCGGTTAAGATTAAATGTATTTAATTTTCCTTTCACCATTTTTTGAACCCAAAAAAACTTAGCTCTAATAGATTCTAGCGTTTTGATAATTTTTTCGGGTACTTTATACATAGAGAAAAAATAATTGCCAAGTGCCCCTAGAACAGATTTAATCAAAGTTAATCTACCACCATATGATAAAGATGACGCTTTCCACGCGGATAGTTTTTTTATGAAATTTATTAATAATGGAGTCCCAATGCTCCAATCTGTTCATGGAAGCACCAATTACCAAACCAAGATATTTAAAAGGGGTCGAACCGATATTACAATTCAGAGAAAATACATGCACCAATAATTTCAGGAGGCTTAAGTGTACCTAGTCTTAAAGCTCAAAATCTTGCATTGTTATCAAAATGGTGGTGGAGGCTGAAACGAGAAGATAACTCTCTTTGGAAAAATATGATTACGGCAATTCATAATATTTCACAAGATAACATACCGGCTAGCAAATTCTCTGGGGTTTGGAACAACATTGTAAAGGTTCGTAATTATCTTAATAAATTTAATATTCCATTTGATTCTTGGTTTCAGGTCTCGCAGATTGGTGACTCTGGACTGAATACGGTGAAATGGGCACTCGAGAATGATGGAATTTTCACTGTGTCCTCAGCTAGATTTGCATTTGAAGAGGCTATTTCGGGTCCTTGGTCTGATATTGACATACCCTGGGTCAAAATTGTTCCAATCAAAATCAACATCTTTTTCTGGAGATTCTATCATAATCGGTTACCTACTTGTTATAATCTGTTAAAAAGGGGAATTAATCTTCCGTCCGCAGTTTGTGTTTTGTGTGAAAGGGAAATTGAAAACGAAGCTCATCTCTTTTGGAGCTGTCGTAAAACACGCGAATTATGGATTGAGTTTTGTAAATGGTGGTGTATTGACGTTGGGCAGATTCACGGAGTAGATCACTTATTGAAATGGAGGACTCGGAACAACTTGCCAAAAGATAAATCTGATCGATTTGTGACGGCGTTTTTATCGACTTTGTGGCATATTTGGAAATTGAGAAACGATGCAATCTTCTCAAAAAAATATGGATGTATTCAATCAACATTTTTGATTGCTTAAGGTCAAGCTTTCTTTTGGATAAAAAACAGATCGAAGATGAAATGGGGATGTAATGAGTGGGGTCCCTGGATCTCAAATCCGATGGAGTTGTGATCTTGATAAGTTGAGGAAGACGGAAGTTGTATTTTGGCGAGGTTTTAATTTGGTGTGCTTAATTGTATATATCTAGTAGTGTGGTGGTAATTATTGTAATTGTGATGCTCTTGTATCCTAGCTTTTTGCTAGAATTTTATTTAATAAATTTGGTTATCGGGTGTCTTCGGCGCGGGTAATGGCTTTGCCGAAGATCGTTGTCGTTGCTCCTTTTTCTTGCTGTTCAAAAAAAAAAAAAAGATTAAATGTATTTATACGGAGCCGTCAAAATTTTAAAATACAACTGTATATTTTTTTATTTTAGTTATTAAATGTTTATTTGATCATTAAGATAAGGTCGATTAATCAAATAAAGGCTGTCACAAAAAATCCCCTTAATACTAGACCTAACAATTGGATGAGTTTGAAACGGATCAGTTTTGATCCAAATTATATTAACAAATTCCAGATTATGAATATAGAGTTGTGTTCAGGGAGGAACACTAATATTATAAAGTCTCAAAGAACAACTTACAGCCGTTCGATCAAGCTTAATCAATTATCAAGATTAAAAATAAGTATTATACATGGAGGGGCATTATATCCTTCCACGCACAAAAAATATTTTAAATGAGAATATAATCTGGACCATTGATCTCCTTGATCCAAGGGTCCAAAAGTGTTCCTTGGGACTTTATAATAATTCTGGATCTCCTTGAACAAACCACTATGAATATATGATGCAAACTCGCATTATGACCGATTGTTCCCACAAGATTTTGAAAAATCAAACTTATACTCTGAAGTCTTGTCCGGTGAATAAATGAATATCCAGCATATTTACCTGACATATAATAATAAGATTACACTATATAAGTTTCACAAAATTTTATCCAATAAATAGAACACGAATATATAATATTAAAATAACATTTCTTAAATAAACCAAATATCAATTATAGATAAATACTCAAAAACATTTTATATATAATTTTGTGAGTTAAGAGCAAGTCAGTAAGTAACGTTAGAAAGTTACAAACCTTGAAGTGCAAAGTGAAAAATAAATCATCAATATGAAAAATATAAATTAGTTTTTCTAAAATCTAATGCAGGTGAAGTTATAAACGTCTTAAAATATCATTAAACACGCTATAGCATGGTTTGATTAAGTATGTTAATTGATTACAGTTTTACATAATGACCTTCAAAATATCATGATAATTTAGTGATCTAAGTGATATGAAGAGGATAATTTCATTCATATCAATCCAACAATTTCTTAGGATAAATTTAATGATCTAAGTGATATGAAGAGGATAATTTCATTCATATCAATCCTAACTGATGTTTAGTGATCAATATTATTCGAATTGTGTGTCTATAACAGTGATTTGTTTGGTATTTAAATACAAGAGAATAATTTATACAAGGAAATATATTAATTGTGCATAATAGGTGTGGCTGTAATTGAGGTGCACAACGGCTAGAAGAGGTTGGAATATGGCTGGCATCCTTGGAATATCTTCTTGATTTGTTTCCTGTTTAACACTCTCCCTCAAGTTGAATAGTGGGATTACCAAAATTTAACTTGTCTAGAACATCTTTTAAGGATCTTCCACTAACAGCTTTAGTCAAGACATCGGCTAGTTGGTCTTCAGACCATACAAATGGTAGTGTAATAATTTTGGCTTCTAGTTTCTCCTTAATGAAGTGTCGATCCACTTCTACATGTTTTGTTCTATCGTGTTGTACTGGATTTTCACAAATTTGGATCGCTGCTTCATTGTCACTGAATACTTCGCTAGGCTTTTGTGGAGAATATCCTATCTCGGTTAGAAGATGTCTCACCCACAAGATTTCAGTTACTCCCCTTGCGATACCTCGAAATTCTGCTTCTGCACTTGATAGCGCTACTACCTTCTGCTTTTTACTGCGCCATGTTACAAGATTCCCGCCCACTAGAGTGAAGTATCCAGCGGTTGATCTTCTATTATTTTTGTCTCATGCCCAGTCAGCATCGGTATATAATTGAGTTTCTAGGTGTCCATTAGAATTGAATATGATTCCATGCCCTACTGTTCCTTTGAGATATCTTAAAATTCTTATGACTGCTTCCATATGAGATGTTTGAGGTTTGTGCATGAACTGGCTCACAACACTTACGGCATATGCAATATCTGGACGAGTATGTGAAAGATATATCAGTTTTCCCACCATTCGTTGATATCTTATCCTGTCGACAAGGTCTTCTTTTTCTTTATTGAGGAGTTTTTGATTCATGATCATTGGTGTTTCTGCTGGTTTGCAATCGATCATACCGGTCTCTGCCAATAAATCGAGAATATATTTTTTCTGATGCATAAAGATTCCTTGTTTTGATCTTAGGACTTCAATTCCTAGAAAGTATTTGAGATTTCCAAGATCCTTCATTTCAATTCCTAGAATATATTTGTAGACGTGAGATCGGATAAATCGTAGGTCATAGTGTCTGTGGCCCCACAATCAAAAATCCATAATTTTTCTTTTTCATTTTGTTGAGCAATATTTACCCAACCCTTTTTATTATCTAGTTTTTCACAAATTTTAATACTGTTATCGAAAAAAGAATTAAAAGACAACATACTTTCCTTAGAATTAAAAAGGATTCCTGTAACGACCCGAAATTTTGAATCAAATAAATTATAGAAAAATACGATAAATAAGGATAAATCGTTTAAAAGACGTGGAAATTGGTTTCGTGTCATTTGGACACCGTTTGAAATGGTAAAGGACGGAACTGGGTCGGATTAAACAACAAAAAGTGCAGCCTTAGCTGCACTAGGCAGTTCGCGACGCGAACTACAGTTCACGGTCGTGAACATTGGACAGCAAGTTTGGGGTTTTTGATCTTGGAGTTCCCGACCAGTTCCCGATCGCGAGGAGTTCCCGATGCGGGAAGTTCGCGGCGCCAACTTTCTTCGCGGCGCGAACTCGTGCCTGGCAGTATAAAAACGTGAAAAGCTAGGGTTTTCTCATTCTTGAAACCCTTGAAGTATGCAGCCGTTTTCTAGAGAGAGAGTGGGCGATTTTGGTGTTCAAGGGCTCAAATCTTCATCAATCTTGTGGATCTTAACATCAATGGTAAGGATTCTTGATCCTTGATAGTTGGTAGTTAATTTGTGAGCTTTGTATGGGTAAAAATGGTGGTTTGGGGAACCAACCCTGTCATCTTTGGGGAAGATGACTAATCATGGGTGTAGAACACTCATTGTAAGCTTGTAATCGATGTGTACAAGTTTGATTTGAGTTTATTGATGGAAATCTTGAACTAGGGTTTGAGATTCCACCAAGTTGGATGAACTTGGTGGTTAGGAATGTAGATATGGATTGTTTGGTGATTAGTTATGGTTAATAACTAGTTATTGTGATGGTATTGATGGTAGGTCAAGAAGACCTAAAGATTTGGTGTCATTGCACAAGATGGAAAGCAAGGATTTGTGTTAATAGACACAATTTGGATTTAGCTTGGCTAAGGTGAGTACATGTGAACTTTTAAACTGAGTACATAGTAAAAGAGTTTTGAAAATGGATAATATCTATCGAGTCTTTATTAATACATATTTTTAATAAAGAAGGTGATTAGAAAGATAATGAAATTTGATTGAATTGCTAATAGAACATAGTTATCGAAATTGATGATTTTGCAAGTAAGTGTGATTAGATTAAATGATTAATGAGGTTATTGAGAAAAAGTATTAGTAATGATAATGGCTAAAAGAGTATGAAATTGGCTTTTGTTAGTAAGAATTAACAATTAAGCAAATGATAAAGATTTTAAAGTAATAACGTTTATTAGTAAAACATACTAATAAAAGTAGTGTTATCACGTTAAGAGAACAAGTATGATTTGACTAGTGATATGTATGAACTCTAGTCAATGTAAAGGTAATATATTTATGAATATGAATAATAAGAAATGAATCTTATTAGTAGATTTAAGGATAAAGTATACGATGATAATGATGAGGAAAGATAAATGAAATATGATTATGCTAAAAGAGAATAATATGATAATTAGAATAGATGTATTCTAATTTGTGTTTGATTATGAATTGGTGGGGCATAGGCCCGTATTTGATGTTCAATGTGTGTAACAAAAGTATCCGGATAATGATAACCCATTTATGGGGGAGTGAGATTACTACTTGGGGCGGTACCTCCCTGCGCAAGGGTAGTATATCTATGAGAACGATAACCCGACAATAGGGGGATTATGATAACCCGATAAAAAGGGGGATTACGATAACCCGCGAGACGGGGGATTTGGTGATCTTGGTAAGTTTGGGAGAACCCCAATTACCATGTGATCTTAATGATAACCCACATCGGGGGAGTTTGCCTTGGAATGATCCGGGGCGTATGTGATAAAATGGGTAAGCTTAAGGATAGCTTACATGTATGTGATTATGTGATGGGTAAGCTTACGGTTAGCTTACTAGTAAGTATGAATAAACGATAAGATAATAAGTTGATAATTAATAAGTGAATAAACGAAAGAATTAAATAGTAAGGACTTTTTATTATTTTGAGAATGGGTCGAAAACCCATGTATCTCACGAGACTATTTTTGTCTCACGTACTACTTTGTTTTTGGCTATGTACTCAGGTTCGAGATCGATGGATTAGAGGGTCGCGATAGAAGTGGCCTAGTGTTGATTAGCTCGGGAGCTCGTAGGTAGATCCCGTTTATCCTATGGTTATGATATTATAATGTAACACCGGTTTTAATACTCTGATAAATGTTTTTAAGGTTTTTGTTAAACCGTATTTTGGGAATTGGAATTTGTAATATTTTTACTTAAAAATATGATTTAAAAGGTGTTTTAAAAATTGAGGTGTTACAACTTGGTATCAGAGCTATAGTTTAAGTGAATTAGGTAGGTTTGACCTCCCTAGTCTTAAGCTATGCTAAGTAGGACCATATGTTCCCATAGGATGTCCATGATTAGTCTTTTGAGACCGTAACGTGCGAGTATGATAGGGTCGATCCCTAAGAGAAATGTCATGATTTGGTATAAATGTGTTTTATTCGACCGTTGAGTCATCGTTTGAATCTTGATTGTGAACATATTGGTATAACAAAAGGGTGAACGCGAGAAGGGGACAAGCTCCTCTAGGACAAGAAGAGAAATTATAATTGAGTTTTGTCATGTCGCGGTGATGATGGTAGTGATTCCGAATCAGAAGAAAAGGAATGATGTTCATTCAAGACATTGATGGCGTGTAAGTTGGATGTGTAATTGAGAAGTACGGAACCGGAGGCCGTGATTCGGTGGATTCGTGAAATTGAGCAAGTGCTAAAGATTAGCAAGTGTTAGGAGGAAGATATGGTGACTTCTACAGCTCGTCTACTGGGAGAGTGATGTGTGGTCGCGGCGGAATGCGATGTTCGAAGCATTGGAAAAGAGAATATGGTACCAGATGTCGTGGAAGAGTTCGCGATTAGATTGATAGGGAAGTTTTGTCCCGAAAGAGTACTTGGAAGAATTTCTAAGAGAATTTATTGCTAGGAATGTGGAGAAGGTAATTTAACGAAGGATCAATGAATCGTTATCAAGTGGAGAAAAGAGGAAGTTTGATGGTAGCTTGGAGTCAACAAAGGAAGAAAAACTCGTTCAGAGTTCGTCAAATCATGTTGATGCGAAAGGTGCAAAAGTGTGGTAAGTTTCCTCAATTATAAAATTGATGGTATGAGGTTCGTGGTTTGTTGGGTAATTGTTGCACAATTTGGTGCTTAAGTGAAATGGTATGTATAAGTATGGGTAAATCGTTTGGTGTGGAACTGTACACGGGGGACGGTTTCCCCGGTTCGTTATGTGTAAAGAAATAATATGCCTAGGTGAGTTGGCGATTGGTACGTCGCGGATAATTAGGATATTAAAAGATATATTATCTCGGGAATATTAAATATTCCAATGAAAGGGTGGTAGTACGCGAAAGTACTAAGACTCGGTGAGATTGATATATGGATGGGAAACCATGTAAGGAAAAAGCTCGAAAGTAAAATTGTAGCACTTGGCGGGAATAAGGATAAGTGATGTGGTATTACCATATGATAACGGTAAGGAAGAGAATGATGAAAAATATAGTGAAGTTTCAAACTCGTGAATAGAAAATATGTTGGAAGGGATAAGCATCGGGGATGACAGAATTTAGTATTCGAAAATGGTTGAGTAAACAAATTGACAATTAGTCATGACAAAAGTTTGTATAATGAATGATAGATTCGATGCTAAGGGAAAAAGGTTAATTAATGGTAAATTGTCCCAGAAATGATATGCTAAGTGAAGGGTAATATTTAAATATTGAAAAAATAATAATATGGAAATAATGTAATAGGTTATGTTTGGATTATGGATTGGAGTCAATTAGTTGACTCGAGTTGACTGGGTGATTCGGTAAAATATGGATAATGGAATGAAATGGTGGTTACCTAGGTGGTGAAAGAAAGATTGAGAATTTTAATGATGAGAAAATGAATCGACTAAAGACGATTGGTAAAAGAGTAGATTGGTGGAAAGCATGAGAAATGTTATGTGTATACCGGGTGGTATAAAGGGATAAGTGGGAGTAATTGTCTATGAAAGGAATATGACTTTAGAAAGTAATGTTATGTGTAATGTGAGGAAATGTAAATTGAATAGAGAATGTGATTAGTTATGAAAGAAAATGTTAGCATGATGCTAAGTGATTGATGCATACATGAATTGTATGCAAGATAGAATGGTATTGAATGGATCTTGTTAGATCGGAGGCTTTCCGGTTAACGAGATTTGATGAGTCGCTTTGGATTGGAGGTTTTCCGATCATTATGATAGTTTGGAGTCGTGACGGATTGGAGGCTTTCCGATCATCTCGATAAGATAGTTAAAGTATAATTTGTTATAAGGGATATGATGTTTGTATCTGACGTATGAAGAACCGTATGGTTAGTTGTTGTTATGATTTTTATGGCAAGTGAGAACTTGGGTTGAAAACACGGGTAGTGTTTAAGTATAAGTAGGTGTCGGAGATGCCTACAAGTTCATGGTTTATGAAAAAGGGAATGCTTTTAGGAAGCAAAGTTTGTTAGTAACCAATGGGTGGTGAAAGAGGTATAAAGGGTGGTTAGACCACAAATTGGATATGATTGAGGCTCTAGAGCCGGTAATCGGAAATTTCAAGTATGGTATAAGGATGTTTGAAGGAGATTATAAATGGTATAAGAATTAGAATGAAGGTAAAAGAGTAATAGAGATTGATATCAACTTAAATGAAAATTGTTAATCGATTGTGGAAATCAAAATCGAGGAAAAAGGTAACAACTGAGAAAGGAAATTTATATATGAAATCGGGAATGAAAAGCTTGGGAAGCGATGCCTTAGTAATAAAGAATATGTGGAATTTAGCAAAGTTTGACTTTATTCATAAGTCAATGTTGGTCAACTAGTGGATTGTTGACTTTGATCAAAATTGGGTTTTTACTGTCGTTTAGAATGGTTAGACAGGGATAAGGGCATAATGTATCACCTACATGTGTACGATAACAGTTAACGGATTAATGGAAATAATTGTAGTCGGAGGGTGCGACTTTGACCATTGGGTGTTTCGAATTGAATTTGGGAATCGAATATGATGGTTGTTGAACCACGAATGCAAGGTCGATTGTAAAGAAAATGATGATTAATAAGACCCGTGGTGAGTAAGGAAATTGTCAAAATATGGTTGACTTTGTGCTCAAGTCAAAGATTGGACAATGTTGACAGCTTGATCAAAGCTAGGCGTTGACTATTGTTTTGGTTAATTGGCTATTAATAATGATTGAGTCATATGATCTCAATGTGGATAAGGGGTTTGGTAAAAGGATTGAAAGTGTGACAGTCGGGTTATGAAATGTTGACCCGTTTGAGGTACTAAGGGCTTAAGATTGATTTTTAACCCGTTCGGGCTTAACGGAATTAAGTGAATGTTTAAAGGTATATTGTGGATTTAATTGTATTGGGAAAAGTTCGATTGTAATAACCACGAGAGAACGAGAACGGAATGTTCGCTCGAATGTGGATTGGAAATCTTCGAGTTGATTCCGAGGACGGAATCCTTTTAAGGGGTGGATAGTTGTAACGACCCGAAATTTTGAATCAAATAAATTATAGAAAAATACGATAAATAAGGATAAATCGTTTAAAAGACGTGGAAATTGGTTTCGTGTCATTTGGACACCGTTTGAAATGGTAAAGGACGGAACTGGGTCGGATTAAACAACAAAAAGTGCAGCCTTAGCTGCACTAGGCAGTTCGCGACGCGAACTACAGTTCACGGTCGTGAACATTGGACAGCAAGTTTGGGGTTTTTGATCTTGGAGTTCCCGACCAGTTCCCGATCGCGAGGAGTTCCCGATGCGGGAAGTTCGCGGCGCCAACTTTCTTCGCGGCGCGAACTCGTGCCTGGCAGTATAAAAACGTGAAAAGCTAGGGTTTTCTCATTCTTGAAACCCTTGAAGTATGCAGCCGTTTTCTAGAGAGAGAGTGGGCGATTTTGGTGTTCAAGGGCTCAAATCTTCATCAATCTTGTGGATCTTAACATCAATGGTAAGGATTCTTGATCCTTGATAGTTGGTAGTTAATTTGTGAGCTTTGTATGGGTAAAAATGGTGGTTTGGGGAACCAACCCTGTCATCTTTGGGGAAGATGACTAATCATGGGTGTAGAACACTCATTGTAAGCTTGTAATCGATGTGTACAAGTTTGATTTGAGTTTATTGATGGAAATCTTGAACTAGGGTTTGAGATTCCACCAAGTTGGATGAACTTGGTGGTTAGGAATGTAGATATGGATTGTTTGGTGATTAGTTATGGTTAATAACTAGTTATTGTGATGGTATTGATGGTAGGTCAAGAAGACCTAAAGATTTGGTGTCATTGCACAAGATGGAAAGCAAGGATTTGTGTTAATAGACACAATTTGGATTTAGCTTGGCTAAGGTGAGTACATGTGAACTTTTAAACTGAGTACATAGTAAAAGAGTTTTGAAAATGGATAATATCTATCGAGTCTTTATTAATACATATTTTTAATAAAGAAGGTGATTAGAAAGATAATGAAATTTGATTGAATTGCTAATAGAACATAGTTATCGAAATTGATGATTTTGCAAGTAAGTGTGATTAGATTAAATGATTAATGAGGTTATTGAGAAAAAGTATTAGTAATGATAATGGCTAAAAGAGTATGAAATTGGCTTTTGTTAGTAAGAATTAACAATTAAGCAAATGATAAAGATTTTAAAGTAATAACGTTTATTAGTAAAACATACTAATAAAAGTAGTGTTATCACGTTAAGAGAACAAGTATGATTTGACTAGTGATATGTATGAACTCTAGTCAATGTAAAGGTAATATATTTATGAATATGAATAATAAGAAATGAATCTTATTAGTAGATTTAAGGATAAAGTATACGATGATAATGATGAGGAAAGATAAATGAAATATGATTATGCTAAAAGAGAATAATATGATAATTAGAATAGATGTATTCTAATTTGTGTTTGATTATGAATTGGTGGGGCATAGGCCCGTATTTGATGTTCAATGTGTGTAACAAAAGTATCCGGATAATGATAACCCATTTATGGGGGAGTGAGATTACTACTTGGGGCGGTACCTCCCTGCGCAAGGGTAGTATATCTATGAGAACGATAACCCGACAATAGGGGGATTATGATAACCCGATAAAAAGGGGGATTACGATAACCCGCGAGACGGGGGATTTGGTGATCTTGGTAAGTTTGGGAGAACCCCAATTACCATGTGATCTTAATGATAACCCACATCGGGGGAGTTTGCCTTGGAATGATCCGGGGCGTATGTGATAAAATGGGTAAGCTTAAGGATAGCTTACGTGTATGTGATTATGTGATGGGTAAGCTTACGGTTAGCTTACTAGTAAGTATGAATAAACGATAAGATAATAAGTTGATAATTAATAAGTGAATAAACGAAAGAATTAAATAGTAAGGACTTTTTATTATTTTGAGAATGGGTCGAAAACCCATGTATCTCACGAGACTATTTTTGTCTCACGTACTACTTTGTTTTTGGCTATGTACTCAGGTTCGAGATCGATGGATTAGAGGGTCGCGATAGAAGTGGCCTAGTGTTGATTAGCTCGGGAGCTCGTAGGTAGATCCCGTTTATCCTATGGTTATGATATTATAATGTAACACCGGTTTTAATACTCTGATAAATGTTTTTAAGGTTTTTGTTAAACCGTATTTTGGGAATTGGAATTTGTAATATTTTTACTTAAAAATATGATTTAAAAGGTGTTTTAAAAATTGAGGTGTTACAATTCCCTTTTTAGGAAAAATTGAAATATCCAGTAGTTCCCCATCGATTGTTATTGGTTTAAAATCTTCTTTATTTAAAATAATTTCTTTGGTGTCTAAATGAGAACTAAAATAATTACAGGGGGTCATATTGGATTTTTCGGATAGTTTGTTGTTCATTTCAGAATTATTAAAACAATAGGGGAGGGGTTTCGAGTTTTCCATACTCTCAACCCCTGTACCTGTGTCGACGGTGAAACCCTCGTCGTTGAGAGCTCCGGTTGCGATACCCCCAAATCCAGATCCAGACGCAGGTTTCCGATCATGATTTTTGCTATCCTTTCTTCCCTTCTCCGATCCGTTCTGCTTGGAGCCCTTTTTATGGCCATCGGTCCACCACTCCGGGTATCCGACGATTTGAAAGCATTGTTCTTTGGTATGTCGATTCATACCACATTTTTCACACCAAAGGTGCGATTTATCTTCTCTGTTTGTCTGATTTCCTCTTCTCCCTTCCGGCTTGCGGTACCCACGTGTAGCGAGCCTTATTCCTTCTAATTCAGCGGCGGCAACAGCGAGGCCCGAAGCTATTCCCTGCGTTTCTGGGTTAGCTGCTCCCAGTATATGTTGGTGAGCGGCTTCCTTTCGCACCGTGGAGTATGCCGCTTCCGTAGAGGGGAGAGGATCCAATCGGAGGATTTCCCTTTTAATGTTTTCATATTTCCTGTCAAGGGAATTTAAGAATTGGAATAGTTTCTGCTCTGATCGGATTTTCGAGAATACCTTAATGTCATCTGGACATTTCATCGGGTTGGGATCGATCCTGTCGATTTCACCCCAAATCCCCTGTAACGTAAGCCAGAGTTCTTCAAGGGTACTTTCATTTTGTTTAATTTCATTAGCCTTAACATGAAGGTTAAAAATTTGCAGCTTGTCTCTCCCGCTACTGTAAGTAACCACCAATGCATCCCATAAGCTTTTAGCAGAGGGGTATTCGGTTAGGTTGCCTGCAAGCGTCGGTTCAATATTTTGAATGAGCCAAGAGAAGACGATTAAGTCTTCCTGCTCCCACTGATCGAAGGTTTCATGTGTTTGATCGGGTGGATTTGATGTTAAATGTGACAGTAACGATTTGGATTTCCCGCCTATGGCAACTCGGATCATATGAGTCCATAAAGCGTAATTCTGATTGTTGAGTTTGAGGTTTATTTGGAGATTATCGGAAAGTTTGGGATTTTGGGGTTGAGGATTGATATTGTTTCTGAGTAAAATGGCTAATTGTTCCGACAAACTTGCATTCGAGTCGCCGTCTAAGGACATGGCTGGGCTCGAAGGGTTTTGATCGGACAAGCAAGAAGATGAAACTGGTAAATGATGAGCTACACTGCTCTGATACCATGATGTTTAGTGATCAATATTATTCGAATTGTGTGTCTATTACAGTGATTTGTTCGGTATTTAAATACAAGAGAGTAATTTATACAAGGAAATATATTAATTGTGCATAATAGGTGTGGCTGTAATTGAGGTGCACAACGGCTAGAAGAGGTTGGAATATGGCTGGCATCCTTGGAATATCTTCTTGATTTGTTTCCTGTTTAACACTAACAATTTCTTAGGATAGTTTTATTTAGGTCGATGCAAATTGGATTGAGAACCTGCCAGTTCCGGCAGGTTACACAAGACTGAACCAAATTATACCGCTACGGTTCTCGGTTTGAAATTTCATCCAAAATTGGTTTTCGGCCCAATTCTCGTTCCCATTTGGTCGGATCCAAGACTGAAAAATTTGAGGAAATTTCCTCGATTCTCGGTTCAATTCGCATTCCGACCGGTTTTCGGTTCGGTTCAGTTCCGAGCGTTATCGGTTTAGTTTATGGTCTGGACGAAATAATTTTCTCAGTTCATGGTGCGTAGTTCTATTCCATGTAGTTTGTTAACCGTGCATAATTCTATCTTACGTGGATCTAGTTTTATCATCAAGATAGAAAGAGGAAAGATTAAAATAAAATAAAAAACATCCTACTTGTCATGCTGACCCGCCTAATTACGTCCACGTTGGCAGATGGCACGCCCCTTGAAATTACCATCTGAGTTGGACCAGCCGCCTTGCGTCATTTTGTGTCACGTGCCATTCTTTAATCACATAATCACACTATTACTTGTACGTACATTTATTGAACTAATCACCTTCTAAATAATAAAATAAGAGTTTGACTAACTCATGCCTTAAGGGCATGAGATAAACATATTTAATGAACTCAAAATTACCAATTATATTTATAAATACATTTAATTCATTCAAAAAAATAAAATTTATTAATGACTAATAAATACATTTATTCGTTATGAAAGGAAACCTGAAATTTATTGAACACTTCTAATCTCATGCCCTTAGAGCATGAGTTAGAAAAACCCAATTAACAACACCCCATTTATCTAAGGTGCTATTTGATAAGAACAAAATGATTAAACGTTGAATGATTCAACAGTCTGAATGATTAAAAGGTTTTATATAAAATTTGATTTTATTGTGAGAATCTTTTTTATAAGAATTCTGTCTGCTTAATGATTCAGCATATGTTATATGGAAGAATGATTCGGCACTTTTTGCTACTCCATTCAGCATATACTTCATTCAGAGACGCTAAACAAACACACTGGATGCTGAATGGTTCAACATTAAGCGATGAATGGTTTCATTAAGCTGCAAACAAACACCACCTAATACTATTTCTTAAAAAACATTAGACTTTTTAGAACAATATAAAAGCTCAAAACGTCCCCAATTGTACTCACTTGAGCACTCCACTCCATGGCCACTTCTTTCATTCTCCAAACTTCCGATTACTCGCCGGAAACTTCATATTCATGGGACGAACTTCTATACCAACACAACGCCCACCCCTTTAATCAATTCGACTCAATCGATACTCTAATTCCCGGCATGCCGACGGCCATCAACCACCGCGAATTTCCAAAATCCAATCCCGCCACCATCAGAAAAGAGAAATCGAAGTCGTACCGCGGCGTTAGGAAGCGGTCGTGGGGGAAATTCGCGGCGGAGATAAGGGATTCCACTAGAAACGGAATCCGTGTATGGCTTGGAACATTTGATAGTGCGGAGGCGGCGGCTATGGCGTACGATCAAGCGGCGTTTTCAACAAGAGGGACGCTGGCGGTGCTGAATTTTCCGGTGGAAAGAGTTGAGGAATCATTAAAGGAGATGAAATATGGATTTGAAGCTGGGTGTTCACCTGTTATGACACTTAAAAAGAGACACTCTTTGAGGAGATCTCCGGTGGCCGGAAAGAAGAGAGTGGTGGCTGCCACCGTATCGGAGGGAAAAGAAAAACCCATGTTGGTGTTTCAAGATTTGGGTGTTGATTATTTGGAAGCATTACTACTTCTTAGGCTAGTGGGTATGGGCACCACATGTGATGTTGTCCTTTTCCGCCACATCGTCGCCACCTCACACCCCCACACCACCACCACACCACATCATTTGGTGGAAATACCGACCACATCACACCACACCATTTTATTTTGCATCTCATCATTTCTTTTCCATTTATTTTTTAAACATAATATTAAACTTCCATTAAAATTAAAATAACAATACATTAAATTAAAAATACAAATACTTAAAATTAAAAGTAGAAATACTTAAAATTAAAAATACTTAAAATAAAAATACTACAATCCTAAATCGCTCATGGCTTTTCGAGCCCTTTCCTTCGCGGCTAGGAAATGTTGAAGATCTTCTTGCGGCAAGCCTGGCGGCGGTTGCATACTCAAAATATTCAAATTATTGATCATTCTTTGTTCGGTTGCAAGCGCCCTTTCTCTTTCTTCTTTCTCCCTCTCTTGCTGGCGTCGTTCTTGTTCCAGTTGAACTTGTTGACGACGCATCTCTACGCGCTCTTTCGTTGCCTCAAAGTGCTCGTCTAATCGTTTTTGAATGTCTTGCCTATGCTTGCTCTTCGCTTCCTTTTCCGCCGCATGTTTACCCGCTCGTTTAGCCTTGTCTCTTCCAATTGGTCGTTCAAGAGGAGTTGGGGTTTCATCAATGTCGTCGAATAGGTCATCGGGAAATTCATCGTCCCCTGCATTAAGGTCGACACGAGAACGACCATCAGAAACGTCAACCGATTGTGAACTTTTTGAGCGCTTCGATTGTTGTTGATCTTTAGTAATTGTGCCCATCCATTTTGGATCCTCTTTTAAAATCAACCAATGTCGATCTAGCTCAAAAGGATGGCCATTTTTTTCAACTTTGTATTGTTTCTTGGCGGCCTCCAAAACATCAAACGCGGCCATTCCGCTACTTCTTTCCGACGAGAGTTTGTTGTATATACCATTGAATTTTGTAACCTTGTTGTTTATGTCACGCCATTTGCTACTAAGACTATTGTCTTTTCGGTATGGCGCGACTCCCATGAAGGTATGAAATTTAGAAAGAATGGCTTCCCAATAGTTTTTAATTCTCATGCCATTCCCGTCTTTCTCGTTTTTAGAAGTCGCACACCAAGCTCGGCACAACGCAAGTTCCTCCTTTTCCGTCCATGGAAGTTGTGTGTCTTCTTCCACATCTTCTCCCCCAACGTCTTCAACAACCTCTTTTTCTTTCCTTTCCCCTTTCCCTTTCCCTTTCGCCTTTCTCTTGCTCCCCCCCCCCCCCCCCCCCCCCCCGCTTGTTGTTCTTGTGTTTGGGCTTGTTGATGAATTTGTTGCTGTTGAATATATTGGCCGGTGGGTGCAAATTCGGATACATTTTGTGAATATTGGGGTTGTTGAAATTGAGGGAGTTGAAGAAAAGGTGCAGGTTGTGGGTAATATTGTGGAGGTGGGACAACACCGGGATTTAGGATGTTGGCGTATTGGTCGAAGCAACCAAATCCTAGGTTCGGTGGTATATTTTATTGTGAAGGTTGGTTGGGTGTTTGTGAAGGATTGTTGTGTGGATCCATTGTAAGTAGAGAGGTATGAAGATAGGAGTTTGTAGAGAGTAAAATGGGTTAATTGTGTGCATAAAATGAGTGAAAGTGTGTAATATATATAGGTAAATAATTTAATAAAAAAAAAAGTTTTTTTTTTAAATACAACGGCTATATAGCCGTTGTCAAACGGCTATTTCCGATCAAATGAAGCTCCCCCACGCCCGTGATCCCCCGTCGTCCGTGCCCCTCTCCACCCACGCCGACCCCCCACGCCGTTGTGGGGGGCGGTGTTCCCCTTCGAGGCCACGCCGTGGCTGCCGAGTCACACCCCCACGCCCTTTGTGGCGTTGGACCATACCCGAGAGTCTTAGTGAATCATCAACACCACAACCATTTAATTTGTCGCCTGTTTTTTAATTCCAAGTTTTTGTTTTTCTTAATATTTGTTTTCTAGTTTGTTTCCCCTTTTTTTTACCATAAATTTATTAAGCGTTTTCTTTTGTAAATAGTTAGATGATAATCCGTGATGAATCAAACAACGAAATATTATGTAATGAATCACACAACGAAATATATACAAAATAGTAAAATTTAAAAAGACACAGAAATTTATATGGATATCCAAATCGGGAAAAAAATACGGGCTGAGGAAGCCGAGAGTCAATCAACTATACTAAAAAAATACTTACTGAATGAACATAATTATACAACTCATCCAATTTCCCGCACGCCTAGGCGCGCGCGGGGATGCAAATAATTTGGACTGAGTTGCCCGAAATTGCTTTAACTCATGTACGCCCGAGCGACCTGCGGACACGAATGCATTTATTGCGCTACTATAATGTCGGAATATTCGAATAAATAAACACGTTGAGCATTTATTGCGGCGGTTTTTGCTAAGCAAGGTTTCGGGATTTTAGTTAGGGGTGTTTTTGCAATTTTTGTTTCGGCTTCGTTTAAAGCAAAATATAATGTTCCACCTTGTTGGAAAGATGAGTTTGGATCAACCCCACATCAAGTCAACTATATTTGGAGGATTACTATAATGTTTGGAGTTTGGAGTGATTTCGGGCGACGTTGACTTATTATTGCTGGATGAAAATGCCTAAAAAGGCCCGATACACGGCTTTGGTAGCCAAAACACAGAGCAAGCCGCAACTGATGTGGCCCAAGTTATGCAAGATGATTTTGAAGAGCAAAATAAATTTGAGGAGATCAATGAAAAAGAGTCGAATTCATTCGGTTTGTTTAGAAAAGAGTTTGTTTGGCGTCACGGGCTCCACTTGGTTTTTAGTGCAATCGAGTGGATTCCACATGCGAATACGAGTGCAATTGAGAAGGTTTTCAGGATTGCATGAGCTCAAACCCTAATCACACTTTGCAGTACTGTTTCATCATTCATGGTGTTGGTTTAAAGTTGCTCTAATTGATAAAATGGGAAGATTTGCTATCCAAATAATAGGTTTTATAATGATTGACGATTTTCATGGTCGAGGCAATCGTGGGTACATTCGGGTTCTTATATATGTCACAAAGTAAAACATACCCGGATCCCGGATATTCTAATTATATCGGGGTTAATAATGATGATGCAATAAAGATTGAAGATGTATCTAAGGTAACAACGGATTAGTGTGATTCAAATTATATCTTTGTATAAAGCTCTCTTATCTCGCTTATCGGTTAATGTCTATATGTTTTTATGTTTAATTTGTATCTCCGCTCTAAATAAAGTTTGTATTATCTTTAACAATTGGCCCGTTTAAGTTTTGGTTACATTTTTATCTATAATGGGTTAAACTAGTAAACCATAATTAAAGAATGGCTTAAAATAAAAAAGATTGAAAGTCACCAAAGGGAATTTTAACGATGTAAAACCTTTTATATCATTTAATTCAAAATATTATTGAATAAACATAACGAAATTCAACAAACTACATATTTATTATAATACCTCTTCAACTTTATAATCAAAAGTGGGTGTGTTGCATACTTGACATGTTAAAAGGGTAAAATAAAAAAGAGCTCAATAAAACAGGTCAAAATCCACTCTAAGTGTATTTCAAATGCACAAAATCTTTTAAACCATTTAATTCAAATTATTAATGATATACTTCATCCGTCCCATTTTTATTGTCCACTACAAAAAAGCACACAGTTTAAGAAAAGTACGTTAATTATACTATGTCACAAATCAAATTTTCTCTTTCCCACTTAAATGTTTTTTGATTGGTTGAAATTTAGGAAAGGACAATCTTTGTGGGACAAACTAAAATAGTATAGTGGACAATAAAAATAGGACGGAGGGAGTAATATAATATTTCAGTTCAAAATTGTATTACTTATTTTGAACTGGAGGAAATATAAAAAATTGTGGGGAAAAAGTGTTCAGGGCCAACTTGACCTGTTTTGATGCTTACAAAAGTGACCCATTTGACCCGTTAACCAACTTGTCCGATCACATTCTTTCATTTCTTCCTGTAGTAATATAGTTAACTAATAGCATTAAGAACACAATAAAACTAGAAACCAACTACTTATATATATCAACGGGTCACTAGATACATAAGAATATGTAAGCGGAAATAACAAGAGAACGCTTACAATAATCGTCAAAACAAACGACAATATCCGTGCGAGTGCCATTTATTTAAAAATATAACTTTTTTCTTCTGGAAAGAACTGCAAAACGGTTTTGCAACTTTAAGAAACTTGAGACACAAGTTTTAAAAAGCTAACCGAATTAGTAAACGCGTTCTTTAAGCACATCAAGCTCCATTTCAGTAGGATCAGTTGCTTGAATTTCATAGTGGACCCCATCGAGCTCGTGTCTGAGTCTGTCTTTTGATGTTGCATATAACATTTTAGCTCGTATCCTTGAGGTTGCAGGAGACCTAGAAAAAATACAAGATTTTTTTAGAGTAAATTACACGGATAGTCCCTGTGGTTTGACTTGAGTTTTAGATTTGGTCCCTAAGTTCCAGAAATTACACCCATGGTCACTGTGGTTTGGATTTCGTATCGGTTTTGGTCCCTAACACTAACTGCCGTTAAAAATTGTTGTTAGATCTAGACATGTGCAAAGCACATGGGGGTAATCTAGACATGTTTTTTTAGGTTTGTGTTTTTGATGGGAGAGAAGAAAGAAAGAAAGATAGTTTGTGTAAAATGACTAAATTAGCCCCATGTGCTTTGCACATGTCAGATTCAACAACAATTTTTAACGGCAGTTAGTGTTAGGGACCAAAACCGATACGAAATCCAAACCATGGAGACCACGGGTGTAATTTCTGAAACTTAGGGACCAAATCCAAAACTCAGGTCAAACCACAGGGACTATCCGTGTAATTTACTCTTTTTTTATGATTATAGATATTATTTCATTAACATTTTAGCGGGGAATCAAATACATTAAATAAAAAGAAAACTAACCACGCGATGAAGAAAATCTTGCTCTTTTGACAGTTCTCAGAAGTAACAAAATCAAAGTCATAGATTGCATATCTGCAATCATTATCAGGTAAAGCCAATGTGAAATCATCATAGCTTTCAGCTAGATTACCGGTTTTTTCAACCACCACTTGGTTTTTTTTCTCGTCAATTTTATAGATCACATAACGGTGTGCTTTTTTTCTTTGTAGCTCCAAAAACGTGCCTTTACAGTGATCAGCGACACCCATTCCAGAAGAAGCATTGGCCTAAGAATTAATACTTTATGTGTAAGATTTTTATACATATAATAATTGTAGAAATTATCAAAATACCCTTAGGCCTTATCTATTCTTTTATGTCATTTTACACATTTTCAGCTACAACTAATATAGCAAAACTTATACTATAAATACTTTTGCCAAATGTAACCAAAATGACAGAAATCACACCAGATTCCAGATTTTATCGATCGTGAACACAGATTTAAGAGCTCAAAGCAATGAAAGCTAGCAGCAATTTTTCTAGAGTAAATTACATAGATGGTCCTTTAGGTTTAACGCAAATTTCATCAATGGTCCTTTAGTTTTAAAAATTACACCGATGGTCCTTATTTTTGAAAGGTTTTTCACCGATGGTCCTTTACCAGAATGTCCGTTTAGTTTTCAAGTTAACTAACATCACATGTGATGCACTTGGGGGTATTTTGGTAAAATTTTGAAACTAAAGGACCATTGGTGAAATTTGCTATAAACCTAAAGGACCATCCGTGTAATTTAAATGAGAAGGGAAAAGGCAAATTGACCAAAATACCCCCAAGTGCATCACATGTAATGTTAGTTAACTTGAAAAATAAACGGACATTTCGGTAAAGGACCATCGGTGAAAAATCTTTCAAAAATAAGGACAATCGATGTAATTTTTGAAACTAAAAGACCATTGGTGAAATTTGCTATAATCCTAGAGGACCATCCATTTATTAACTCAATTTTCTATTATTCATCATTTGAGTTGTGAAATTCGAACACTTGTAAATCATAACAAATGGCGGACAGACTACGGTATTGATAACAAATCGTAATTCAAACATCGTCATAGCAAATTAGTACAAAATCGATACAAAACTCTGACGATAACAATCAACAGATCTAAATCACTCAAACATCGATACAAAACACGTAAGTCCTAACAATCAAATACCGAAACCTTAACCTCTTCAAGTTAATTTTACGATTGATTTACAAACAGAAAGTAGAGTAAATTGAGCTTACCCCTCCCCGGAATCTGAACGACATGATTGATCTTAGATATGAAACTAAATTAAAGTTGAAAATGAGTATTTGCTGTGTGAATTTGGAAGGAAAACAACAAACTGAGAATAAAATTGAGCGAATGAGGGATGATGATAAGAGACTACAAATCCAAATAGAAATTGAACATCAATTGAATTAGTTAAAGGGAATAAGGGAAATTGGGGCGGTGCGTAGATTCAACGCTGATCATAAGCTGCTGAGTGAGTGGCTAAACTCGTGTGTAGGGGTGTAAACGACTTGAATCGAGTCGAGTTCTGCAAAGCTCGAGCTCGACTCGCTAATTAAAACTCGAGCTCGAAGCTCGACGAGCTTTTATTTTTAAGCTCGAACTCTACTCGGTGAAAGCTCGAAACTCGACTCAATACTCGGCTCGGCTCGAAAAATCTTGATTTTTTTTAGAAGTGCACTTTTTTGTTGTAAATTTGTATATGGAAAAGGGTAAAAAGGTAATTATGTATATGAAAATGGTAAAAAGGTAATTAAATAAAAACTCGATAAGGCTCGCGAGCCTAGTAAGCTGTGTATTTTGGAACTCGAACTTGACTCGAGGCCTTACTCGAGTAGCTTGAGCTCGAGCTCGACTCGGTTCACAACGAGTCGATTCCGAGTATTTTGCGAGTCGATCTCGAGTAACTCACAAGCTGTCTCGACTCGATTACACCCCTACTCGTGTGTATGCGGCTTGTTACCGCGTATATTTCCCCTAATTTGTGTAATAATGATGAAATTTTGATTTAATTTATTTATTTTAATCCAAAGTATAAATTATGGTCTTATACTTCTATTTTTTAACTCCATTGGATATACTACTATAAATAATAATTTCAAAACCCTAATTGGTGGACCTTGTGTTAAAATGTAAAGACGAGCTTATAAACTATCAGTATCTAGATTTTCATTGTGTTTTAGTTAGTTAATTTTCTTTTTAATGACAATTTCCAGTATTCTTCTAAAAACCAGTTATGTTTTTTATGAGACTTGGACCCCCATCCTCCGGTCTAGGGGTGAGTATGGGGCGGTTTGGGGCGGTTTTTAACTAAAACCAAACCCCGCCCCGAAAGTTCGGGTTTTGAGAATTACACCCCGTTCGGTTTCGGGTTTTTCGGTTGCGGTTTTCGGGTTTTTCGGTTCGGTTTCGGGTTTTTCGGTTCGGTTTCGGGTTTTTTCGGTTTTTTAGTTTCCTTTAAATTTACCAATTTGTTACCTTAAAAACTAATATTATGATTCAAACTTCCAAACCATAACTCATTTCATTATGAATAAAAAATAACTAGTAAGTTTAATATAATGTAATAATAAATTCAAGTAACATAATCTGAAATAAATTAATAATAGAATTACATTCAACCATCTTTCGCAACAATCGTAGTCAATGTCTTCATCCATAGAAGTTTCATTGCATTGTTGCTTTCCTTTTGCAAATAAATTTATATCAAATCTTTTAAAAATATAAGAATATTGTTATAAAACTTGAAATATATATAAAGGCGAGGCGGGACGGGTTTTTCGGTTTGGTTTTTCATATGCCCCCGAAAACCGCCCCAAACATTCGGGTTTTCCAAAAATCAAAACCGTTGATGTCAGTTTTTCAAATGGTTCGGTTTTTTCGGTTCGGTTTTTTCGGGTTTTTCGGGTTCGGTTCGGTTTTTCGGTTTTTATGCTCACCCCTACTCCGGTCATAAGAATTTAAGGGGTGTTTGGTTGGGGGTATTAAGGGGCGGGGAATGATAAATGTAGTAAAACATATTGCTTAGTTTCCCATAATACTACTTTCTCCGTATCTTACTACTATATAAAGCATTTAGGCCTACCCCATTAGGCAAGTTTAAGGGGCTTCTTAAACTTGATTTTAAGAACCTTTCCACTTTTGTTAGTTATTTCTCTACCTTAAAAAAAAAATAAATCGCGGCTAATAAGATTCGAACCCAAGACTTCTCCTAACTTATCACTATGTGTTAACCACTTGCTATACATTACACTTTGGTAACACCACCCACACTTAATAACAAAAGTCTGTTACTCGAAAACCATTTTACCCAATAACATTAAATATACTACGCTGTAAATCATCAACTCTTACCAAAATCCACATTTCCGTTTAATTATTTATTTCTAGCAACAATTATTATCGTGTAAACGAACAACACTTGCTCGCCACGAAATATGGTTTCTGGGTACCCGTCGCCGCATTGCGCGGGTACCCTGCTAGTCAAAATAAGTGACACAAATTGGCTTACACGTTTTTTAAGGTAAAAGATTAAAGTAGAGGTTAAAATAGATTAAAGTACATAGTTAGTGGAGAATGAGTCCCACTTTTCTTGAATAAAGTGATATTAATGAGTTTTAAAAGTAAAAGTAAGGGTATAAGGGTAATTTCAATTTATTAAAGTGGATAGTTAGTGGGTATGTGTCCCATTATTTTTACCAAATAAGGAAAGTTTTCAAAGTGTGTCACTTATTTTGATACACCCAAAATGGAAAGTGTATTACTTATTTTGATACGGAGGAAGTATTAATGATTACCACTAATGGGTAATGAAGCATTCCTTAACAAATTGGGGGTAATGAAATTTTATTACACATGTATTACACAAACACACACATATACATACACATACACACACAAATACATACATACACACATACATGCACACATGTACACACATATACGTACACATACACATATAAAAAATAATAAGCAATGTTATTTATTTGAACCAAACAATATTACTTAGTTAAGAAATACTAAGAAATTATCTTACCCGCTAGGCAAAGGCTCTTTGATTTTAGTTCATTATCTTATTAACGAACATCAATTTTGATTTCTTCCGGTGTTCTTTAATTCCGTGTGTTAGTTTGGTATTGGTTTGTATCTATTTACGTACATAAAAGTAGATGGAATGAAAAAATAATTAAGGAATTCATTTGTTGAGTTTATATAAAAGTAATTTTTTTTATATTTTTATAAGCAACTAATTTTTAAATAATAATATAATAAAGGCCAAAATACATTTTAGTACCCTAAACTTGGTCGACTGGAATTTCTACTACCCTGAACTTTTAAAGGTGCACCATGGTACCCTGAACTTGACAAAATGGTCGATTTAGTACACTGTCTCATAAATTTGATCGTGTTTTCTTACTTGATTTAATTTTGTTGGAGCTTTAAACGGACTAAAAAATGTATGTTTATCTCAATATATTGATATTAGAAGCAAATGATATGAGAAAACAAGAGCAAATTAGTAAGCCAGGGTACCAAATTGACCATTTTGTCAAGTTCAGGGTATCATGGTGTACCTTTAATAGTTCAGGTTAGTAAAAATTCCACTCAGTCAAGTTCAGGATACTAAAATGCATTTTGACCTATAATAAACTCACAATCAATTTAAGTATGAAGGTAGATGATATAAATTTAGTTTACGATGAAGTTGACTATCTTCTAACATTTATAAGTGTAGCCCTCCAAAGTTTAATCATCTATTATCAGCTACTTAATTGGTCCCATGTCTGTACAACACCATATTTATTTTAACGACTTTTTCCTACATTGTTTCGATAACGTTCTTTTGTTTTTCTTGTTTAATGGCATATATCAGTGTCTTTTCTAGAAAAGATGATAGGTGATGTTTTATTAGGCGTCCCTTAACATTATCTTACTTTCTAGACAGTTTTGCTACATAATTATCGCATAATACTAATCATAATGGACGAGGTTTTAGGATCATGACCTATAGGCAGGACTCATGTAAAGGAGAGACCTTCATTTAGGCCTAGTCAATTTACTATTTTATCTTAATTAGGATCAACTCCATGACCAAAATTTTCATGTATACCAAACCAAAAGCTGGTTATTTATCTTTCTTGTACGAAGTATAACATTTAACAAATCATAGTTTCAGTTTCTAACTAATTTATCATACACATCTTAGGCTTTCCATTTTGTTTTACCAAAATACATATTTAAGCTAGGTGTAATAAAGATAAAAAATAAATAAATAAAAAGTCACACTATCAACCTATAATAAGATATTAAGATTCCTATATAAACACAAATGGTACTTCATTTACCATTTGTTAGCACGAAACAATAGAGGTTAGTTTTACGTATATTTGATGTTTTTAGAAAAATATAATAAAATTTATTTATTAATATATAATTGAGTTTAAGATAATAACCCAATCAATCATAAGAAAATATGTGTTTGAAAAATAAGAAAGGGACAAGTTGTGCGTGTGTAAATGGTCAACGTATCTTTGCCGCGTTGTAAATTACACTTTGAAAAATGTTTTTGTTACAATTTATGACTATCTATATTTTAACTTATTAGATTAAAATAAGCGTCAAAATTAATAAATAATATGAAAAAAGAGAATAATCGAGTGAATTATACATGTTATCTTTTGATAAGTAGCTAGATTAAGTAAATATAAATAACCAAAGGGCATTTAGCCTACCAGTATGGTGTTTGACTCTCAACTTTTATGTCAGGAGTTCGAGTCTCGTCGTGAACATATGTGGTATGTGTAATTAGGAGTAGATTAGATTTGCCGTTTAAAAAAAAAGTAAACATGAATATGAAGAAACAAGAATAATCGAATATTTCTCTAATACTTTATACTCATCACCCGGAACCATCCTCGTGATCTTGCTGACTGATGTGCCTTCGTTCACACAAGAAAGATACAATTTCCTAAATAAGAATAAAAAAAATTGAACAATTTTTCCAACATGTTGACTCAAAATAGTACGTGTTATTTTAAAATTTAATATTAAAAAGCAATAATATAAATTGTCAAGTTGAGGATGTAATAGTGTAATGCTAAACGTGCATTTGTTCAATTCTGTTCGAACCATTGAGGATATATTGCAATAACATGCATGTTTTGGGTTCTGGAGAACGAAGTCTATTGTAGGGATTCTCTTGTTGTGCCGATACTTCAAATTGAGTGGTTTTGGATTTTGGTGGATGGTGTTATTCGTTATGAGACGGATTTGGTTTATGTCACATCCCAAATTTCTGTGATTTAATGGTTGGGCTCGATCGGAACTAATTCGAGTTTGTTTGTGTTTTGTTTTAACACCTAAATTTGTTTAGTTTTTAGTTAGATTTTGCAAAAAAGAGTTATACTTCATAGTTCATAGTTAATTCTTCAAAATATTATAGATGGTTGATGATTAATGTACCAATATTTATACATTTAATTCATTCTTAAAGACAATCTTTAGAATTGTATTTAGCGTTGTTATTATCAAAACATATTAAAATACAATATATATTCGTTATATCCATATACAAATGACATTGATCCCCATCTAATTCTGATAGTACCAAAGAGCATATAACCTATCAGTATAAAATATTAGATGATGTTCTATATTATTAACATGTGGTCATGAGTTTAAATTTTATTGTGAAAATTATAATGTAGATTTAAAAGCATATTAGATATTGTATTTCCTCCGGTTCAAAATAAGTGCTAAACTTTCCTTATATGGGTGATTCAAAATAAGTACTACATTTTGAAAAATTACCTTATTTGACAAAAAATAGTAGGACCCGCACCCACTAAATATCTACTTTAACAAAGTGAAATAACTCATTTACCATTACTTTTTACTTTTAAACATCATTAACCCCACTTTATTCAAAAAGTATGGGACTCATTATCCACTAATCATTTAAATAATCTAATTTAACCATCATTATAATCTTTTGCCTCGAAAACCGTGAAATCTAAAGTATAGCACTTATTTTGAATCGGAGGAAGTATATGTTTTGAATTTTTTATGTTAATATTTTTTTTTTAATTATTATGGTGCATATGCATGTACAATATTTACCCTTGTACATTCAAACTAATCATAGTCAACCTGGCGGGCCTAGTTCATGGCTGCGCATGGACCCTCACCCCACTTTACTCTTTGTCTTGTTTTCACAACCATGTATGTAGCCACCCCTTATTTAAACACTTGATTCATTTCCCATTTCATCACCATTTCTAACCATCAAGAACTCAATAAAAAACAAATATAAAAAAAAAAACAATAACAAATATGGTGAGAGCTCCTTGTTGCGAAAAGATGGGTTTGAAGAAAGGCCCATGGACCCACCAAGAAGATCGACTCCTCATCGATTACATTAACCGCCACGGTCACCCAAATTGGCGTGCTCTTCCTAAAGTTGCGGGTATAGTTACTAAAACCGGATAAACGAAACAAGTTTGTGCTTAAGAATATTTGAAAATCTTCACGAACTAACTATTTTTGTATTTGTTTTGATGTTTTTAGGTTTATTAAGGTGCGGTAAGAGTTGTAGGCTAAGATGGACTAATTATCTAAAACCCGATATTAAAAGGGGTAACTTTACAAGAGAAGAAGAAGATACCATCATACAATTACATACCGCAATCGGAAATAGGTCCGTGTTTCAAAAGATTCACTTAAATGTTACATATTTTATTTTCGTTTATGTTTTTACTGATTATGTGATGTGGCATGAATTTTAGATGGTCAGCTATTGCTGCAAGATTACCAGGACGAACAGATAACGAGATAAAGAATGTGTGGCATACACATTTGAAGAAGAGAGTAAACACTAACCCTAATTTGGAAACATTTGTAAAACATCAAAAAGTTGAAACTAAAAAAGATGAAGAAAACGGTGTCGAATCATCACCATTGGAAGCAAATTCGAGTAGTCAAACGAGTTATAATCAAATCGATTCGCCACAACCTTCGAGTACCGAGATTTCTTCGATAACAACTAGTACAAATGATGATAATATGTGGATGGAGGATATGGTTTTAGAGAACTTACCGGAGATGGATGATGAGTTTTGGTCGGAGGTATTTTCAGGCTCCGGTGAGTTAGTGGCGGTCGATGAGAACATTGGTCAACTTCCTAGTGGATGTGGGTATGAGTCAAATATGCACGATGATATGGACTTTTGGTTCAACGTGTTCACAAGAGGAGAGGAGTTGCCACAAATCTAAAAGTTGACAAAATGTTTTTTGTTTGTCTATTATAGTGTAGTCTTGTAACTTACAAATTATTCTAACACATGTATCTTTAATTTTGGTGCAAAGCAACCATTATACTAGTAAAAATACAAAATAACATTATTCATAAAGATAAGATATAGTTGACTTTTTCAACCAAGACTACTTATATGAGAGAAGTAAATTTTAACTTTGACTACATGTTTATAGTTTTGTTACAAATTAATTAACTACATACTACTAAGTAGAGGTGGGGAAAAAACTAAACCGTGTTCTGAAAACTGTTTGAAATTAGACTAAAATTCATGAAGTATAGCGGAGTGACATGGATTTGAAGCCGTAGGATTAGGATCGGTTTGAGTATCTTTAGGTAAACCTGTTTGAAAATCAGATTAGGAAAAACCTTTTTAAAAATCGGATTCGAAACTGATGCGAATGTTTATAAGTGATACGGAGTGGAAAATGTACAAAACAAAAATGGTCCAATCCGGTTTCGATCTGATTCAGTCTGGTTTCTACCGGTTCGTAAGGTATCGTTATTCTAACCCGATTCCAATCCGATCCGGTTTTGACCAAATCCGGTTCTAACCAACTTTGACTGGATATGATCCGGTTGTCCGGTTTGGTTATTTTTAATCTGGCTTGTGCACTTCTACTACTAATAATCTACTACTCCCTCCGTCCCATTTTAATTGTCCAGTATACTATTTTAGTTTGTCCCACAAAGAGTGTCATTTCCTAAATTTCAACCAATCAAAAAACATTTAATTGGGAAAAAGAAAATTTGATTGGTGACATTATATAATTAATGTACTTTTCTTAAACTGTGTGCTTTTTTGTAGTGGACAATTAGACTAAAATTCATGAAGTATAGCGGAGTGACATGGATTTGAAGCCGTAGGATTAGGATCGGTTTGAGTATCTTTAGGTAAACCTGTTTGAAAATCAGATTAGGAAAAACCTTTTTAAAAATCGAATTCGAAACTGATGCGAATGTTTATAAGTGATACGGAGTGGAAAATGTACAAAACAAAAATGGTCCAATCCGGTTTCGATCTGATTCAGTCTGGTTTCTACCGGTTCGTAAGGTATCGTTATTCTAACCCGGTTCCAATCCGATCCGGTTTTGACCAAATCCGGTTCTAACCAACTTTGACTGGATATGATCCGGTTGTCCGGTTTGGTTATTTTTAATCTGGCTTGTGCACTTCTACTACTAATAATCTACTACTCCCTCCGTCCCATTTTAATTGTCCAGTATACTATTTTAGTTTGTCCCACAAAGAGTGTCATTTCCTAAATTTCAACCAATCAAAAAACATTTAATTGGGAAAAAGAAAATTTGATTGGTGACATTATATAATTAATGTACTTTTCTTAAACTGTGTGCTTTTTTGTAGTGGACAATTAAAATGGGACGGAGGGAGTACTAATTAAGAGTATGATTACAACGGTTAATCTGGTAAAAAAAGAGCGATCAAGTGGTTAAGTGAACTTGTATGTTTGCTAAGTCAAAATTGGTGTACTGAATGTTAAAGAGAAACAAAAGGGAGGTCGATAAAGTAAATTTCATAGTGGCAAAAACAATGTCTAATCTTGAATACGACTGGGTTAATACATTTTTTAATTTGCAATTTGCATCTTATGGAATTTTTTAATCATTAATGTCACGTTTTACAGTCAGATTTAATTTTCTTAGTCATATAATATTAACTACTATTAAAATGGTTGTAAAATTAATCTAATCTATTTTCAAGTTAATTTTTTAATTTTTGATTTGCTTTACTTTAATTGGTTCATTCATGCACATTATGTGTCGTTGTCAATATCAATAGAAAGGCTGTGTAACGTTGTGTTTTTAGACTGCGAAAAATAAATTATTTTAAAAATAATTAGAATAATTAAAATAACAATATTTACAAAATGTAATTCTAAAAAAAATTATGTTTGAGCTTGGTTATACTATATGAAATCACACAATATTTTAGTGTTTAGCTAATACGGTTATTTACCTAGTTAATAAATAGAATATAAACAACTAGTTTCCAAAATACAATATTTTTACATGTTTTTCCAAAAGGGCCAAAACTCGGTTTCAGATGCCCAAAATGCTAATGCTTTGATTATCAAACAAGTCATTTTAGATTATTATCAAAAAATAAATATCTAAATATCAAATTCATGAAAAAACTAAGAACTTTGATCGGAAGAAACGGATAAATTGTAAAACACACGATCAACATTTTAGAACACAAGGACACAATGGCACTAATTGTAATCTCAGGGGACCAACTTAAACATAGTTTTATAACAATAAAAAACACGAAAATAAGATAAAAATATATATTAAATTGATTTAAATATTTAATTACAAGCCCGATTGGCGTCGTAAAACCGTCGCGCTTGAACAGCGGCCGCTTCGTCGGAAACTAAACCCTGAATCACGGCAGTTTTCACCTCCCAAGCACTGTACGGATATCCTTTACGAGTGTAGGAATTAATCAGCGCCGCCGTCGATTCCTTCACCAACAGAGCAAACACGTTTTCTCCGTCGTCATTTCTCGACGTCGCTTCCAACAGCGTCAGATCGTACCGGTAGCGTTCGTAAGCTCTAGATCCGAATACCTTCGACACCGATGATCCCTGTGGTATCATCCTCGGCCATGCCTCTCGCCGACTACTCCAGTACCTGCAAATTCCGTCACTATTAAGGTCGGCGATTTCGATTCTGTTTATTTTCCGATATAGTGAGTTGACTCGGATAGCAACTTACGCGTCCGAGTCAACTCGGTTTCCATTATGTTAAGTTAGTGTTCATATGTGACGTTACATTCATCGATTTGAGTCGAAACGAGTGGAGATTCAACTTACAAGTAACATTGAAGCTCAAAATCTCACAAGTTTTTTGTATTTACCTTCATAATATATACGACTGTGAGCTCAATATCTCAGTATTTACGATTGAGATTCAAGTTACAGTTAACATTGAAGCTCAAAATTTCATGACTTTCTGTAATTACCTAATTTTCAAAATATATACGACTGAGATTCAAGTTATAGTAGCGTCGATGCTTAATTATCGAAATTAACACGGAGCATCAACTTACAAGTAGAATCGGTCCTTACAATTTCGCTAGTTACAAATCGTAAATGCTGAAAAGTTTCATCAATTTCCGTATATGAATGAGATTCAAGTTACAAATCGCATCGAAACCTTTAAATTTCACGATTTTGTGTAATCTGTAGTCATTTTAGCTGGTGATTATCGGTTACTTTGAACTTACTTTTCAATTTTTTTATTATTTTTTTGTTTGATAATTTGAAATGCATAAGAACGAGAGAGAGAGAGAGAGAGAGAGAGAGAGAGAGAGAGAGAGAGAGTACTGTGGAGTGCAAGTTCCTCTGTTTCTGGTGTAGACGAAGCCTGGTTGAACAGCAGATTCAGTAACAATTGGAGCTAAAAATAGCAGAAGAACAGCAACAGGAAGAAGAAGAACCGAATTAGGTAAAGAAGGAAGCTTGTTCTTCATCTTGTTAAAAAAAAGTTGTGTGATGAATTTGGTTGCATACGTTAACAAAAGGTTAACCTGAAATGCGGTTGCAGAGTAAGTGAGATTTGGGATCTGAAGTTTGGCACCATGTTTGGGCAATGAAAGGTTTGTGGTCTCACCTTTTTTATCTCGTGAATCGTGCTTCGTTATTCTTTTGTTTTTTGAATTGCATTGAAACTGGTCTTCTTTCTTGAAACTCTCGTCCTTTAGCTTAAACAAGAATCTTGATATGTACTTTCTTTTCCTGGACGATTTTACCCTTGGCTTTCTGGATATTTGAATTGAAACAATTTAAGTATTTTTGATCAATTCCTGCTTAGTATAACAAAGTTCTATTTTTCCTTAATTTTTGTATAAATAAAAAGGTTTTGTTAATAACGGGTCTTTATGGCTGTCTATAACGTGCATAAAACGCTTGTACATTTATGGATAGAGTAGCGTTCCTAAAATGCAGGGGGCGATTTTTACATTATTTTTGCCTTCTTATTAGGGCTGTCATTGTCATTTTCCTAAATAAAAATCTAATTTTATAAATTTAATTGAATGCATTTATATTAAAATTCTCATTTCCTTTCAAAATATATTTTATGGGTTTTGATAATGACAGTCCTTAGGGCTGTCACTAACATGCATAAAAAGCTTGTACATTAATTAAAAAAAGTAGTATTCCTGAAATTCAGGGGGTTGTCTTTTGTTATTTTGTCTTCTTTAGCATTTTCCATATTTTATATGGGCCAAGATTCTATGTTAGCAGTTTATGAAGGGGTCACAACTCCCCTCATAAACGGAATGGAAGAAGCTAGCTTTATGCTAGCCAACACAACTAATCTTATACTTCCTCCGTATCAAAATAAGTGACACACTTTCCATTTTGGGGTGTATCAAAATAAGTGACACACTTTGAAAACTTTCCTTATTTGGTAAAAATTGTGGGACCCATACCCACTAACTATCCACATTAATAAAGTGAAATTACTATTATACCCTTACTTTTACTTTTAAAACTAATTAATATCACTTTATTCAAGAAAAGTGGGACACATTCTCCACTAACTATGTACTTTAATCTATTTTAACCCCTACTTTAATCTTTTACCTCAAAAAACGTGTAAGCTAATTTGTGTCACTTATTTTGATACGGAGGAAGTATTTTGAAGAAAACTATTATCAAAAACTCACTACTCTACAACTAACTATTTTCTAAAAATTTATGCATAATACAAATGAAAACTTCAAAGATTATTTATTCAACATTAAACTTCTTATCTTCGTACATCAGTGAATGGAACCTAAACCACACAACATCTCTCATTATTCCAAAACCAAACCCTAAACATTAAAACAAACATTCCAAACCCTCACTTAGGGGTAAACACCATCAACTCATTCTGATTATACTTCAAACTCTTCGCTTCTTCTAACGACATTTGGTACATATTCATGATCACGTCAACCGGCATTCCTCTTATAAAACTTGTTCGTCCTGCTAAATTGTTAACAATCGCGCTATCAACATCATTAGTTCTAAAAGATATCCATTGGCAACCTTCGGGTCCCGCTTGTTTCCCGACTGCAAAGTTTTGTGGCATCACCACTAGTTGTCCCTCACGGATCTCACCATTGTACACCGCTTGTCCCTTGTTGTTTATTATTTGCATCTTCATGTATCCTTGTGTGACGTACATTACACTATGTGCGCTTGTCACCCAGTATGGCGAAATTACTGCGTTCTGCACGCGTAAAAGAGTAGATAAAGGAAAGTGATATAGGCACATGGGGAATTATGACAATTTAAATAGAATTAACGACTAAAATATATAAATTTATTAAAAGTGTATAAATTCCCCTCCAAAAGGAAAAAATGATTATAGAGTTAAAAAGTTTAAAGACAATTTAAATCTTTTTAACTTTTTTAAACGCTTTACCCATTTCCCCATAAATAAATGCATTTATTTTAAGGAAAATGATAATGACAGCGTTAAAAAGACAAAATAACAAAAGACAAACCCCTGAATTTTAGAAATATTACTTTTTTAATCAATGTACAAGTTTTTTATGCATATCAGTGACTGTCCTAAAGGCTGTTATTAACAAAACCCTTATTTTAATACAAAAGCTTTCAACGTAACCGTCCTAACAAAAACAGCCCTTTTTGACCAACCAATCAACCATACCAAGCCTGTATAGCAAAATACCCTATTTTGACCCGAATCTATCTTAACCATTGTACCTAAAATAACATGTTTGACCCGAATATTTATTGCCCTGCATACCAAAAAAATAACTTGTTTTGACCGAAATCTATCTTGATCTGTATACCAAAAATAGCCCATTTCGACCTGAATAAAAAAGTTTTAGGCGATTCTACCTAACCCGTGTACCAAAACTAACATGTTACAACCCGAATCTATCTTGATCTGTTACCCAACCTGACATATATATATTACCAATCGGGCTAATTACTAACCGTGTTAAGAACTCCCCTCTGGACACTAAGGTTGACCATTCCAAGAATGGGGAGTTTGATGCTACCAAGAGTGGAAGTCCATCCACCTAGCGGGTTGTACACATCAGCACGTGACACATCATTTATGTTCAATGAAATCCTACCCGAACAAACGGTTTCTTCAACACCATTACTTCCTCCAATTTGTTGTCCTTGTTGTCGGCTTGTGATTGGTGGTTGAACAACTTGAAGACCTCTTTGCATCATAACAATATGACCCCTTGTGTCATCTAAACTTTGAAGCTTTTGAGCGGTTTCTTGATCAACATTGAACACTTCAGCGAGCATGTTAAGATCGAACCCTTGGAAAATGTTGCCGAAACCTTCGTCTGATGAGGTCCCTTTTTGTCTCCTAGAAGTTGCTCGTTTTTGCGGTTGCAGCGGCTGTTGTTGTTGTTCATTTGGGTTTCCGGCTAAGAAGAAGTGCTGCAAGTACCATAAATCAAATGCTATTTTTTAGTGTTTTGAAGATATCAAGATTCTAAAAAAACGTTAGACGTGACGTGGTGAAAACATCAAGCCCTGAGTATTACGAGTCATGATGTTTTTTAAGGCGTAACTTAAAGCGACAAGTTGTATAATATAGTTTTCAAAAAACATTATATATATATATGTTGATTTCTATGATAATTATATGTGAAATTTACAAAAAAATAAATATTATATCTAAATTTATTAATTATAGTTCCTCCGATTCAAAATAAGTGCTACACTTTCTTTATATGGATGATTCAAAATAAGTGCTACACTTTGAAAAATTACCTTATTTGGCAAAAAATAGTAGGACCCACACCCATTAACTATCTACTTTAACAAAGTGAAATGAGTCATTTACCCTTACTTTTTACTTTTAAACATCATTAACCTCATTTTATTCAAAAATTATGGGACCCATTATCCACTAACCATTCAATTAATCTAATTTAACTATCATTATAATCCCTTGCCTCAAAACCCGTGAAACCCAAAGTTTAACACTTATTTTGAATCGGAGGAAGTATATCTCATCATCTTTTTCAAATAAACCATTTTTTTCAAAAAAACAAAACGAATTTTATAATGCGCCTAAAAACTCGCGATAAGGCTTAGTTGAGTTTCATGTATTGAGGCCGTCAGGGCGCGTTTTTTAGAACTTTGGAAGATATACATGAGTTGATACAATCAAAATGCCGTTTAGTAACACAACGAAAAGTGTCACTAGATATAAGTTTTTTGTGACATTTTAACAAATGCATGGTTAGAAAGTCTTAGTGACACTTTTTATAGAAAGCTAGCTTGTGTAATAAACTACTCAGAAACCTATTCTCACAATGTTTCATACAAACATATGGACGATTAATTAGTGTAATTTCCTCTTTAAGAGTATATATATAGGTGTATAATTATATATGTACCCTGTTGAACTGGTCGAGCTGGTTAGCTTGGTTGGTGCTATCAATGAAAACAAGAGCAATAAGTTCTTGTTGACCATCGTTGTACATCCAGTGAGCAGCTCCGGTGGGGATGACAATGACGTCACCTTGCACAAAACGGTGGATTTTTTGGTGTCGGTCTTGGAATGATCCCGATTGTTGTGGCGACTCGAATGTTTCCGGACACCCAGGTAACATGACACCTTGATAACCGTTTCCTGAAACAAGAATCACAAATTGACCATATATAAACAAACGGTGAAAGATAGTTTTTTTATGTGTTTTCAATTTAAGATTTGTGAAAAACAGATTGTGTGACAATTACATAAGGGAATAATAAATGAAATGAGAGTAAAAGTCTATTTAGGGGTGGCATTAATCAGGGTTTGTGTAGCGGGTAGCCGGGTACGGGTTAGTAGTCAATCCAAACCCGATTTGTTAAAAATACCAGGTTAGAAAATTCAACTAAACCTCAAACACATTTAAACCATGGTATCCCAAACACGACCCATTAAACCTATACATGTAAGTTAACATGTTAATGAGTCTGTGATGCATGCCCAATAGATGAACGGACCATTTTATTTCTTGAGGCCCAAGATCACGTGAGAAAATGAGCTTTAGTAAAATGTCATAACTTTTGGTTCGGGTCTCCGTTTCAGGCCCACGAGTAACCAAATCGAAGTTCGAGACGAAGGCTACGAATTGATAAACCTTCCCGGCCCAAAAAGCCTTGTTTTGGACACTTTATCTACGTTTTTGTGTTTTTTTCGTTAAATTTCTGAACTTTATTTAGGCCCAGTTTTTGGCCTCGTTTGTCGTTTTAGGCCCATTCGAAAATCTAAACCATATTTAAAATGTATTTTGTCATTTGGAATAAGCAGTTGAATATTTTATGAAAATTGATTTTTTTCTCCCGAAAATTGTTCTTGTGTTTGAACAGTTTTTGAAGACCAATTCACGGTATTCTTTTGAATCAACGTGTTTTGGGTTAGATTAATCCGGTATTCGTTTGAATCAACGGATTCTAATCTATACTATCGTTTATACTCTACATCAGTCTGTTAGTAGGTAATTAAGAACCAGGTTGGTGGTTCATAAATAAGAAATGGACCCAAATAATTGAAATGCCAAACAGTGATTCGGGATTTAGAGATGCTTTAGGCGGTGTTTAGGGAATTTAATAGTATTCCCTTTTTCTTTTTTTAAACAATATTTTATAAACTAAATGAGTTGGCGTGTCGAGCCGTTTACAAATTAA
The DNA here is from genome assembly GCA_963853835.1 of Calendula officinalis. Taxonomy (NCBI): domain Eukaryota; kingdom Viridiplantae; phylum Streptophyta; class Magnoliopsida; order Asterales; family Asteraceae; genus Calendula; species Calendula officinalis. Next base: position 100,574,931 of record OY970821.1, read on the forward strand.
CCCAAACCTAACCCGATATATGATGTTAGAATTGATTTTTTTTTTTTTTTAAGCTAGTATGAAAAGACGACCTCGCGCGACAATCATAAGCAAAAATCGGTCTATCCAAACATAACAAACTAATTGTTAATTAATAGAATAATTAGAAAATATTTGTGATTTTTTATACTCCCTCCGTCCCATTTTAAATGTCCAGTATACTATTTTAGTTTGTCCCACAAAGAGTGTCATTTCCTAAATTTCAACCAATCAAAAAACATTTAAGTGGGAAAGAGAAAATTTGATTTGTGACATTATATAATTAATGGACTTTTCTTAAACTGTGTGTTTTTTTGTAGTGGACAATTAAAGTGGGACGGAGGGAGTACTACGTAGTACTCCGTATTAATTAATTACCTTGGAGAATGTAGATCAAGAGGGGTGAGTTAAAGTAAGAAGGTAAGAAAAGTCCTTGTGGTTTGATGTGATGTCGGAAAATCTCAACTCCGGCACACTGAAACTGCTGGTCGTTAGAATCAAAGAACACCGAGTAACCACCTTCTGCTTGAGCAATTTCAATAGGTTCAAGAGCATCGATGTTTTGAAATTGGCACTTATTTTGCTGTTGAAAGGGTTGGAGAGCAAGGCAGCCATTGAAGAGTAAGAGAAAGCTTAAAGAAAGAGATAGGAAGTTAGCCATGGTGGTTATGCGGCGGATGGTGGTGGCGAAAGTGGTGGTGGGATTGGGAATTTAAAGAAGATGAGAGATTGACACGTAAGAAGGTGGTGGTAGAAGAAATGAGACAAGTTGCAAAATGCATGCATGAGTTGGATGATGTATTCGCTTATTTGCTTAACACATAATAAGTTGAGTATGTTTTCGTGTGTGTTCTTGGGTTTGGAAACCATGTGCTTTTATTAAACTATTGAAATTTATGTAAATTTTGTTTAGATGTTTCATTTTATAGTTCTAAAAGATACATATAATCTTACTATATAGTGGTGTTTATTTTGTGGTTTAAACCACACTTTTTTCGGCTTATGAGTACTAACTTTAATTTCATAAGTCAAGAGAGATGGATTTATTAACCAATAAAATTTATACTTCCTCCGATTTAGAATTAGTGATACGCTTTCTATATTTGAATGATTCAAAATAAGTAATACACTTTTTATATTTGTGTATTTGAAGAGTAAGAGAAAGCTTAAACAATCGTGGAAAAGGCTAAAAAAATGCAAATTACTCATAAAATACATCGTTTTTGAGCAAGAAAGCTCCGTATACCACCTATTACCACGACGTTCTCCTCGTTACAAGCTTCGATTTGACTGATCGATAGCTTAAAACGGATCGATCCCGTGGTCCAAGTTATGCTCGTTTTAGTAAAACTCTTTATTAATGTAATATTGGGTGTCTAGACTCTAGAAACAAAAAGACTTATACCGGCCCCAACAGTGGTAGCAACTGACGCCATCAGTTGTTGTCAAATCAGCGCCACGTCAGCTCACTTTCCAACCGACATTAAACTAACGTACCCATGCCAACAATACATCATCCCTTCAATTATTTGGGACCTGGCCACCATTACAAAAAATATACACACAAAATACCCATTTGGGCCCACCTACCCAAACTCACGCATTCTCCACTCGTCTTCAAACTCACGGCATCTAACTGGCGGTCAAAGTGACGGAGGCGTGCCATTAGTGAAGATGACGCCAGTTGAGGGATGGCCAAACTCACGGCTCCTGTTGGGAGTGGTCTTAGCTGTAGGTTTCATATAGACCTGGCAAAATCAGACACAACACGAGAACTCGACACGAACCCGACACGAAATTAATGGGTTTGGGTTAGAGGTTTCGGCACGTTTAAGTAAACGAGTTGACACGACACGACACGAAAGTTAAACGGGCTGAGTTAGTGTCAGAATTTTCAACTCGAATGTAACCCGAATAACCCGTTTAAGTACGTATATGTTTTAATAAATTTTGTATTTTTAAATATATTATATGTAAATATTATATCTTAGTAGTGGTAGTAGAAACGACTGGATTCTTATATTATATTGGGCTTAATCTTATTAGATTTGAAATTGTTAATATTGTTTGCCCTAATTTCATATGATCAATTTTATTAAGTTTTGTTTGGGTTTTTATTACGTTTTTTGTTGGATATTAATTATGTTTAATCGCTATATGCGGATTTTCAAGGCTTAAACGGGTTAATCGGGTTGAGTTGGGTTGACACGAAATTAACCGTGTCGGGTTTGGGTTAACATTTTGAACTCATTTATTAAACGTGTCGGGTTTGAGTTTAGAAGTCTCAACACTCAACACGTTTAAGGTCTCGACACGACACGAACCCAACACGACACGACCCATTTGCCACGTCTAGTTTCATAACACATACTGTTACAAGTATAATAGCCGACGTTTTTGGTTATCTTAGTTAGACAAATGTGGTTTTAATTATAAGCAACAAAGGCTATAAAGCCAGCCACATTCTCTTAGAATCTAAAATTATTTAAATATTACATTAGCACATAAGCTGGAATAGCTCAGTTGGTTAGAGCGTGTGGCTGTTAACCACAAGGTCGGAGGTTCAAGCCCTCCTTCTAGCGTCTCTTTTTTATTCCTCTGTGTAATTTTTTGAAAACAGAATGACAATTGTGTCAAATAATAATAATAATACGAATTTCTCTAACCTATAATAAGTAAACACAAGGCCAAAACAAGTTCACATGAAAAGCAAAGCTTGAGCTCTTATGTCTAATAAAATATGGTAAATGTTCACATAGAGATTGATTAAACCCATAACTTTTAGGAAATTTATTGAAAAACACTTTACAGCTTGGTTATGTTTTTCATGCACAAGTGTTAACATTCAAATTTTCAAGCTATTTCCCCCCAATTTATACCCTTATAACTTATAAGTTTACCACAAATTCAAAACTTTATCACTTGTATATAAAAATGGATTTGTTATTCTTGACGTGCACAAGATGCGCACCTTCATTTCTCGTCCAATGTGAGGGAATGGCCTTTGACCACCACCAATTGTACTTCCTCCGTATCAAAATAAGTGACACAAATTAGTTTACACGTTTTTTGAGGTAAAAGATTAAAGTGGAGATTAAAATAGATTAAAGTACATAGTTAGTGTAGAATGAGTCCCACTTTTATTGAATAAAGTGATATTAATGGGTTTTAAAAGTAAAAGTAAGGGTATAAGGGTAATTTCACTTTATTAAAGTGGATAGTTAGTAAGTATGGATCCCACTATTTTTACTAAATAAGGAAAGTTTTCAAAGTGTATCACTTATTTTAATACACCCCAATTTAAAAAGTGTGTCACTCATTTTGACACGGAGGAAGTATTATCATTTGCTAAGTGTCTATTTTTTAATATTCAGTCTTTTGTATGTATGCCACCGGCTCATATACGATAGGCCCTCACCCAAGCCACAGAAAAAGAAATAAAAAATAGGTGATTTTGTATACTACAATCATTTTATTACAATGTTAATAATTTAGTATAATTTCTTTTACATTTTGTACAAATTTGATGTATAAAATAGTAAATTTTAAAATTACCCCCCGTAAAAAGCTTTATAAAAGAGTAATTGCAAAAAAAACAATGTCAAATCTCAGCCTCGTTATGTATACAATATTGATCACAATATGACATCTAAGATGTAATTCTTGAGCCCTTCCTCGGTTTTCTAATTGGTCACACAAATGTATGTTGTTTATCGTTGTATCACTGAATTGTAACCATGATTTTTTTTATGTAGATTTTAAAAGTGCGTAGTCAAAGTTATTAACTAATTATTAACTAATTGTAGTTAGTGAATTACTCTACTATTTGGCCAATAGATAGTCGTTCCATTGTTAATTGCTAGGACTTTTGTTTCTATTGATTTGTACCTAATTTTCTTCTTGGAACGATACCGATTCTTCAACTGATGCTTATCTTACGGTACATTCGTGCATTCGAATTCGACACAAGTATACAACCACTATTGTTCATTATTATTAACCATCAAATAACTATCAATTCCAACTCATAACTGATTTACTCACTTATTTACTCACTTTTGATACAAACTTAGAATATGAAAAATACAAAAAGAAAATAAAATGACATATGGATCCAAGTAGTGTATGATATCATGCTCATAACAACTAACAAACAATGATTGAGTTTCAATATTTTATAAAAATTAAAACTATTCACAATTTACATATTTTACTATTAATAGACAAACAAATAAAATAATCTTAGATCATAAAGTTATTATTTGGATTATATATGCATTTATTCATTTACACTACATTTACCGGCGATTGAAACTCCGGCAAACACATCCTCGGCAGAATATGAAGAGCCAAGATTTCATGTCCCGGAGGTGTTTCCAAAACCCACAACCGCGGCGGCGTGGCCACCACATCCACCACTAAAATCCCAACATCCTTTTCACACACAACACACACTCTCCCACCGCCGCCGGCAATGTACTCCGCCCCTTTTAACCTCTCATCCACCATAATCTCCGACCAATTATCACCGTCATCATTATATCTTTTCAACACACCTCTTGATTCATCAACTACATAAATAGCTTCTTCATCTATCGCCGCCGCCGGACCTTTCCAACCACCCAACATCCCTGCCGGCATTTCCTCCCACTCATCGGAATCAAGATCGTAAATAAACCCTTCTTTTGCATAATCACCTTTAACGTTTACCATACAAAGCTTTCTTTTCCATCCAATGGCATCAATGGCTTCTCGACAAAGCTTTGAATTCTCTAAAGATTTCATTTTTTCCCAAAACCCGTTTGAATCTTTACGTTTTTTATCAAAAGATTCAGTTTTTCCGAATACCCATTTCTCAACGGAGCGAGAAACGATGTCGGTGTAGTGGGAACCGATTCCGCTAGCGACGACCACCGTTTCTTGAAATACTCCGGCAGCGCACCATCGTCGTGGGGTGGCGAGTGGAGGGCCGGAGGTCCATGTGTTGGATAGTGGATTGAATATTATAGGATGTGGGAAAGCAGGAACGGGTAAATTTCGGTGAACGGAGGTGGCGGCAAGGAGGAGGAGCTTGCCGGAGATTGAGAGTGATTGAATTGGTAAACTCCGGTGAATGAACAACGGGTGGTGGAGGGAGAGATGGTGGAGAGAGGCTGGTGGCGGTGGTGGATCGATGGTGATCCATTTTGATGAGATCGGATCAAAGGAGTGGAGTTTGAGTGTTTGGTTATGGCTGCCGCTGGCGGCGGTGATGGGTAGAGAAAGGGTATAAAGTGATCGGAAAGGTGGGAAGACGGCGGAGTAGATGAGGCGGCGCCATGACCGGCAAACGGAATACAAGGCGGATGGAGAGATGAGAGAGAGACAGAGATGGGCTATGTGATCCGGCAGCCCTGGTAGAAGCGAGTTATGGTGGTCGTCGGAAAGTTTACGGCGTTTGGCGGTGGGGTAAATGGTGGTGCGTGAGGTGGTTGTTGGATTGGCCATATTATATTTTGGGTGACTGCAAAAGGTATGTGGTTGAAGAAGCTTAAAAAGGAGTGGGTCTCTTTTATTAATATACAACAATAAGATAAAATAGAGATGCACGGTAACCGGTTATGCCAAAAACCGGTTTCGGTTTTGGCCATAACCGGTTTTGGTCAACGCTTCCAGTAATCGGTTTCTCCAATAACCGGTTCGGTTAGTAACCGGTTTCGACCCTCGAAAACTATAATCGTGTAATGGGTATTGTAACCGGTTCGGTTCGGTTATAAACCGGTTAACCGGCCAAAACCGGTGTGTTGACCAAATTTGTGGTCGGTTATGGTCAAAACCGGTTTCGGGTAACCGGTTACTAACCGGTTCGAACCCTAAGAACCCAAACCGGTTCCTAACCGATGGGTTATTCAATAACCGAACCGGTTACGGTCAAAACCGGTTTTGACCGGTTACGGTTTCGGTTCGGTTACCGGTTTCGGTTTTGGTTTCGGGTATTTTGTGCACGACTAAGATAAAATGGTGTCAAAAAGTTATGTTTTATAATTTTATTTATTAAGAAAACATTATTAATAGTAGTTTAATACTATACTTTTCTTTTATTTATATCAAATTATATATAAATATACTTGGTATAAGTTATCCCTATAGGGGTGCGAATTTATCGAAGAGGCATCCCTATAAGTTATCCCGATCATTTCTCTTATTTTTTAAGTACTAATTTATCGAATTTCAAACCACGATGAAAAAAAATTATGTATAAACTTGTTTAATACTCACAGCGACAAACATGAGAATTTTTTTGGTGAAAATATAAAATTACTGTTATTTGAATAAAATTATAAGGATTAGATTAAAAATTTGTAAAAATAAATAAATAGATGAAGAAAATGACAAATGGAAATGGTGATGTGAATAATGCAATACAAGTGCCAACAATCTAAATTGCCAAAAAAAAAAAAAAAAAAATTGGATTTAGTATTTCAAAATAGATAACTAGATAATCAGGAGTTTAAAAACATAATTATGAAAAATAATATTTTAATTTGATTATATTGTTTATTGCAATAACCAGTTTTTTAGTATTTGATTATATTTTTAGTTAATAGATACCGTACAAACAATTAATTTTCAAAACACTATAAGCACGCAAAATACAAATAATTGATTTTTAAAAACTTTTTGAAAAAAATATATATTTTAGATTATTCGTGTTTTCAAAACGTTAAAAACAATAATGTGCTAACCGCAGAGATGTCTTTCAGGAGATGCAGGAGGTGCGGCCGCACAATACACGCGTTTTAGAGGGGGCCCAATTATTTAGTATACATCTTATGTATATAATCTAAAAATTTCTTATCAACTTAATCTTTAGAAAAATATGATCCAAATTAAATATTTATATATGTTTTGAATTTAGAGGCATACTTTTATTAATTTGCACCCCTGTGGGGACGCCCTTTCGATTTCTCGGGGATGCCCCTCGCTAATCGTAACACCCCTTAAATCACATTCTCTTTCTTAGGCATTTGTTCGGTCCCGGAACCGGCACGGCCCGGACCGGAACCGAGAAATCCGGTTACCAAAAAAACTGAGAAATCCAAGAGCGAAGACCAGACCGGTTAAACCGGTTCCGGTTCGGTCCCGACTCGGGTCAGTCTTTAAGCGGTCCTGAAACCGGATAAACCCGGTTTAGTGCAGAAGAAGACGAAGATAATGATAATTTCAAAGCAAAAGCAGTTGTAACAGACTAAATATAAGCTGAAACAAATGCAGTGAATGATGGATCATAGTGTAAGAGCATCTCCAATAATATATATACATATATACACACGTACATGTTTCTATGAATGAATGAGGGAATGAATGAGGGTTGTTGGTATAGAGCAACAGTGGGAAACCGTCCATATCCCCTCCTTATTTAAAACATATTACAAAAATAAGATATACCCTTTTCTTAACCGGTTCTAAACCCGTAAAACCCGGGACCGATCCGGCCCGGGACCGGCAAACCCGGGTATCAATTTTTGACGAAATATAGGTACCGGGAACCGGACCGCCTAAGCCAGTTCCGGGTCGGGTCGGCTCGGTTCCAGTTCCGGTTCGGTTCCGGTTTTTCGGTTCTGCTGCACACCCCTACTCTTTCTTTATTTCTTAAAACTCTTATTTATTTTTTTATTTTTTGAACGTCAAGTTAGTAAGTTAGTGATTCGAGCTTATACAGTGACATCCACTAGGGTAGTATGTCTTCTCTCAAATCCTCCACATATAGGGAATAAACCCCACCACATTTTAATCTCCAAGTTTTACCTCAAACAAGGCTTAAACCAAGACCTCTTGAAGGAAAAACCTCAAGACTACCATTGGTGGCCAACTAGTCTAGACCTATTAGTTATTCTTATTTTTTATAATTCTTAAAACTCTTACTTATTCTTATTTCTATATCCAAACCCAATTGCGAACCATAGTCATAGTCACCCTAAAATTGAAAAGCGAAACAAAGGAGATATAAAAGGCAAATCCGGATCTTGAATATGGACAAAACCAGGGATGCCCCTAGATTTCCTTTAGAAAAAATGTTAAGTAATTTATAGTAGTATTATTCTTTTAATATTTTTAGTATAAAATGTGCAAGTGTTCTTCTTTAACAATGTTTATTGTAAGTATTTTAATAACGGTCTTTCTATACTTCAATATTTTGTAAAAATATATTCTTTTTACATTTAGTCATAAAATTCAAATAAACAATTGTGGGGCAAAAACAAAAAAAAACAATACTTTAAATAGATTAAAGAGTTAATTGCATAAATAGTTCTTTAAAAATTTGCAAATTCAGTTTTTCTCCCTAAAAATTCTACTGCGGTCCTTTACTTACCGTTTTGTTTTTGTTGCATATGTAGTTTATATAAATTCAAAGACTATAATGAAAAGAAGGAATGATAAAGAGACAATATAAAAGTTAACAACTGAATAGTATTCTATTTTAAGCAATTGATATAAGGAATGATACGTTTGTTTTTCTAAAGAATAAAAATTGATACTAACTCCTAAGGTTTTTTGTAATTTATTTATGAATTTTGATAAGGTTAGTCTTTATAACTGTCTACAAAATAAATTTATTGCTTAAAATAATTGCAAAGTAACCACCAATCATCAATCAGACAATCGCCTACCATAGTTACCGTATTTAACCATAAAATACAATCATGTTAAGCATAAATTCATTTGTAAATATAGTTTTTAAAACTCTCATTATCAAAATCATTTGTTTATTTAGTTTTATGAATGAACTTTCACGCGTACTTGCATGATTTGGCGCCGGTTTACATCTCCGAGTAGTTATGTGTAATATTTTTTAGTCTTACAAACTAATTTGTTATTATGATTAATGATCGAAGAAGACTTTAGCTACACCAACATTGCAAACAATGATTTAAGAATTAGTAGTTCAGTAAAACTTTCGAATGTAAACTATTTATATGGAAAACAAAGTCTTGCATCTTTGTTGGTGATGGTTCACAATAATCGTTTACTCGAAAGCAAAAGTCAAACTATGGAGTGAGTTCAAAGTCAAAATTGATAATGGTATGAATTGAGAATATAAAAAGTCAAAAGTTGAGTAGGTCGTGTCAATCTTTTCAACTACGTAGTGCATGTATTTAACTTAAAGTCCTCCCAAACCTGGATTTCGATTTTTGAAGACCTCAAATATGAAACTTCACTAACTCTTTTCTATTTTTTCTTTTTTAATTAAATATGTTTATAACAAGCTTATCCAAATGATCTGACTTTTGTTCGTGATTTACGTATCTTAACTATTGTAATGATCAATTCTTAATTTTTCCATGTCGGTTTAATAAATGTTTATTAATAAAAAAGATCGAACATATAACCTCTATCCCTACCTCCCATACATTTTCCATTATTATATGTTAAAGTTAAATAATGTTAAGCGATTACAAAGTCGTAATAGTTATAACAACATAAGATCTTCAAAATAAAGTTATAATAAATCGACTTAAATGTGTTATATTTTAAGTCATTATTTTTAGGTAAGGATTTCAGATTAATAACGTGTATCAAGATCTCAAGGATTCACACAATCCTTGAGTTTATTTAAATGTCATATTTATCTTGTATAGAATATATCCTTCCATGTATAAAGGGATATATCTTTTACTATTTTGAATTTCTGTACTTGTATAAATATATGTCAATAATATGAAATCACAATCAAGGGTGATAATTCTTAAACCCTAATATGGTATCAGAGCATATTACTGACACCGTTTTTATGGAGCAACCTCCGGTTATTGATTATTCCGCTACTTTTAGCCCGGTTGTCAAAGCATCTGTAACAACCCGAATTTTTTTTGTAAATAGATAAAATGTATAAAAATATGATAATTATGGATAAATCATATAAAACTCGTAGAAACTGGTTTCGTGTCGTTTGGACACCGTATGAGGAAGTTATGGGCGAAACCGGGTCGAGACGATGATGAAAAAGTGCAGCCCTGGCTGCATACGAAGTTCGCGACGCGAACTAGGTTCGCGAAACGCGAAGTAGCGACAGGGAAATTGGCCTTCGATCGTGAGGTAGTTCCCGGCCAGTTAACGATCGCGAAGTTCATAAGGACGCAAAGTTAGCGACGCGAAGTTGGGGTTCGCGACGCGAACTCCTTCGAGCAGCATTAAAATCGGGTTTTGGCTCATTAATGGCATGTGCAAACCCTAGTTCCTCCCTTTTGGCGATTTTCGAGCTTGAGGACTGATTGAGGTCGAATCCTTCACAAATCTTTGATAGATTTCACTCCTAGTTGAAGATTAAAGGTATATCTTCACTCTTTGATCTTTGTAGCTTAAGATCTATGCATTTTGATGTAAGGGTTTGAAACCCTAGTTCATGGGTTATGGGATATGGTGATGTTGATGATGTATACACTTAATAGATGGTATATTATCAAAGGAAACAAGGGTATGATTATGATTTGTAAGAATCTTAAGGATTTGGTTAAACCTAGGGTTTGGTAAATCACCATAATTGGGGGAAATGTGTTAATAAGTGTTATCTAAAGATAGATGGACACAATAGTAGTTGTATGTGATGTTGATCATGTTGTGATAATTTTATTAGGCTTTTGGTGAAGTCTTGGAAGTTGATTGAGCTATGAAGCAAGGAAATTGGCGTAAAGAATATGGTTGGAGCACTTTATTGCTAAGGTGAGTACATGAGACTTTTAAACTGAGTACATAGTAAATAGTTTTGAAAATACATATGATATTTTATTGGTCTCTATTAATAAATATGTTGATAAAGATAGTGACTGAAAATGTATGAAAGTGTGTAGAATGTGATACTAGAATATGTCTAGTATGATTGATGAATTGGAAGTAAAATATGATAGATTCAAGTAATTATGGAATCTGTGTTAATGAACAATAATAAGGAAGTAATTGATTAAAAGAATGTATACGGAGCCTTTATTAATAAATATGTATTAGTAAAGCAATTGGGAATGATTTTATAGTAATGAGTACCTATTGGCAAGATATACTAATAAAAGTAAAACACGAATGTATATGAAAAAGAATATGATGTGACTAGTAATAATTGTGTATTATAGTCAAGGAAGAGATAAAAGTATTATGATATCGATAAAATAAGAAATGTATCTTATGTATAAAGTAAGTATGGACCTCATAGGGTTCATAGATGTAGAAGTAAATGTGGGTTGCTTATGATCGGGTCCATGGGACCATACAGGTACGTTCACACTGTGTTGAACTAATTATATGTTGTTATTATTAGATAACTAACTTGTTTGATGATTGATGTGATAGCCGAGGGCTTTGATTGGAATAACTGATGAGTTATGGTAAGAACGAGATGATGTGATGCTAGTTAGTTCGGGGGCAACCCGATAACTAGACATGGTGATGTTTCTAGCTAGTTCGGGGGCAACCCGATAGTTAGATAGGATAGTGCTTCTAGCTAGTTCGGGGGCAACCCGATAGTTAGATATGTTTGTGACTCTAGTTAGTTCGGGGGCAACCCGATAACTAGATATATATATTGGAGTTCTAGCTAGTTCGGGGGCAACCCGATAGTTAGATAGGATAGTGCTTCTAGCTAGTTCGGGGGCAACCCGATAGTTAGATATGTTGAGATTCTAGTTAGTTCGGGGGCAACCCGATAACTAGATATGATTGCTAGGAAGGCATTGGAACGATAGGGTCACTATAGGGTGGCTAGCTTATAATGATTTAGTATATGTATATATATATATGTTCATATACATCTAATTATGAAACGACTATTATTGTTATTTGGGTCTAAAACCCATGTATCTCACGAGACTATTTTGTCTCACGTACTACGTTTGTTTGTGACTGTGTACTCAGGTACAGGTTTGAAGTGAAAGAAGGTTGCACTAGAAGTGGCCTAGAGATGTTTAGATCGGGAGCTAATAGGTAGATCTCGTTGCCTATGGTTTTGATATACTTGGTGACACCGTATTTTTGTAAACTCTGATATAGGTTTTAAAGTTTTTTTGTTAAACCGTACTTTGGACAATATGTCAAATATTGGGAAAATGTATTTTAAATGATTTAAACGATGTTTTAAAAATACGGGTGTTACAACTTGGTATCAGAGCTATAGTTTAAGTGAATTAGGTTGGATGTCCATCCTAGTCTTAGACTGTAGCAATAGGAATGTAAGATTCCTTGAGATCGATAGGTTGACCTTGAGACTTTATGTTAAGTTTAGGGTTAAACCTAGGGGACCTATAGAAGTTGTTAGGAAATGTGCAATGTGAAGTCTTTTGAGACCGTAGGGCATTGGTAAGCTAGGGTCGACCCCTATGGGAAATGCCATGTTTTCATCTAATTGTATTGTTTTCGACTGTTGAGTCGACTGTTTGAATCTTGTTTGTTGAATACATTGTTATGGCGAAGGAATGAATGAGTAAAGTGGGTGAGCTCCACTAAGTTGGGAAAGGTTAAGAATGATGATGTGAACAAGATTTTTGAATAATTGAATAAATAAGGGTAGGTGGAATGATTCCAATACCCATAGGAAGGAAGAGTAATCAAATGGTGAATCCCGTAGTGGGAGGTGTCTACATAAAAAGGTAACAAGACCTAGTCGGAAGAAATGGAAGGATGTGGTATAGGGTTTTCATAGCATGTAAAACCGTTGAGTAATTCGGAAGTTTTGAGCCGAAGGTCACGATGTGGTGGATTCGGTAGATTTAGCAAGTGCTAGAGAGTAGCAAATGAAGGAAGAACAATATGGCGACATTGACGTCACCATTATTGAAGGATGAGGTATTGACACGGTGGAACGTGTTGTATGAGACCTTGAGGAAAAAAAAAAGCGTGGTACAAAATGTTGTGAAAGGAACTCACGAGTGAGTTGAAAAAGGGGAGTTTTTCCCGGAAGGAAATCTAGAGGGGGTCATGATGCAACCTCGGAGGTCTTTGGTGAAGATTGAGGTTATGTGAATATTGCTTAATTGCCTGATGGTTGCACGAATTGGTGCTTATAGAGATTGGAGACGAGTCGTACGTCATGGAGATTTATATTTGGGAATGGTCTTCCCGGTTAGTTATGTGTATGGAAGTGTGCATTGGAAAGGATTATAGACAAGTGTGTTGCATGTAGTAAGGATAGAAGGGTTGATGCCATTATGTAGTATCAAAGGAAAAACCACGAGGATGGTAAATGTGTTTCAACAAAAGGATAGCAGTACAATGGAGTACTAAGTCTTGATAAGTATGAATGGAAATTTTAGAAATAGAACCTTTGGAAATGGAATTTGGATTTCCGGCGGGAATCCGGATAAGTAACGTGATATTATACGGGAACGGTAAAGGAAAGAATGACTAAGGTATAGTGATACCTAGAATTTATAAATGAAAAATATGTGGAAAAGAATAAGTGTCGGGAATGACGAATTTTGATTGTTGAAAACGGATGAGTAAAAGTTGGCGCATAGCCATAGCAAGTTTCGTGATAATATTGATAAATTCGATGTCAAGAGTGAAAAGACAATTATTGGTAAAATACCATAGTAATAAGTGTGACAATGTATGTCATAGCGTAGTGTAAGACTACGATTTGAAAAGGAATATTTCGGAGTTCCACGACGTGTACAAGTAGAACACCGAGTGTTGGGCTTTTGGTTGCGAGTGTGGACCGGAGTCGATTGTTTGACTCAAGGATGATTGGATTGGTCGGTGATTTTTTTTGGCTAATGGAATGTAGTGGTAGCTACTCCGGCGGTGACAAAAGTCTTGGAAATTGTTAAGGAAATGAACCGGTTAAGGACGGTTATTGTGTAAGTGAAACAATAAATAGCAATTAGAGAATGTTATTAGTTACCCGCGGGGTACAATGCATGTGCATTATGTGATGGCCTTGGAAGGCATATGATAATGGAAAGGTAATATTATATGAAATGTATTAAGTAGTATGTCCAATGGGAGATATGTGAATAGGAAAGAAAACGATAATGTGATTTTATGGGAGAGGTGCTAGAATGCATGATGAATGATTTGATGATCGAATGAGTAAGATAGTAGCAAGGCTACACGATGCGAAAAGATGGATGTCAGATGACATTGGTGTGGCATATACATATGTTTGTATATGTGCACAATAGAGATGTATAGATGGTATTGGTGTGACATATACATATGTTTGTATATGTGCACAATAGAGGTGTTTAGATTGAATTGGCGTGATACATATGTATATATATATATATATGTGTGTGTGTGTATATGTTTACGTGTTTAAATGATGAATGTAGAACCATGTGGTTGATAATGTATTACTATTATGTTATGGTATATGAGGACCTAGTTCGAAATGCGGGTTGCATCTAGGTCATGCAAATGTAGGGGATGCCTACGATTTATAGAATAGGAGGAAAGAGAAACTCCTAGTGAGCAAATTATCATTTGATAACCAAAGTATGGTAAACTTGTATGAAATCGCGGAATATGTTGCGATAGGAGAACAAATTCCGGTAATTGAGAATAAGAGTTATGAAATTGATTGTTGCGATGCAAAGATGGTTGAAAGAAAACTAAGTGATGGTGTGAGTGACCAAGTGTTGGTCAATAATCAGTAAAGGTCGATGTGACCGTATTTGAATGTGCAACTCTCGCATAATTGGGGAGATATTGAAGGTGTGGAAAAACGGGGACAATTGTTAAGGAAACAATAATAAGTAGAACCGGAAGTGATATATTATGATAGTGCCCCGTGAGTATGAAATTGGTTAGTTTGAAAGGGGTATGGTTGACTTCACGCAAAAGTCAAGTTCGACCAATTTGTGATTGGTTGACTTAGTCAAAGATGGGCTTGACTCTTGTTATGAACAATTAGTGAATATTGAGAGCATCATGTGTCGATGTTATGTGCGAGAAAAAGGGTAATGGAATAACTAAAAGAGTTATAGTCGGATTGTGCGACTTTGACCCGTTGGGTGTTTAGGGTTGAATTTGGGAACCGAGTATATGATTATTGATAAAATCATGAAATTAAAGACGATAGTAAAGGAATGAAAAATTAATGAAACCTTTAACGAGAAGGGAAAATGTTAAAGTATAGTTGACTTTGTGCTTAAGTCAAAGGGTAGACAATGTGGGGATATACCAATGTCGGGATATATCGGTTGGGTCAAAGCTAGAGTTTGACATTCGTTTTAATCAACTAGTCAATGGTATGATTGTGTCATACCATTGTTATGGGAATGAAAGGATCGGTCGAGAGAGTGGCGGTGTTATGGTCAAATTGTGAAATTTTGACCCGTTTGGGTATTATGAATTTTAAAAAAAAAATTTGGGTCCTGACCGTTCGGACTTAACGGAGTTAAGTGAACGTTTGGATATGTAATGTTAACGGAATATGAATGAGGAAAGTTTGATGGAAATGACCACAAGGGAATGAGAGCGGAATGCTCGGTCGGATGTGGGTTGGAATTCTTAGCGATTCCGAGGACGGAATCCTTTTAAGGGGTAGATAGTTGTAACAACCCGAATTTTTTTTGTAAATAGATAAAATGTATAAAAATATGATAATTATGGATAAATCATATAAAACTCGTAGAAACTGGTTTCGTGTCGTTTGGACACCGTATGAGGAAGTTATGGGCGAAACCGGGTCGAGACGATGATGAAAAAGTGCAGCCCTGGCTGCATACGAAGTTCGCGACGCGAACTAGGTTCGCGAAACGCGAAGTAGCGACAGGGAAATTGGCCTTCGATCGTGAGGTAGTTCCCGGCCAGTTAACGATCGCGAAGTTCATAAGGACGCAAAGTTAGCGACGCGAAGTTGGGGTTCGCGACGCGAACTCCTTCGAGCAGCATTAAAATCGGGTTTTGGCTCATTAATGGCATGTGCAAACCCTAGTTCCTCCCTTTTGGCGATTTTCGAGCTTGAGGACTGATTGAGGTCGAATCCTTCACAAATCTTTGATAGATTTCACTCCTAGTTGAAGATTAAAGGTATATCTTCACTCTTTGATCTTTGTAGCTTAAGATCTATGCATTTTGATGTAAGGGTTTGAAACCCTAGTTCATGGGTTATGGGATATGGTGATGTTGATGATGTATACACTTAATAGATGGTATATTATCAAAGGAAACAAGGGTATGATTATGATTTGTAAGAATCTTAAGGATTTGGTTAAACCTAGGGTTTGGTAAATCACCATAATTGGGGGAAATGTGTTAATAAGTGTTATCTAAAGATAGATGGACACAATAGTAGTTGTATGTGATGTTGATCATGTTGTGATAATTTTATTAGGCTTTTGGTGAAGTCTTGGAAGTTGATTGAGCTATGAAGCAAGGAAATTGGCGTAAAGAATATGGTTGGAGCACTTTATTGCTAAGGTGAGTACATGAGACTTTTAAACTGAGTACATAGTAAATAGTTTTGAAAATACATATGATATTTTATTGGTCTCTATTAATAAATATGTTGATAAAGATAGTGACTGAAAATGTATGAAAGTGTGTAGAATGTGATACTAGAATATGTCTAGTATGATTGATGAATTGGAAGTAAAATATGATAGATTCAAGTAATTATGGAATCTGTGTTAATGAACAATAATAAGGAAGTAATTGATTAAAAGAATGTATACGGAGCCTTTATTAATAAATATGTATTAGTAAAGCAATTGGGAATGATTTTATAGTAATGAGTACCTATTGGCAAGATATACTAATAAAAGTAAAACACGAATGTATATGAAAAAGAATATGATGTGACTAGTAATAATTGTGTATTATAGTCAAGGAAGAGATAAAAGTATTATGATATCGATAAAATAAGAAATGTATCTTATGTATAAAGTAAGTATGGACCTCATAGGGTTCATAGATGTAGAAGTAAATGTGGGTTGCTTATGATCGGGTCCATGGGACCATACAGGTACGTTCACACTGTGTTGAACTAATTATATGTTGTTATTATTAGATAACTAACTTGTTTGATGATTGATGTGATAGCCGAGGGCTTTGATTGGAATAACTGATGAGTTATGGTAAGAACGAGATGATGTGATGCTAGTTAGTTCGGGGGCAACCCGATAACTAGACATGGTGATGTTTCTAGCTAGTTCGGGGGCAACCCGATAGTTAGATAGGATAGTGCTTCTAGCTAGTTCGGGGGCAACCCGATAGTTAGATATGTTTGTGACTCTAGTTAGTTCGGGGGCAACCCGATAACTAGATATATATATTGGAGTTCTAGCTAGTTCGGGGGCAACCCGATAGTTAGATAGGATAGTGCTTCTAGCTAGTTCGGGGGCAACCCGATAGTTAGATATGTTGAGATTCTAGTTAGTTCGGGGGCAACCCGATAACTAGATATGATTGCTAGGAAGGCATTGGAACGATAGGGTCACTATAGGGTGGCTAGCTTATAATGATTTAGTATATGTATATATATATATGTTCATATACATCTAATTATGAAACGACTATTATTGTTATTTGGGTCTAAAACCCATGTATCTCACGAGACTATTTTGTCTCACGTACTACGTTTGTTTGTGACTGTGTACTCAGGTACAGGTTTGAAGTGAAAGAAGGTTGCACTAGAAGTGGCCTAGAGATGTTTAGATCGGGAGCTAATAGGTAGATCTCGTTGCCTATGGTTTTGATATACTTGGTGACACCGTATTTTTGTAAACTCTGATATAGGTTTTAAAGTTTTTTTGTTAAACCGTACTTTGGACAATATGTCAAATATTGGGAAAATGTATTTTAAATGATTTAAACGATGTTTTAAAAATACGGGTGTTACAGCATCCACTGTACGTGTTGTTCTCTCTTTAGCAGTGTTACACAAATGGCCTCTTCATCAGTTGGATGTCAAAAACGCCTTTTTAAACGGTAACCTTACTGACACCGTTTTTATGGAGCAACCTCCGGGTTTTGTTGACTCAAAATTCCCGAACCATGTCTGTCATTTAAAAAAGGCTCTCTATGGCTTAAAGCAAGCCCCTCGAGCATGGTTTCAAAGGCTTAGCGCCTTTCTTATTAGTATTGGTTTTTCATGTAGCCGAGCCGACACATCCCTATTCGTTTTTAAACGAAACAAGTGTGTTATGTATCTTCTAGTCTACGTTGATGATATTATTCTCACCGGTAATGATGCTCTTACAATCAAAAACTTCATCACTAGACTCAACAAAGAATTCTCGATTACGGATCTTGGTCGGCTAAATTACTTTCTCGGTCTTGAGGTATCCTATATTGATTCGGGTATTTTTTTGAACCAATCCAAGTATGCGCATGACATACTTGCCCGAGCTCATTTACTTGATGCTAAACCGGCCTCAACACCGCTCTCCACCAATACATACTTTACATCACATGGTTCTCCTTTCAACGATCCCACCCTTTATCGGTCACTTGTTGGTGCTCTTCAATATCTTACTATTACACGCCCAGATTTATCATACGCAGTAAATCAAGTGAGCCAATTTCTCCATGCACCTATGGAAGAACACTTTCAAGCAGTTAAACGTATTCTTCGGTATGTTAAAGGAACCATGAGCTACGGCCTCACTTTCACTCATGCCGCATCTCCTCACATCTTGGGTTACTCGGATGCGGATTGGGCTCGTTGTATTGAAACACGTCGTTCCACATACGGCTATTCAATTTTTCTTGGTGGGAACTTAGTTTCATGGAGTGCTAAAAAGCAACCCACCGTCTCTCGATCAAGTTGTGAATCCGAGTATCGGGCTTTAGCAAACACGGCCGCGGAGGTTATTTGGATCACCCATCTCCTTCGTGAATTACTCATTTTGCCCTCATCTCGACCAACCATACTTTGTGATAACAAAAGTGCACTTTTCTTAAGTCAAAATCCGGTGGCACATAAACGGGCTAAGCATATTGATATTGACTATCATTTTGTTCGAGAACTTGTTCAATCCGGGAAACTTCATACCAAGTTCGTTTCTACACACTTGCAACTTGCTGATATATTTACAAAGAGCTTGCCGAGACCTCTCTTTGAATCGTTTCGCTCCAAGCTTCGTGTTGGTCCACCCCCACTTGGCTTGCGGGAGGGTAATAACGTGTATCAAGATCTCAAGGATTCACACAATCCTTGAGTTTATTTAAATGTCATATTTATCTTGTATAGAATATATCCTTCCATGTATAAAGGTATATATCTTTTACTATTTTGAATTTCTGTACTTGTATAAATATATGTCAATAATATGAAATCACAATCAAGGGTGATAATTCTTAAACCCTAATACAGATAAAACACAACCGAAATCAATTAATATTCCATAATCTATAGATTCATTATATTTTAAAACCTATAAACCACAATTGAACACATAAACTCAATTAATATTATATTATCTATAGATTTACATTTTATTTTTAAAACCTATAAACCGCAATTAAACACATAAACTTCAATTGAATTCAAATATTGTATTACTTTGAAGGTTGTATTCCACATATTATATAAAATTTTCATACGATTTACACACTTTACATGATTCGCATTTTTTATGTTTCCTTTAATCTTTTAGAATGATAGGTTTACATAGCTCACTTACTATTCATGTTTATTTTGTCATATACCGTATATACGCTACATACTATTCTTTCTATTTACAATATCTATTATTATTCATGACATCACACACTTTTTTTCATATCACACACTTTTACCATAGGTCCTTGGGGAATTGATCTCTTCACCCTAAGTAGAAGTGTAAGTAATGTAAAAGTGTTTATATCTTACATTCCTCGTACTTTGTCTTTGACAAGATTGGATATAGTCGTTTATATTACTTTGAGGTTTGAATAACAAGGTAATGGAAAACAAAAAATGGAAAATAAAATCAAATCCTAAAATAAAAGACCATACTGTGGCATTATGGTGTCCATATGTGTCTCGACTCATGGGACCTCAAGAATTTAAAGCGTTTAGCATCACTTAACTTAGGGTTTGGTTTGGTTGGACTTTTTGGACATCAATGTCCCATTTGAATGTAGTAAATGCAAAAAGGTATTAAGATATATTCATTGCATTCACCAATTTTTGGTCAATAATACGTGCCCTTTTCCAACGGCCCCTTATCCGTTCGACATTTATGTACTTCATTTCTATCAAAAGAAATAACGTAACAGTATAAAATGATAGAAAATATTCTCACATGTTTATTCAAATTATGAATAAAATGATGTAGATTTAAAAATAATTTAAAGAGAGTATATTTCCTGTTAAAAAAAATGTACTTCACTTCTCGTTTTTTAATCAAACACATCATTATAAATTCGACAAATTTACTTTTGAACAAGTTGATCTCCGAGTTATTTATATTTCTAATTGATCAAACGTGTACATTTAAACCGGCCGTGTTTGAAGGTAAACATATTTAGGAAAGTAAATTCCTTAATTACCCTAAATTGATATGCATCGAGAGTTGTAAATATCACACTACTGTCAATGTCACCTTTTCTTCCCCTAATTGATATCTGCATCAAAACACGGGTATCCTACTAGTATATTTAATCATGTTTAATATACAAATCTTTTAAGATAATTAAAATAGGAAAAGAATGAACCGGATCCTATCCAACCCGACCGTGCCAACAAATTACCCATTTGGGCCCATTACCTGACCCACCCATTTTGCCAACTCTAATCATACACACTCACAAACTAGATATTTTATAACACAATCATTGAGATTAACATTACTAATGAACAAGATTTATACTAAATAGGCGAGTACAAAATAGTTATTAATGTCTATCGATTATTAAATGTACCTTGAAGTAACACTGATTCAAACATATCTCAAACAGTGTGTTCCTTCTCAATACTCGCATCTTTACGGGTCATATCAGTTTGACTTTCTTCTTTGACTTTGACCTCATTTGTCAAAGGGGTTTCATTTTGTGAAGAAGCAATGGTTTCTGTAGGTTTTATGTTATTATTTTCTAATGAAACGTGACCCGTTTTCTGTTTAATTTCTGCACATTTGGAGATGATTTGTTCGAGTTCATCGTGTAGATTTAAAGCTTCAAAAAGCATGACATCATCATTGGTTGTAGTTTCTGCTATTCTTTGGATTATAGGTAGAGATTCCTTGCATTTTTCTAACATGCTAATTGTTAGCTCATCCTGCAGCCATAAAATCTGAATCATTTCTTATAATTTTAATATTTTTTGTATGTACATAAAAATGATATAAGAAAGACTTACGTTAATCGGTATTGGCTCAATTCCTGAATCAAGAATGCTAGATAAAAGGTCAAGACTGTTTCTACCAACTAACAGCAGTTCTTTCTTTTGGTCAACAGTTTGACCAGCATAAGTATATGCAGAAGTATTATCTTCTATATCCATTAAATCCAAATCAGGCAACAGGTAATTATCATTCAGTTGCATAGGTTGTTGATAAACAATTGGCTCTGATGTTTGATACCTAGGACTCGTGTTTCCTCCACGTGGGCCCACAGGTATCCCGTTGGTCTTGAGACTCTGTAAAAATGAAAAATATATGCCTACATTTGTTAGTTAAATTATTTTGTTCAACTTCAACACTCTAATTACTCTAACCTAGATCACTATTCTTGTAATCTTGATGTTAATCGCCATTTACTAGTAGGAATAGTATGCAATTCAAAGTTTATTTATAAGCTTTATAAAGTTTTCAATGCAATCTAGGTGTTTATGTGAGCTTTAACAAGAAGCTAACATCTAATTGCAAATATAAAGACCTGATTTTTAATTTTATGGTAATTTGTCTTCATCAGCTCAAACAATTAGATAAAACAGTGTTCGTTAATATTATTTTGTATAGACATAAATGCAAAAAGCAAGTAAGAAATGGAGAAATATGCTTCACCAAATGAGTTTGACGGAAAACAGGCAAATACATAAGCTCTTCAGATTCACCCCAACCCCTAATCAACTGCACCGCCTTCCTCCGATTACGATCATCCGTCCGATCATCCTGAATCATCGCAACCATATCATCAAGCACCTTCTCCGACGCAACCTCCGAGAACACCTTATCACAGTTCGACGTACACGTTTCCAATAGATCAAGGCTCAGCCGTTGACTAACAGCGTTTTTATTCGAATTAATTTTCTTCTTAATCGCTTTCACGATCTCTGTTCCATTGAACTGTTCGTTATTAATCATGGCGCAAATTCTCAAGTTTAATCCCCAATTAGGTTCCTCCATCGTCTCTAACGTGGCTTCGTCGACGATTTTAGATTCAGGTGTCGGAGCTTGTAAAATTTCTTTCATTTTGGTGCCGACGGTGCGGGTGATTTGAACTCCGCCGGTCATTAACCGTTCGCCGAAGGAAGATGAAGCGAGTTTGAATTTGTCGAGTTTATCCATGGTTTTTGTGTGATGAAACTGAAATTGAAATGGAAGTTGAAGATGAAGATGAAGATGAAAACCCTAATTAAGAGTGGGAGTGTGTGAAAAGGGAAAGTGAAAATGGTGTGTGTGATACGTGTGGCGGTTTATTTGGAGGGAATATCGATTATGGTGGATCAGTGATAGGTTGTATTTTAATCTTTAACCGCCTCCTGAATTTAAGGAACTATTTAATTGTATAACATTTTATACATTTAGTGATAACTCTTAGGGTTATCATTATCAAAACTTAAAAAAAAAAATACAATATTTTTTTCTCTATGGGAATCTATATGCGTGCCAAAGGTTATAGTGTCCGATATAATATGTTAAATGGTATTTTTATTAGAGTGAGGGGTATGGTGGCGATACCAACCTCATAATTGCCTAGGTGGCATGTTAAATGGTATTCCCTCCGTCCCACAAAAAACTTCTCATTTCATCCTAAAATTTTATCCCACAAAAAACTTCTCATTTGCTACATTTAACGGGCTCCACATAATAAAAAACTATTATAATTAAGGACCCTACCACTTATTATCCACTAACAATCTTTCTCTCTCTAAATCAATCTTATATTTTAATCACATGTATTACCAATGGCCCACCACTTCCTATCACCTTAAAACTTGTGCAAATATGAAATTAGAAGTTTTTTTGTGAGAGGGAGGGAATATTATTTATCGTGATACTGAGAAAGTAATAAATATGTAATAAAAAAATGCCTAAAAATCTTGAAAATGGGTGAATTCGAAATAGAAGCCTAATTTGGGACATCTGGCCCGTTTGAGACCTTTTAGTGGGCTGATTGCATGGCCTGCCATTTAAAAGTGCATGGCTACAAAATATCATCAAATTTTCAGCATTTTTTTGGAAGAATTCAAGAATTTGAAGTTGGAAATTGAAGCAGAGAAATTAGAAGCTTTAAATTGCGTAAAAGACCAAAATGTCCCTGCGGTAGAACATTTAACAAACCTCATAAAATTCCTTCACTTATCATCACCCCATGAACTACTAAAAGAAAGCATTGCAGTTGAAAAAGTCAACGTTAAAGTCAAAGTTAACCAACCTGATCACCAAACTAACCATATCACCGATCTTGTTTTCCATATAAGGGAAACAATGGTGAATCTTGAAAGCTTTAAAATCATTAATGGTGTTTTGGTTCCTTCATATTTCATCTGCCCGTTATCACTATAACTCATGTTTGACTTAGTAATTGTAGCATCGGGTCAAACTTACGAACGGGCTTCCATCCAAATTTGGTTAAATAACGGGTTCACGAAATGCCCGATAACCCGTCAAACGCTTTCACACACGAACTTAGCCCCGAATTACACAGTCAAAGGTTTGATAGCAAATTGGCACGAAGAAAACCGTGTAAAAGTCAACCGAACCGTTGACCATCCTGAAAAAATCGAAATCTTTATTAGAAGCATATCGGGTCAAAATCGGAAACACGTGTGCTAAAGAAATCGCAGCAGCAACATTATTCAGTCTATCTTTATTAGAAGAATATCTGGTCAAAATCGGTCAATCCGCTGCGGTCAAACCTTTAGTTGACCTTCTCATAACCGTTACTTTACGAGGAAAAAAAGATGCAGCAACCGCTTTATTCAATTTATCAAATTTTCACGAAAATAATGCCCGTATTATAAAAATGTATGAAATTTTCACGAAAACAACCTGTATTTCACGGGCCAAAGAAAAGGTATGAATTTTTTTTTTTTTTTGGTTAAAGTTTCGATTTTTTTCGACTCAAATTGAGAATTTTGAGTATGTAGTTATGTGTGTTGTATAGTTTCGTGCAAGGAATGCATTTTTTTGCGTTTATAATAATGGTAGTTTTGGCCCGTTTAATTATAAATGGGTTTATCGGGTCGAAACAGAACAAAAGCTTAAGATGAAATGGGCCGATCGGGTCAAAAGTGGTCCAAGGTCCAATGATTGACTAGGTCAATTGGGTCGGAAGTCGTCCAATATCTATATTCAGTGCATAAGATCTCCTAAATCACAGGTAAAATTAAAAAAAGAAAACATAGCGTAAAAGGAAACATGTCAAATGTGCCAACAAATATAATTTTTGTCATCATATTGGACAAACTAATTAAAAAAATAGAAATTTTGGACGAAAGTGTTCCAAATCAACCCGTGAAAAAATTATGATTTGAATTGAATGATTCGGTTCATTGAGAGCAATGTTGTGTACTTGTGTTCGATATTTCTTCTATTCACGGTCCTGATTTATTTCAACATTTCCGGTTATGGACCGGACCAAGAACCGGTTTTGCAGTATAGTTCAAACCGAGAATCGGCTCGGTATAGCTCGGTTCAGCCCAGTACACCGTTTCCAGCCGATTTTCGTTCTGCACATATATGTTGGTGTCTAGTGACATGCTTTTATAATTTATGTCTCAACCATCAAATGTAATATATTTTTTTTATAAATAGTTAATTTTCTATTTTACTCGAAAAAAATAAAATAACTTATCACTCTTTTCAAACATTAAAAAATCTGAATTTGTCTTTGTCCAAATTTTGAAGGAAAATTTTGTTTAATGTTTGAGTAGAATATTAGTAGCCGTAATTTCTTGAAAAATGGATTATTCACTAAACCAACGAATAACGTGTTTTTTCATAATCACTTGTCTTTTATTATTATCCTAACTTAATTAAAATACAACAACTTGGTTTTATATAATATCGATTATATGTGTTTCACTAAGAGTTCGAAGAACAAAAATGCGACCACTTAGTCAATTTTAACGAGTAATTTTATATAGATAACACGAGTAATTTATACTTGTTAATAAGCTCGCATTATATTTTCTAATTTGCAAATCATATCCTTAGGTTTACGGTTGAAAGAAAACTTTTGTCTAAGCCATCAAAATTCAACAACCACCATTTTTATTATTGATATTTTTAGGTTGTTTGTTAGCATCTAACATAAATAAAAATTTAATTGCGTGAGGCGTCTTCTAATGAAGATATTAAGATAGTTTACAAAATAAACCCTAAGACGGCTCCCAATGGTTTGGCAAACGGATACCGTCAGTTGTTGCCAAATTAGCGCTACGTCAGCTCACTCTCCAACAGACACTAAACTAATGTACACATGCCAACATTACCACTTTCCTTTAATTTTTTAGGACCCACCATTACAAAACACACACACAAAATACCCCCTTGAACCACCCATTCAACTGGCGACACACAAACCGTCATCCTCAAACCGGCGTGGCTCAAACCGGCAGCAAAGTGGCGAGGTCGTGCCAACGGTGCCACCAAACCGGCAAAAACCGGCTACAAAGGGACGGTGCCCCATGGCACCCGTCTAACTCTCATTTGAAACACGATTTATCTGTTAATTAATTCGTTTCCATCCTGAGAATGTGATAAATTGTTTTATTTTAAACCAAAATGGGAATTCTGGAAAGGGACAATTTAGTCAATTAACATAGAATTGTCATGTCAAGAAATGAAGTAACAAATGCAGAGAAAAGATTGTTGAAAGCATTCAGAACAGTAAGCAGAAAGAAAACACCATACACTACCAAGTACCATCCATCCCATCATATTTTCTGTTTCTATTTTTATTTTAAAGAGTCAAATATGACGTACTAAACCTATACTTTACACCTCATATGTACAAATACTACAGAGATAATGTTAGAATATTTCCAATACATAAGATTGTAAATATTTATTTAAATTGCCACCTATATTTTCTCATAAATTTGATAAATAATTTTTTAAAAGAGTTTTTACTCCAATACATATATATTTAAAAAAAGCTTATTTTGTATCTTGAGAATGATTTATAAAATAAAAAGTTTTTGAAGCAATTTTTTTTTCTTCTAAAATCTCACTTTTCTCTAATTTACTTATACAAGAGGTAAATAACTTTATAAAACCTTCCATTGGAGATGCATGCTCTCTGTTAATTGAAATTTTTACTATTCTAACTATTAAAAGTATAGTATTGTAATATAAACTTACAAAATGATCAATTTAATATTCTAATTCATTAATTTGTTTACATTTTCTTACATAATTTGTTATACTAAAAAATAAAATTTATCTTAATATGCTGAAATTAGAATAAAATGATATGAGTTTTTGTTTTGTTTACTGTTTATATTTTTGGAAAATCCATTTTTGACTTTATAAGATTACTAGCTACAAAACCCGCCCGATGGGCGGGTATGCTGTAAATTTTAGTATGTAAAAAAATATCCAAAAACTTTATATACTTTTAAATGACATAATAATCGATAGATGTGATGATGATTTTGTACAAAAAAATGATAAATGAAGAAATGTTACATATAAATGTTACATATAGTTATTTGTTTCCTTCGCTGATTGATCTTTTAAATATTTATTTGTTTCCTTGTATGTAGGATCTTTTAAATAGTTATTTGTATGTACGATATTTTAAATAGTTATTTGTTTCCTTGTATGTAGGAAGCCGTATATGGAGCATATGAATGTAGACCGTAAGCCGTACCATTCGTTTGCCGTATATGGAGCATATGAATATGAATGTAGACCGTAAGCCGTACCAGATTCATTTGTATTAGTGCAAATGACGTGGACCAACCAGGGAATTCCAAGTGGCATTATGGACGAATAGGAATGCTTGGAATTACCATGGTGTCAAACCCTCTTCAAATTTAGGCCTCATATATAGGGTAGGATACTTATTGTATCTTTAATTGTAGCTAAACATTTTTTTTTATAAAATATTCTGGTTTTAAGGGCTTCTCTTTGGTGGTTGAGTTTATGCTGGTAATATATATGATCTAACTGTTTTTATGATCGTTTTCAAACTTTTACTTGACCGTCTAATAAAGTTTACTCAGGTAGAGATCAAAGAAGTTATTTAATAACATATTACCATTAGAAAACTAATAAGAAACAAACTACAACAAAAAAAAAAAAAATTCATGTGCAAATCGTACAATAAAAAACTAGTACTAATATACTCATAGTAATAAAGTAATAAGTAGAAAGTTTGAGGAGTTTATTTTTTTTTACCAAATTACAGTTATAGAAGTTTGTGTGCCCTATTATAGGAAACCCAATATGAATCTTTAAACACAAAGCCAGCTCTGTTTATCTTCCCAATATCTTGTGCAATCTACTATTCTTTTCCACTCAAAACCTTCAAAATCCCATCAATGGCAGCAGCTCACCTCTACATCAACACATCATCCATTTCTGCACCATCAATCTCTTAAAAACACCTGTTTACGCTAATACGTACACACACACACACACACCAGGTGTTAAGTTTCTCACAGTTCTTGTGATTAAAAAGGAAACCCTACAATCCAAAAGACAGACCGCAAAAAGGAAATAAAAGAAAAATAATTGTAACCCAAATCAGGAAAACCCATCAGATTCAAGAAAAAAGAAACCTTTAATGGATCCTTACACAGAAGTAGAAACCTCCGATAACAACAACCACCAAAACCCTAATATTGTTTTATCAGTTTCTTCTTCTTCCACTTCACCGTCGGCAGCCACCACTCCCAGCCGTTACGAAAACCAAAAACGCCGTGACTGGAACACCTTCTGCCAGTACCTGAAAAACCACCGGCCACCGCTCGCACTTCGCCGGTGCAGCGGCGCCAACGTTCTTGAGTTTCTCCGGTATCTTGATCAGTTCGGTAAGACTAAAGTCCACACGCCGGTGTGTCCGTTTTACGGTCACCCGAACCCACCGTGTCCTTGCCCGTGTCCGCTTCGACAAGCGTGGGGCAGCTTAGATGCTTTAATCGGCCGTCTCCGGGCAGCTTATGAAGAAACCGGCGGTCAGCCGGAGATGAATCCGTTTGGTGCTCGAGCTGTTCGGCTTTATCTCCGAGAAGTTCGAGATCTGCAATCGAAAGCGAGAGGAATCAGTTATGAGAAGAAAAAACGAAAACGACCTCAAACACAAGAACACATTCAACAGTTTGAAAATATTTCATCGTTTCAAGGCTTCCCTCTCCCACCAACAGATGATCATAGTTGAATTCCACGTGTTTAGGGTTTTCATTATTGAAAAAAAAAGTTATCTAATTTTGCTTGTTAAAACTACTTAATTATCTGATTAGTTACGAGTGAATTAAGAGCATTAAGTTGCTAAGTATTCCAAGCTTCTTATTATTGCGTTTAGATAAACAAGATTGGTTGCTTATTTATGAGAGAAATAAGTAGAATAAACGGTTTAATAAGAAACAAAAACAATGTCTTGGAAGTGATATTTCATTTCTTACAAAACCCTTGATTTTATGTTATGATCTTGTTGGGAAAATTGGAACTACCAGATTAGTTCTTTTGCTAGGACTAGTTTTACTTTTCATGTTTTGATTATGCAGCAAGTTGAGTTGTAGTTGCAGGAGTTTGCAGTTGCACTGATAGTTGTATTAATTGTACTTTTAAGATAGTTTCGGAACACAAATTGTATGTTTTGTAATCTATTTTTGGTTTAATCAAGATCATGTATGGAGTATCCAAGAGCAAGACATTAATCAACTAGGTCGATTTAATCAAGATTATGTGGTGTACAAATAAACTCCATTTCTTTAAGGCTTGTTTTTTAAACTTCACTTGTAAAATTACATTTTCTTTTTAAGAAAATATTAATTAGCATGACATTAATCAACTAGCTCGATTTAAGAGTTGATAAATATTTGATGATTTGCAGAAGAAAAAAAACTAGTCAATTTGTTCAAGTGGAGTTAATGTGATAAATGAATTCTTTGTCATTGAATTTTTGTTTTTTTGTAACTTTGTTTTTACTCAAGATTTTTAATTTACTTATATTGATGTAAGATGTAAGATATTGTCTAAAATTTATAGATCATGATTTTAAGTTCTCTCGGAGAAAAATTAATTAGATTAGGTGCCTTTTAAAAAAATGTATTACTTCCTCCGATTCAAAATAAGTGATACACTTTGCATTTCACGGATTTTGAGGCAAAAGTTTATAATGATGATTAAATTAGATTAATTGGATGATTAGTGGGGAATGGGTCCCACACTTTTTAAATATAGTTGAGTTAATGACGTTTAAAAGTAAAAGTAAGGGTAAAGAGGTCTTTTCACCTTTTTAAAGTAGATAGTTAGTGGGTGTGGGTTCCACTATTTTTTGCAAAGTAAGATAATTTTTCAAAGTGTATCACTTATTTTGATACATCCTAAAAAGGAAAGTGTATCACTTATTTTGAATCGGAGGAAGTATAACTTTTTCTTATTAGTGATTAACATTTCCCATCGACCAAGGAGATATATATTAAATGATTAAACATTATTCCTCAAGTGTTTTTAGGGCAGAGAGCTTTTTTATATAGATTTTTATTAGTTTAATGCAGCACGTGTAAATACTTAATTAAACAAGTATTAGTTTTTCTTAGCTTAATTCATCATATAATATCATAGTGTACGTAGTACATAATATTAAGTCTTTGCATCATCATATTCCCTCAAGATGTTTTTTTGTATAAATTATATTTTTTTTGTATATCATTTAAAATAGTTTCGATTCTGTTCTGAATTTCTGATTGATACAACAAATATTTTATAATAAACTAGGATAAACCCCGCGCGATGCGGCGGGCTGCGAACTATATAAACCTGGCGATTAAAAGTCCATTGGTTTCCTAAACGTAAGTCCATTGGCGATTAAAACTTTCTGTAAAATAAAACGTAAGTCAAACATTTAATGAGAGTGTAAAATAAAACGTAAGTCAAAGATTGTTAATGAGATAGTAATTTAAGAAACGGTTTTAATAATAAAATTTATTTAGATTAAAGTTTTGAAATTTTATATAAGATTGTTCATGATTAAGTGTAAACGGCGCATAAATTAATAATTATAATCCCGAAAATACTGCATAACAAAGCTAATCCGAAAATAGTGCATAAATTCCTTAAATACTGCATTGAATAAAAGAGGTGCCTAATTACGGTGGAAGTTATTAATATAATTAATGGCTAACAAAATTATAACAAAAAACTACATGGCCCAGTGGTTATCACCTTGGTTGATGTCCATCAGGTCTTGGGTTCGAATCTCGGCTATGACACATTTATTTTGAATTTTGAAGGGTATTTAAACATTGCTAAAAAAGGAAGTGTTGATTTAGAAATATCTTAAACCCTTTTTAAAGTAGTAAGATGTTGAGGTTGATGATAATCTTTTTGCCACAACTAACTTATATTGCCATACAAATTGCCACTCTTAAAATTGTATATTAATTCATACTTAATATTTTTATTGATTTTATTTTATTTGATCAAAGTAATTTTGAAATAAATGATGATATTACCATATAAGAGTTGTATTCAAGGAGGTCAATTATTTTTATGAAGTCCCGAGAAATAAATCTCAATTATTTTTATTTTTGATTATTTTTATTTTTTAAATATTTTTTTCATTAATAACACATAATGTGATTGCATACCGAATCACTTGTGATAGTATACTGAATCACATGTGATTAAACTAAAATATCAAATATGATTAAGTATAGAATCACATGTGATTATGTAATACAAGTAATTATCAAATCAATATTATTTTTTACCAAAAATAAATAAATATTATTTTAAAATAAAAATAAAAAAAATTAATTTTTTTTAAAAGTGTCAAATGATCAAAATACCCCTTCATGTATAAAATATGTGATTTCCTTAGATCCTATTGATCAATGGTTGAGATTTGTTCCCCGAGACTTCTTAAAAATAATGGAACTCCTTGAACGTTTCTCTACCATATAAAATTTAATAAATTTCATAGATTAATTGTTTTATAGATACAAAAATGAAAATAATATGTTTTTCTTAATAAGAGTCAATAATTTGTTTCCCTTCAAGGATTCAACAATATGTTCTCATCTCACAAGATCCCGCAAATTTTGGTAAACTGAAAACCTGAAGATTGATTTTCGGATTTGAAACAAACCGGTGGGACCGGGTTTCTTCCAACCGGTCCAATCAAGTATTTGTACAAATGACCAATATTTACCCCTGAATCCCTGATTGCCCACACGTTTGTTTCCCATAACTTATTTTCAGTGATACCTCTCAGTTTATTGAATAATTTCCAGCTCACCCCTTTATTATTCAGTGCTGTATTTTTATTTTTTATCTTGTTAAGTTTCCTATATATCTCAATTCCGATCATAAATTAACCAATTGATCTAGATCAACTGGCCACCAAGGGTTGCTTTGAGAGTTTGACTTCAAGAGGTCTTGGGTTCAAGACTTGTTGGGAGCATTCTTTAGGAGAATAAAAGGTGGTGGAGTTTATTCCCCATAAAAGGAGATATGTTCGAGGAATGCATACTGCCCATTTAGATGTCACTGCATATGTCGAACCACTAACTTACTAATTTGCCGTTCAAAGAAAATAAAAAAATCCGATCATAAATTACGTTGTAAGAGACCTACAAAGGTCCATAGAGACAATATGAAATAAAAAATGGTTTAAAAAAGAAAGTTAGTTACTAGGACATGAGGTTAAAACCTCAAAAAGTATTAACTATATTCTAAAATCATTAGTATCCGTATGGATGTACATATATTAACCTTTGGTTTTGCTACTTAGTTGTTATACCAACATGGAATTTTCATTTGAAAATACTTTTTTGTTATTAAGATGTTTAAACATAATACTTTTAGTCGTTTTCATGATTTTAGTATCTTATTCTCGTTAAAGTTTACAAAAATGTGAGTTTAATAATGATGTTTTTTATGAGGACTGAATTTGGGAGATTGAACATAAATGAGGGAGTAAAGTATAAAAGTAGTAGCAATGGTCATATGCCGTACAAGAGAGTTTTTGTCGTGTGTAGAAATAAAAGCCTATGCCCATTTTGGCCCTTTTCTAACCCATTCTCCGTCAAATCAAACTGACACACCTTTTTCTTTTTCATTCGATTTCAATGATCACATTTTCATAATCTAGAAGTTAAAAAATGTTAAATCCATTTTTTTTTTTTTGAAAATGGCGAAAAAAAAGAAGGAAAATGATAATAACAACCCTTATAATAACAAAAGATAACCCCTGAATTTTAGGAATATTACTTTTTTAATCAATGTACAAGCTTTTTATGCATGTTAGTGACAACCCTAAGGGTTGTCATTAACAAAACCCAAAAAAAATTAAAACAAAAGGAGTTTTGACAATTTATCACCTTTAAGGAAGAGCACGAGAATTAAGTCAACTAACATAAAAAAAACTAGCAAATACCTAAACAAAGATGTAATTGTAATTTGGCATCTCACTGTATTTATGAGATCGGGAAGTTGGATGCTTCTAATATTTCCGGTGTGCAGGATCTGCTTGATTGAGGGGAGGTTGCTAATCTTAACGGTAATTGTCTTCAAGGCTTTATGGCAGTTAACTTTACCTATTTTTGGGTTCTTTGGAAATTTCGTAACAACAAGGTTCTTAAATCCTCAAGCAGTGGGTATTTGAAGGATGTCTTAGTTGTTAGTCAGTTACAAGCTTTTTCTTATTTTTGGATTAAAAATCATTCTAAATGTAACCTAGACAATAGGTGGGATATGTGGTGTAATATGCCATGTTCTTGTTTTCAACTTTGTATGTTTTTCTAACTTCCCGCTAGCGTTTAATGTTAGTTGCTTGTGGCGGGTTGGGTGATGACAATGTTGAAGCTCAATTTGTCTCAAGTTGGCTACTAGGGATGGCCTTGGGGTTTTCCTTCAAGAGGTCTGGGTTCAAGCCTTGTTGGAGGCAAAACTTGGAGATAATCGTTGATGGGGTTTATTCCCCATACGTGGAGTGTTCGAAGGAAGGCATACTGCCCCATGTGGATGTCACTGTCTAGACTCGAATCACTAACTTACTAACTTGTAGTTAAAAAAAACAAAAGAAAAAGAAAAGAAGTGAATAATTATGCCTTTTGAATTTCAGTTATATGTATGCAAAGCGGCGGATAATTAGTGAATGACAACTCTTCTACTTCATATTTAGAACAAAATGATGTTCACAATATAAAAGTAAAATAATCATTTAATTATATTATAAGAGGCCGTTAGTAGGTATGGGCTTCATTAGCTCTTACTAAATAAAGTAAGTATTAAATTGTATCATTTATTTTAAAATAGTAAAAAATGAAAAATATATTACTTATTATGATACAGAGAGAAGTTTAAGCTAACTTTTAAATATTAAGACGCTATACAGAATACTTTCATTCTTTTATACTTCCTTCGTTTCAAAATAATTGACAAACTTTTCATTTTTTACATTTTCAAAATACGTGATATACTTTGATAATTTACCTTATTTGGTAAAAGGTATGTGACACACTCACACACACACCAACTAACTATACTTTTACTTTTAATTATCATTTAGGTAACTTTATTCAAAATACCTGAGACAAATTCCCTACTAATCATACATTATAACTTCATTGAACCCTTATTACAATTTTGACGTTAAAACTACGAATTAATCACGTATCACTTATTTTTAGATGGATGAAGTATCGAATTTTAGAAGGGAAATGAAATAATGCGCTGCAACTCACACGATTCGAAGACTCTACGGATGTCCAACGGATTTCTTTTTTCTTAGTATATGGGCTTGGGCTTGGGCTTTTATTAACACTCTATTGACCATTTGAATAAAAGTAAAAACTAAAAATAATGGTCTTGGTAGCCTAATAAGACAAATACAAATACTAAAATCTTAATCCTTAAAAACATAAAATTGTATCATAAACTGACATAATCTAGTGTATAGTCTTGTTAGTACGTGTAAAATCTTAATCATTTATACGTATTTTGAAATTACTAATATGTCCTAGTACTAATTATAACCTTCATAAACAAAATAACATTAGAATATGCCAGTAAATCTAAATTAAATCCAAACTCAAATCAATTTTTTTTGTTAATCATACATATAAAATTAACCTCTTCATTATAATAATATAATTAGTTGGAAATTATATGCAAAGACAATAACGAGGACACATAAATCCGAGTAACGTGTAACTCGAATATTTGAAAAACATCCACATAATAAATTGAAATGCTTATACTAAAATAATTTTGTAATAGTATCCACTACTTTGTACTAAGTATCTGAATAATCTCAATGTATAAGCACCAATGTTTTAAAACATCTGTTTTTACTTGTCGATTTAGTATGATGGTTGGGTTATAATTTAACCACTTGAACCGACAGGTCAATCCGGGTCAAATCGTCTGATTTTTCATGGCTTGGTTTCTAAAATCGCCATATTATCTTCTAAATCGTCTGATTCGGTTTCCTATTTCAACGAATCAGCCGGTCACAAACGAGATTACATGTTACAACCGGTCACAAACGGGTTCTGTGTCGTTCGGGTCACCAAGTTTCACAAAAAAATCACCGGGGTTGCAACGGGCCATTAATGAGTAAAAACATGTATACTTTTGATCTACTCTCTTCATCATGTCCTAAGTGAACTGTTCGGGTCAACCCGTGTTTAAAACACTGCATATATATGAGTACTTCTATTCATGTACACATACATATCTATAATTATTCATAACTGATTTCTAACATATTTAACTAAATATGTTCGTGCACAAATATTTAAATTTAAAATGAAAAATAGAATTTTTTTCACTAGGAATTTCATACGTGGTTATAATTAATTGGCAATCTGTTGGCAGTCCATCAGAAATTGATGTTTTAGCGACGATTTTCCTACGTATGTTTTCGCCTCTCAAATCTCAATGAGCCGTAGATTAGTCGCTAGTTTTTGGGGTTATAGTTCTGTCAGAAATTCTACGGTAATTCAACGAAAATTTTCAACGGAGCCCATTTATTTTGGCAATACCAGATTTATAAGATCAACGATAAAAATAGAATATTGCAACTACTTTTTTACGATTGAAAAAAATCAATAAAATGTAAGCTTAATTTAACTTAGATAAGTCAATTATCTTATAAGCTGCTTAAATAAGTTTTCCCAAATAACCTCTTATAAGAGCACAAGTTATCGTTTGATGTAAAGACATTTTTACCCTAACTCGTTTAACATTCATGTAACGTATACCCCTCTAGGAAAAGAAAAAAAAAACCCCGCAAGCGACACATTGTTCTCTAATGCACAAATAGAGTTAACAAAAATCATAATAGATAGCATCATATATATTCGTTCGTATATATTGAAGTTCTCTACATCCTAATCACTTCATAACGATCATCCTATATATATCATCGTTGCTTACACGGTGTTGATTTTTTTTGCTTAATTTGAGGAGAGGGAATGAAGAAATATATGAAACAAAACTACAAAAGTGTATAAGATGAGAAAAATAAATTAGGTGATTTCCTTAGAATACGAAGATTGGAGGAGTACGTTGTGTTTGATCAAGTTTTTTTTGTATTTTTCTTGTTTTAGATGTCAGAGATCAATAAGAAACGTTATGATTGTAGTTAAATATGGAAAAACAAATAACACGCTAACATAAGATAAGCTTTTGTTGTTTACGCATTGCATAAATTAAAAACATGAAATAATGACAAAGGTGGTGACCTAGTGGTTGAAATTAGTTTCCGTAGAGGTGAAATTCTCAATCCATAGGATCAAAAAGAGAATAGAGGTTCCCCGCTGACGGCAGGTGGTTCTCTGGGATTAGTCGACTAGCAAATTAAGTCGGAAGCGGTTAAAAAACACGAAATAAAGTATTACACTAATTTATAAAATGAAACCAATAAGATTTACAAACACAAATAAACCTACGTATGTACATATAAATACAATCTATTAATATACCAAATTAATCACTTGGTTCAAACCGAAATCAAACTCAAGACACTCAATAATGAAATGAAGAAATTAAATGTTCTTACCTTAGTTTTCTATACCTAAAACACTTAAGTTTGCATAATCAAATACTACTCGAAGAACACTATGCCATTATGATTATCCTCATCTTCAAATTCCATGTCTTGTAGATTATTGGAAGGGAGATAGTCATCCAAACCAAGATCATATAACAAGTCATATTGATCTTCCCCCTTATTATTTGTTCTTATAATTATTTGGTCCATAGACTCCTTCAAGGTGACATCATGATCTTGAGGTTGTTGGAGAAGATTTGAATGGTTGCATTGTTGTGGTGACATGCCAAAGTAATTTTGGTGGTGGTGGTGTTGGGTGGCTAACGGCGGACTTTGATTGGAAAGGGTGGCGGTGGTGGTGATTGGGTGGTGGAGGGGGTGGTGGTGGACACAAGGTGGTGGCCGGCAACCGGTTGTAATGGTAGGAGATGTTTTAAGATTTGGTGAAGTGGCATTATAAGTTGTGTTGTGACACATCTCTTGTGGACAATGTTCCATGCTATTGTCTCCCTTTGCTTTGTAAAACACTCGACATAGAACCCAATCTTCCTGTTCATTGAACACAAAAAAAATAAAATAAAAAAATAAAATACAATGTTAATCAATTAACTAGAATATGTTCGTCAAGAAACCCCATATCTAAGTAAAAAATTATCCGAAAAAATATGGGTTTTCATGAATTAGTTAATAGGAGTGATTTTTCACGACACTTTTAATCTATATACCACAATAACTGCTTTATTTATTTTTGTAAATTACGGTATAGGCATAAAAAAATATGGTAAATGAATTGATTCCCTAATTAATTGATGTTACCTTGGGTGGAACACAAGGGTTTTCAAGACGAAATTCATGCATGATCCAACCAGTTTTAACCCCATTTGGAGCTCGGTTCTTGTAAAACACTAAAGTCTTCCTCATTCCCACGATGACACCTGTCCTTTGATCCACAACCGTCCGATCTTTTCCGGTAGCTTTCCAATATCCAGTCGTGGTGGCTCTGTTAGTACGATATCCTGTGGCATACTTGCGATCACGAAAGCTAAAGAAATACCACTCGCTTGAATTAAGTTTCGCCGTCTCTTTAATTAACATAAAAAGAAAAAATTAATAAGTAATTAATATCATTTAATATATGTCATTAAAGACTTAACCAAAAAGACAACAAATGCCTTAAAATGACATACGAGTTTGGACAAAAAGTGGTCAATTAAGATGGAGAATTAAATGCAGTGTTTCTTGGAGAGGATTCAAATGAGAGGATAAAAGACATGATGCAGATTGCTGGTACAATGTCAATTTCAGAATATGTCCTTATTAGCACTACCAATGATGTGTATGTGACAGAAAATATGTTTCCATCCACCAACTTATAATATAGGTCACATGTATATACGTACGTATATATGCTTAATTAATTAATTAGATCGATTATTATTCGTATTATTTGATACTTTTACTGTTGGAACGTACTGTCTACATAAATCACGGCTAATCGTTTCTTTTTTAGTAAGGAACACGCTAAGCGAAAAACACATCACGATAGTTTTCGTTGAGTGTCGATAATTGTTGCTCCTTTTGTAAGGAATCCTTTGAAGAAAGCAAGATATGGCTCAAAAGACCATCTTATCCAAATGTTGCTTTTTATTCCATTCACTCCAAGATACATAATAGTCTTTTTAATAGTAAATTGAAGGGTATGATTTGATAAAAGGAATATAATCAAATTGATTGATTGTGGTGATAGATGCATACATTAATGTAATTATAATTTTTAAAAGATACATATAGAGAGGGGTAGGGGAATAAACAAAATTTCTTGATTCCATATGTACAAGACTAAAAGGTGCTTTTGAAGTTTGTCAAGAAAGTTTGTGTTCTTTATTATGACTATGTTATGATATTAAACACAAATAATCGAATCTACACAAAATTAAGGCTTCAAAATTCCCTGTTAATATTTTATCCATCTACATGCATTGTATCATACCTTGGATTCTGATTTGAATATATAGATATAGATACACACATATGTACATGTGTGTGATGTATCTATATATGTGTGTAATATACAAAAGTTTGTGTATCAGCTTTAATTTGGCATCGTCAATTATATGTAACATATATTTTACTAATTGGTTGTCACCATGCCTAACATGTTCACTGTCTGCTTAAAACCAAACAAACCATGCATTTCTTTCCCCAACTCCATCATCACTAAAGAAACATAAATTGTTATTTCACTTGCATGTATAATTCTTTAGTTTCACTTTCGTTTTTCAATTTTGCTACTACTTTATATCCAACAATTAAGGTCACTAAATTTATAGTAACATGTTAAATAGGTCACTTTGGACTACTAGCGACCAGAAAATCTGTCACTAATATATATACCAAGTGACTTGTTTAACCGGTTACCCTAGAGTTAACCAAATTAATAGTCCAAGATTTTAACCAAAAAAAAAAAAAAAAAAAAAACTGACCAGGAAGCTGCCATGGCTCACAAGTATGAAGATCAATCTCCACTAAAGTTCCCTTAAGAACATCTTCATTTGCTATCTTTTTATAAAGATAGTGGCAAACCAACTCTTCATCACTAGGGTAAAACCGAAACCCTGGTGGCAGTGTGGCTCCAATATCTCTCAAACCCATATCTTGAAACTAATTAAACAGATTAATTAAAACCTTGCTTTTGGTGGGATTAAGTATCGTGATTAAAGCATGTTATTAATTGGTTAGATAACTGCTTAAAGATTTTGTTTTAGGAAGCAAGAAAGGTGCAGAAATTGGTGATAATTACAAGGTCGAATCAAGAGGTTTTGTAGTAGGTGTTTGTAATGTGGTTAGTATGTAGTGAGTTTATAGTAATAAAGAAGAAAAGGGGTGCTTTATATAAGGGGATGAAGGTTGAAATGCGGGGACCTA
The DNA here is from genome assembly GCA_963853835.1 of Calendula officinalis. NCBI lineage: Eukaryota > Viridiplantae > Streptophyta > Magnoliopsida > Asterales > Asteraceae > Calendula > Calendula officinalis. The sequence continues at coordinate 100,614,168 of OY970821.1, forward strand.
CCATGTAACATGATAATTGATTTTGCTATCATAACTTTTAATGATTATACCACACTGTACATATTTTACAACTAATTAGTACAAGTATATTAAGTTTGGATGTGGTACATATCTTAAAAGTTGTGGTAAGAAAATCACCCCTTATGTAACATGGGTTAGTTTGTATAACCTCTTAAAATTTCTAGAATAGTGTTCAATTTTAAAAATTAAAATTTTGAATTTCTTTTATTGTTGGAAATACATGTAAGAAAAAAAATGTAAAATGAACTGTTGATATCTATCAGTTTTTTCTTGGGTCCGCTTCGGTAATAAAATGTATATTTGCCACCAAGAATTCCTTAATGTGAATCTTTATTCTAATAATTTATTAGAGAAATGATACTTTTTCCTACTTTTTCTTCTTACTCATATGTCTATATACTTTTGAACTTATCCACTAATTCTATTTCCTCATATCATTCATTGATTTTGACACTTGTCATGATCACATGGGTGGAATATGCATAGAAAAAAAAGTGTAGGAAAAAATACCATTACTTGATTTGTGATTATGCTTGTATAGTTCGTTATTGTTTCTGAAGGGGAACTTTCAAGAAAAACCAAAGTCACAAGAAATCAATACCTGTCACTCCATGGTGTGCTTTACTGTTCTAGTTTCCAACTTTAATTAAATGTTTAATTAAAATATTAACTTTATGTATATGCACCCACAAGTTTATAATGAAAAATAACTCGTTAGCTCGTGTAATAACTTGAATTCTACTATCTAATGAAAGACTAGACTACAGTCGTTAGCAATTGCTCAATTTGGATCAATTCAACCAATCAGAGACAATAGTTGTTGCCCGTAATGATATCACCCTTTATTTGAGGCACCTATTTTTAATTTTCAATTTTGATCAATTTAACCAAGAGGTAAACTAACTTTATTTGTAACAATGTAATAATCTATGTATAATAGTTCACGCGAAAATTATATTTTTGCGAAAACTGCAACAGCTGAAAAATTAAGTGTTAATTCACATATTATAAAACTAGATAATTAAAGTCTTGTGTTTATACATAAATTAATAGTTTGTTATTCAATCTATAAAAAAAAAAACTCGAAAATAACTACATATTCCAAGGCATACTATTAGGAGTTAATTATAGTAGTTATATTGTTGATATTGTATTTAATTCGTTTCCTTATCATCTCCTCTAATTATGGAGACTTTATTGTAATTATGTTATATAATGAATTACCCTTCTCTAAAATCATTAGAGGTTTTGACCATATTGTTTACATGGTATCAGCCTTCTTTTTCCTCCCCACCAAAAAATTCGTAAGATTTTGGTAACCCTAAATTTTCCTCCTAGTCCCCCCTTGCATTGTTTTCTGTTCGGCATCTCTAATTATTCCGATCAGTTCATTACAACCTTCTTCTCATTCCTTCCAATGGCTACCACTGCGTCATCCTCTTCATCAAATACCGATTCTCTCTTCTCAATGAATACCGTTTTACATATGATGACAATCAAATTAACGTCAAGCAATTATCTTTTGTGGCGTAATCATATTGTTCCGATATTCACCTACAAGAAACTACTCAGTCACATTACCGGCGATGACGTTGCACCTCCTACCAACATCAATGTTGACGACAAATCAGTGCCCAATCCCGCCGCAACCACCTGGTTCGAAGTCGACCAGCGCGCAGTTATTCTGCTGCAATCATCTCTGACCGAGGAAGCCGCCGCTGAGGTGATGGGTCTGTCCACTGCTCGACAGATCTGGACAGCTCTGGAGGCTGCTTATAGCAATACTTCCGTCGAGAGAATACACTCCTTACGTGATGATCTCCGACAATTAACGAAAGGCAACTCAACTGTTTCTGATTTTTCTCGCAGGTTTAAGGCAATTTGTGATCAATTATCGGCGATTGGTCATCCGGTTCTCGACATAGACAAAATACACTGGTTTTTGTGTGGTCTCGGTCCATCCTATGAGACTTTTTCGACCGCTATTAGGGCATCCAAACCTGCCCCTGTGTTTCGAGACCTTGTGAGCCAAGCAGAAAGTCACGAACTATTTTTGGTGTCACTCCATGGGACTTCTACTGCAACGGCTGCCTTTCATGCTCAATCACATTCACCACAGCAGCCGCAACATTCTGCTCGATCTTCAAACAATTATCGAGGTCGTGGACGAGGTCGTGGTCAAAATAAAAGAACCCCACATTGTCAACTATGTCGTACCAATGGGCACTATGCATCTTCGTGCCCCGGTCTTGCCTCCTATGCGAATCAAGCATCTCCTTTGAATGATGACAACCTTGTTAAAGCCTTTCATGCTCAATGTCATGTCAATAATAATTCTCCCGATTGGCATGTGGATTCGGGAGCTACGGATCATATGACATCCTCATGTGATTCTCTTCACCATTCGGTCACATATAAAGGTAACACTCAAGTGGTATTTGGTAATGGCAAAACTTTACCCATTACTCATAAAGGTTATTCTAATATTCGTTCAAATATATCTTTGCAAGATGTCCTAGTTATTCCTAACCTCACAAAGAAATTACTATCTGTGAGCAAACTAACCACTGATCATCCAATTGATGTTTTGTTTTCTCAACCGTTTTTTCATATTCAGGACAGGAAAACCCAAAAGGGTCCAGCTAGCGGTAAATGTGAGAATGGCCTCTATGTGCTTAAAGATGATCATCGGGCCTTTATTGCTTCCACCTCCCCTAATAAGGAGTCCTATGAATTATGGAATACCCGTTTGGGTCATGTCTCGTTTGATGTCATTTCTATTTTGAATAACTTTGTAACATCCCAGAATCCCGTAGCATGATATTGTCCGCTTTGCCCACCGGCGCACGGTTTTGTTCTTGGTATGAACCACTCCACCCAAAAGGCATTCGTCCCACATTGGTTGGAGAGGGGAACGAAACACTCCTTATAAGGGTGTGGATACCTCTCATAGCATGAGGCCTTTTGGGTGGAGTGGTCCATACCAAGAACAAAACTGTGCGCCGGTGGGCAAAGCGGACAATATCATGCTACGAGATTCTGGGATGTTACAAGTGGTATCAGAGACAGGCCCGGACCAATGTGCACAACGAGGGCGTTGTGTCCCAAGGGGGGAGAATTGTAAGATTCGTCCCACATTGGTTGGAGAGGGGAACTAAACACTCCTTATAAGGGTGTGGATACCTCTCTTAGCATGAGGCCTTTTGGGTGGAGTGGTCCATACCAAGAACAAAACCGTGCGCCGATGGGCAAAGCGGACAATATCATGCTACGGGATTCTGGGATGTTACAAGTGGTATCAGAGTCAGGCCCGGACCGATGTGCACAACGGGGGCGTTGTGTCCCAAGGGGGGGGGAGAATTGTAAGATTCGTCCCACATTGGTTGGAGAGGGGAACGAAACACTCCTTATAAGGGTGTGGATACCTCTCTTAGCATGAGGCCTTTGGGTGGAGTGGTCCATACCAAGAACAAAACCGTGCGCCGGTGGGCAAAGCGGACAATATCATGCTACGGGATTCTGGGATGTTACACAACCACCGGGTTTTGCTAATCCGCAATACCCTAATCATGTATGTAAATTATCCAAAGCCCTCTATGGATTAAAACAAGCCCCTCGTGCTTGGTTTCATCGGTTAAGCTCCTTTCTTACATCTTACGGGTTTATGTGTAGTAGAGCCGATACTTCACTTTTTATTTTTTCCAATGGATCGAATATCGTGTACCTCTTAGTGTATGTTGACGATCTTATTCTTACCGGAAACAATGAGGTCGTTATTAATACCTTTATTGATCGCCTCAACCGTGAATTTTCAATTAAAGACTTGGGTGATCTTAATTATTTCTTAGGCCTTGAAGTGATTCATACCGATAATGGTCTCTTTCTCACTCAAGCCAAATATGCTCCCGATATTCTTAAACGGGCGAATTTATACGATGCAAAACCCATGGATTCTCTGCTCTCACCTAACATTTCGTTCACAAAAGACGGCATCCCGTTTAACGATCCTACTTTATATCGGTCTCTCGTCGGTGCGCTTCAATATTTAACCATTACGAGACCCGACATCTCATATGCGGTCAATCAAGTATCTCAATTTTTACAAACACCATCTATCGATCATTTATTAATCGGTTAATCGTATTTTACGATATATTAAAGGCACTATATCATTTGGTCTTACATTTTGTCGACCGACCACATACAACATTCTTGGGTACTCGGATGCCGATTGGGCTCGTTGTCTCGATACACGCCGATCTACTTATGGTTACTCCATTTACTTAGGAGGAAACCTAGTCTCATGGAGTGCGAAGAAACAACCTACGGTCTCTCGTTCGAGTTGTGAATCGGAGTATCGAGCTATGGAAAATACCGCCGCCGAGATTGTATGGATCACTCATTTACTACGTGAACTTCGTGCTCTTCCACCGGATCGTCCAACGTTGTTGTGTGACAATAAAAGTGCCATCTTTATGACTCAAAATCCGGTTTCTCACAAATGAGCAAAACATATTGATCTTAATTATCACTTTGTTCGTGAACTAGTTAACTCCAACAAACTCGTCACCAAGTTTGTTTCAACCAATCTTCAAGTAGCGGACATCTTCACCAAAAGTCTTCCGCGTGCACAATTTGAAGTCTTTCGTAAAATGCTACGACTTGGTCCGCCACCGTTTCGATTGAAGGGTGATATTAGGAGTTAATTATAGTAGTTATATTATTGATATTGTATTTAATTCGTTTCCTTATCATCTCCTCTAATTATGGAGACTTTATTGTAATTATGCTATATAATGAATTACCCTCCTCTAAAATCATTAGAGGTTTTGATCATATTGTTTACACATACATGCCTTGATACTAGTAAACTCATATGGTAAGAACAATCTTAAATACTTTCACAGTACTACTAGCTCAATTTCTCTCGTGCTATTAGCCTATAGTTGTTTGATTTGTTTGGGAAAATGTTTGGTAAACAGGTATCCATGTTTAGACTATCCGAGAAAATTCAAATTTTGACTCTGTTATATGCAACATAACTTGTATTCTCGTGACCGTATCTAGAACTTTTTCATTGACCATCATAAAGTGTTATCTAGTGAAGTTTGAACCTCATTCTCTTGTGAGACAAAGGAGGTCTCCTATTCCACTAAATGTAACAGAGAAAAGGATAGAAGAGAAATGAAAATAAAATAAAAAATTTCTCATGTTTCGGAGTTGCTTCTTTTAAAGAAAAGAAAAGAAGAGAAAATAAATTTTGGACACTTTTCTCTCATAAAAGCATTAGGTGTGGTCACCAAAGTCGGATGGTCACCTATGCGTCACCTATGCGTCACATCATTATTCACATTTCACATTCAAAATCCCAAATACTCCTTCTACCATCACTAACCAATAATAATCATTTGGGACCCACCAAAATACCTCTCACTCACAAAATATCCTTAAAAAATATACATCTCTCTCTCCTCCATTGATCCCAAAGCACTCTCTCTCCTCTCATTGGCTCGTTGGCTAAGTCAGATGGCCGACTTGGGTGGGGGTTGGCATGGCGAATGGTGTGGTGGCGGGGTCGGAAGTCGATGTGGCGTCTGACTTGGGGTGGGGTTCGTGACTACACCTCTCTCTCTAATATCCCTTCTAAAAGGTAGGAAGATTCGAAGAGAATGAAAATTTTATTTACTAAACTACCCTTAGTAAAAATTGAACTTACAATTTTATAGAACTAAACGATAGATACCGTTTGAATATCCGATATTGAATATATTCGTTTTTAGAGGTTTGTGTAAAATTATATTCTAGTTATTATTGTATGCTAGTGATTTTTTTATATCCGCGACTATATATTCAATTAAAAGTCAAAATAATTAGAACTTTCCTAAAGTCAAAATAACCTAAGCTATGAGGTTCTATTTCAACCCGTTGACCTGACAAATAAAAGCTTGCAATAAAGAAAATATGGTGGTATTTTATGGTTCTATTCGAAAATATAGGTTTATTTTATAGTTTCATTGAAATGTTGTAACTGTCCGTTTTGATTTTTATTAAAGTTTATTTTCTTTCTCTCATTTCACATAAATTGTGCTTGATTGGAAATTCACCGTTATTACCAGTATTCGTGTTTGTGGTGACATAAACCCTCCCTACAACTCCATAGCCCGGAAATGAAACAAAGTTCGTTCCCTTTCTTCAAGTAGGTAAAGTAGGCATTTAATCAACTAAAATTAAAAGGATTGTTCTTGGTATTCGTGAGAATCAACAAGTTCATTTTGTATTTATCTCGTTTTAGTCTACATCAGTATATACCTATACCATATTTCATAATTTTAAATAAAATTAATGCAATTTACTGACTTTGTGAAGTTTGCTAAAACCAACTATCTAAATTATTGAGAAGTGTTAAGGTTTGTAATTTAAAATTAATTAACATGATCTAAATACATTAAGTTTGTGAGTTGGTGTGAGAAAACCTCCAAAATCCAGCTTTTTTACTATCTTTGTGAAGTTTATGTCATTGGATATTTGGATCTTTCAATCATTTGTTTATTTTCATGATCCTGCCTGCATGTAGCTTTTGGGGTGCATAAAGACCAAACACAATCGACAAAAGCGCTACTTTTAAAGCCACCCATGACATAATCCTGTGAGTGCATAAAGTCTTTTACTGTCCATTTGTTCTTGTTTTTTAGTTTCTCTATGAAAATAGTTTTCTAATAATCATTTCAACAAAACTACATACCTAAAGTTTGTTGAAATATTAGTAAACTTGTAACAATGACGGCAGCATTCTGCATATACTCACCACGATCTCTAATACACACGGCATACGCACAAATTTTCCAATAATATTCAAAATTGTATGTATTTTATTTGTATATGTTATTATAGACACGCACACACATTAATATAAAATAAACTTTTATAACAAAATAACTCAGTTAACCCATACTTTCAATTTTAAACATTATTAACATCACTTCATTTGAAAGGCATGACAGACGTCTCTTACTAACTATCCAATTTAATTCATTATATCTCTTATTGTTATTGTTTACCTAAAAAAAACGTATCACTTAATTTGAATCATGGGAAATTCAACATATATATAGTTAGTTATATATAGGAGCGGCAATTCCCGATACGATCTGCAATTCGACACGAATAAGATCGGGTTTTGGTTGACCACAAATGAGTTCGGGTAAAAGAACAAGTCGACCCGTTTAACCGTTTATAAATCAGGTCGGATTCGGGTTAGCTTATGTATAAATTGATTGGCTTGCCAACCCGTTTAAATTTATACATTACTAGCTTATAACCCGTGATAAATCACGGGTGACTTATAAAAAATGTCATATTTTTTTACTTTTTTATGAGTCCTTGTGAGAAGTCTACAGAAACTTCTAATAAACGGCATGTTTATCAAATGAGGCAAGCGGGTCAACCCATTTACAACCTTAAGCTATTTAGACCCAACCCAACCATGTCCTATTTATTTTCATGATTATGTCAGTAATTCTCACTCCTACATAGGAATTGCCTAAATAATTATATTGAAATATTTACACTAATTATATATAGTAGAAAAAACTGGATTGAAGTGTTTTGGGTCAACCCGTCTAATTTGACGGGTTACCTGATGGGAAAATCCCCAATAAGCAGTTCAATCATTTTATCGTGATGATTGTTTTATGCTGATGCAAAGAGTTATTTTGCATGTAAGTACAAGTTAAGATGTGGTCATTTAGACAAGTGAAATAATGGGTATAAAAAGGTTAAAAGATGAAACATTAGGAGCACCACTGAGAGTAAGAAGGGCATCCTAGCAAGTCCCCATCCAATCACATTTAATCACCAAAAAAGAAAGATGATGTCATGAAAATAATCTTAACAAAATTCATATTATTCGACTTTTTAATGAAAAATATACCATTATACTTTGTATAAATAAAAAAATCATCTAACAGACGACTAATGTAATCCTGTGGATTTCTATATAGACAAGAAATGATACCACACCAGTTTTGTGTCTAACATCATCTTGAATCCCCAACAGATGCAACGGTTATAGTCCAATCATCAATCAGTACAAATGTAACAATTGTACCAGATGTTTCACGTTTCACCTGTTATTCACCCAAAACAATTAATAAAAAAAAGTGGATAGAAATTACCTTTTTGTTGAAATTTTATGTCTGATTTCACAAATCCTGCAACCAAAGAACGATGAAGTGCTTGTAGCCACTCTTCACGGTCACATCCTTGAGGAATTGCACTTAAAAATGTTGTTCAATAAATTTTCCTTTTCAAAAATAGTAGATGATATACCATTATCCCCATCAAATATCTACCATAAAAAAGCCAAATTTTAATAATCCGGTAATTAACCAAAATAATAAAGGGTTTCCATTTAAATATACCGCGAAAACTGAGAAAGATGTTGTTAGATACCAATATTCTTTTGTAAATAAAGATAAATATAGAAATAATAAACAAATTTTGTATACCAATATCCTTTTTACTGTTCAATATTAGGGATTAAACCATCGATATGCAAGCGCTTATCAGACTTTGCAATAAACTCCGGCATTTTCCACTTTCTACATAGTGTCTGTATGCACCGAGTGTTGGAATCAAAATAGAAAAGAAAACTAAATTTTCAAGAAAGAAAACATAGTGCTAGTTTGTGACGCACACATATGCCAAAAAAACAGAAAGGACTACATTTTGATTAATTCTTCTCTTTTCACATACAATTTTAGCACTTAAATATGTAAAGAAAAATAACGTGTGAGCTAATTAATTGCTAACCTACTTAGCTAGAAAAACGGGAAGTGGCCAACATGCCTATTACTCTTTCAACCCACCATTTAAATAAAACGACTATATAAATAAATAAATCTAAAAATATTGATTAGTAGAAATAAACCAAACAGTAACAATGGCTCGAAACCGGTAAGCCACCAAAACGTGAACCGGTAAATAAACGATTAACCCAACACCGAGATTCATAAACTCGGGCTTTTTCCTTGTCCTTATACGCATGTAGCCATAAAACTCTTTGCTCCAATTATGTTGAACAACCTCCGTACATCAGTGTTAATCCTTGCATTCCACTTGTAGTTTGCCCATAAAAAACAAATGGTGTAAGCATCAGAACCTAAAATCAAGGTTAATATTGAACTTAAATCAAAACAACATCAGAACTTCAAAGCAAGGTTAATACTCAAGTACTCAACTTGTAATCTTGCAAATTTCTTTTGTGACATTTGAAAGTCAAACCTGAAATTGCATAAGAGGTTCTGAATTAGTTGGTTGCCCGGTGCATTGCACCGAAAATTAGTATTTTAGGGGAAAAAAAACTAATCTTCATAAAATGGTTTATCTCCATAATTCGTAATTCTACATTAACTAAAAATGTTGAGATGGCAATTAGCTTCTTCATCGCCTATTGCGCCATTAGCCCTAATCGATTGCAACATTAGGAGACATGAGAATCAAACAGTGAAAGAGGCTTGAGAAAGAAAATGATTCGTCCACTTTTATGGTTTAATTCAAAACCACCATTGAAAATAACCACTTGTTATTTCATATTGAATCATATGTTATATTTATATGGTAGGAATATAACTATTTCCAAAATTACCTCCTGAAATCAAGGGAAATCAAGGAATATAATATTGCCTTTCAAAATCACAGCAGCTCTCTAAATGTTAGCAGATATGGCGGTTTAGTAGAAAAAGGAATAGGCAATCGGAAAATTAGAATAGGTTGTGGATTGATGAGGTGGCATCCTATGTGGCTCTGAATTATGACATATTTATGAGGTGGATTGAGTGACATGGCAATAATTTAAAAATGCTTTCTTTTATTATATATAAAGATATTTTTCAAAAAATATATACATACTATAAATAAAACCCATAAATTCCGCCTAAATTTTGAACTTTCATTTCCAATCCTTACGCATGCTCTTAATTTTTGACCCATTTCTCATAACAAAAATGATTGCAAATTTGGGAGATCCAAGAAATTTTCAATAATAATCTAAGATCACAACTCTCTTTAATTTTCCCAATCATTAAAAATTCAACATCACATTTTTCTTTCCTTCTGATTGCACTTGGTTTAAATGTGCAAACGGGACGGATCGGGTCTGAGTTACCACTCTTTGAATGAATCCAGGTTAGTGTTAATTTTTTTTGATCCAAAATTCTAACAAGTCGGGTTCGGGTTGATTGTTTCCAACCTTCCAACTCACCAACCCGAACCCATTAATCCGAATTCACTAACCCAAACCCAACCCAACAGACGAATTCTGAGGGAAAAATTATCGCTATGTCATTTATGACGGATTCATCCTTCGCTTGATACACATTTTTCTAGTAATGCAAGCGGATGAGGTTTTCTATATTTATGTTACCTGCGGAGGTTAAATCTTTAACTCTGATTTACACGGCTAATTAACCGAATTATCTCCATGGACGTTTTTGAACGTGTTTACATAATGAGATTTGAATAAGTTACCTTAAAGTTCTTTAATTTTCTAGTAGCGTGAAGAAGCTTATCTACAAGACAACCAATACAAAAGTTAGACAGAACATATGTATATTTTCTTGCGTTAATGATATTTATGTCTACCATTTGGTCATACTTATAGTTCTACCCACTTATAAGATGACATGTGTAATCTACCAATTCTCTTTCTTAATATTATCTCTTGATTTTAAGAACTGTCTTCATCTAATGTATATGACTATTAGTAGGACCAAATGGTAAAAATTTACACGTTTAAGGTATTGATATCGAGAATCGTTTAAGTATCACATTATTTATCAATAACTAGTAAATCTAACCACAATTCGATCATGTTAAGTTAATACTTCAACTATGAATTAAAATTTTGAATTTTCAAATTGAACGATCTTCATAAAACGAATGACAGAAGAAATGAAATGGGAAAAAAAACAAAATATAATCATAGAGTCATAATAGTCATATCATGTCGAATTATCTACAAGCGTAGAAAAATAATCTGGATGAAGTAATCGATAGAATACAGTTTCAAATTACAACGGATTTATGTGGGATCTGCCAATCATGAATGACGTGGCACTGGGACATGCCGTGAAATGCAACTTAACATATGGTCATTTGCCACTTGTCATAGATTATGAGTTTCTTAATTAGGCACAATGGAATATATGTGTGTAATTATATATACACTTGTAGAATTAGACATGATCTTTTGATAAACATTACATATAAGTGGGGTGCTAATCGGGTTATCGGGCCGGGTTTGAGCTCCTAACCCGACCCAATAAGGATTCGGGTTTGTCAGGTTTGGGTTGGCCGGGTTTGTCGGATTGATCCGATCGGGTTGGTCGGATTACACTTGAGTTAGAAATTTTAGGTAAAAGTTAAATAAATTATTTAATATATTGAATTTTATGGATTTTATCTAACACTTGTAATTGTTAACTTATTTTTATTGAATGATTTATCATATAATTTGCTAATGAATTGATTTAATAGTAAAATATCTTAAACTTTGTAGGAAATAAAACACATAAATCGGGTCTAATCGGGTTAACCCGAACCTGACAAAGGTAAGAAATTTTATAACCTGAAACCCGACCCAATAACGAATCGGGTGTGTCGCGTCGGGTTTAAAAAACCCAATAATAACATGGAACTCGAGTAAACCCGACCCAATTAGCATAATCGGGTTCGGGTCGGGTCGACTCTTTCAGTAACGGTTATCTAGTAATGCTCGACCACGTGACATCTAGAAGTCGTTCGGTAGAGCCTTTAGCACTAGGCAACTACCAGATGGTTGTAGGTTTATATATATATAATTAGCTTATGTAGCATGTTATTATTTTGAAGTAATTTGCTTGATATAAAGTACGGAGTATATTATTGTATAATCAAAATTAGAAAATCTATGATTGTAAAGATGTAATGTGTTGCTCATTACTTATAGGTTATGGATATAAGTTTTATTATGGACAAATTAAAGTACATTATGTGCCGTTTAAAAAAAAATCTATAATTGTAAGCAATTGGATGGAAAGGAATAAGAACGAGGAGAATGAAAAATTGTCACTCGATGAATTATTTAATGCCAATAATTAGAAAGATACAAGATCTCGATTATGACATGAATAAGGGGGCCTTTGCACCTCACACACAACTATGAAATGGCACTTGTCTTGGTGTCAATAAAACAACCAAGACATCTTAATAATCTTCCTAAACCTAAAAGCACTCGACTCTAATCCTAATCATAATAGACATAATCGGGGACTGAACCGTGTGTCCTCCACCTTCGCAACGCATCCCCCCACTACACGACCCCAACTAGACGCATCTCTCCCCTTCATTTTGGTTTGGTATGTCATTCAGGCTACCGAAGGATTTGCTCAAAAAAATCAGTATTACTTGTACATTATGCACAATTAACGGTACGTATATAAAATAAAATAAATTATAAATTTTGGTCCTAAGTTTAGACCAATTGAATTTTGATGATTAAGAGCCAGAGATTATTATTGTTGTATATCATATATTATAAGCATGCTTTTAAGCAATCCTTTTACTTATTATTCAAATCCAATTATCCATTCCCATAATTAATTAATTAATTAATTGAAGCAATCTTAATTAACTATATAACTGTATTATACACGATCGACATATTATTGAATTGCCCATGAAGGCCCCCCTCTCTTCCAATAGGAATGTATGACAACATGTGTGATGTGATGTGGCACACCATGTCATCATTGCAGGGTGACGTGTCGATTTTTTGCTGGTTGAATAAATATGATCAATCACTTTCATATTTCTCTTTCCTGTGACAAGGAAGAAGTCACAATGATTGTTAGAAACCGGGGCGCTCGAATGCAATGTTTTAAAACCCGGATTATTACTCGGCCCGGTACGATGACCAGGTCACGTGTCAACCGGTTGAACCGGTGGGTTTACCCGGAACACCTAAAATCATAAAAAAATTATTTCAAACATCAAACATCATTAAATCATGAGTACCAAATCTTGATGATATAATGTGAAAATAAATTTGTTAAGTACCAAATCATGAGCATAGACACAAAAATATATTAATTGATGAATAGAAACGGAAATCATTTTTCAAGGATAAATTAATTCATAATCACATAAACACAAAGCAATAAGCTTCGATTGGGTTTCTTAGCACCAGATCTTCATTTTGATATAAATTTGATTGGGCAGAAATGAAATTTATGAATGAAATACCCTGTAACTTTTTAGTTTTTAGAAAATAATTTCAAATTATGGCATTCACGGGTCGAATACGGGTCGCCGGTTGAACCTCTTAACCGGCCGGGTCTTAACGGGTGGAAAGTAAGCAAAAAACCGGCTAGAATTGACCCGCTTCTTGCCCCGGGTCACGGTTGAACCCGGTTGAACCGGCCTGGTCAACCTGGGTTTTAAAACATTGCTCGAATGAACCGAATTTATTATTATTATTATTTTAACGGCACTTAATCTTTTTTTTTTTTTTTTTGAGATTATTTTAGGATCACATAAAGTACTCTACACACCACAATCAGTACTTTACAGTACTTGTACAACATCCTTTAAATGTTGTACAGTATAGTAAGTAAAGCAATTTGTGTGATGTCAATATCATTTCCGTTTTCTTTTCTTAAGGGGACTTGAACCCATGACTTATTAGGTCATGAGCAACACCTTACACCCTTGTGTGATGGTATTGTTTTTGGATTTGTAATTTTCCTTGTATACACATAGATATCCATGCATAAACTGTAAGCGAAAAGGGATCCCTATTAAGACTATTCGATGATATTCATCTCTTTAACTTTAATGTAAGCAGCTTAACCTGTATTAGCGTGACCATTTACAAACTTTTTTTCTCTAGTCATCTTAAAATGTTTTCAGTGAGATTTGAATCTAGATTTTCTGTGAGACAAAGAACCTACTTTCTCTTTATCACACACTAAGATGGTTATAGATAGACATACATATAATTATTTGAAATAATATAAAAATAATTACGTGGTGTGGTGTGGGAAGTTGGAGAAAGAGTGACGATTTGATATTCCTACCCAATAATTTGTATATAGCATATACTCGATCTATTTACCTTTTATTCATTCCCATAAGTTATGGGCAATCTTATATGTAATCAATCAATCGCCATTCACTTTAATTTTCGAAATATTATTTTAACTATGTAATCAACGAATTTACTAATATAGCTTTCAAGATAAATCCCTAAAAAGTAGCTATTTGATACGAGTTGTTTGTCCTTTGTTTTTGTATCATAATGATTTACAGAACCTTCAATATATCTTCAAATCTTCAATTCTTATTAAAAAAACCTAAGAATAACTAAGGAACCTTCTAACACTAATTTCTTTTTGTGATTTCCAGGCTCTGGCCTAATAACCCACTGATTTCAATCAATTGTGCTCTTGTACCAATTATGAATGTGTAATTTAAGTAATCATGGTTAGATAATATGAGATTTAGTGAGTATCTAATAGGAGAGATATAGAGATTTAAGTTGAGAGAAAAAGTATGTTTGTTTTGATTATTTCAAATGTGAGATTAAGGTTGTGTTTGTTTGCAGCTTAATCGAACCATTCAGCGTTGAATGCTTAATCATTCAGCATTCAGTGCGTTTGTTTAGCGCCTCTGAATAAAGTATATGCTGAATGGCACAGCAACAAGCTGCTGAATCATTCTTCCTTAAAACATATGCTGAATCATTAAGCAGTGAGAATTCTTATAAAAAAGTTTCCCACATTCAAAACAAGTTTTATACAAAACATCTTAATCATTCAGACCGTTGAATCATTCAGCACTTAATCATTTTATTCCTATCAAACAACACCTAAGTTTTAGCGACAAAGGGGTTAACATTGACTTTGTCTAACTATTACAAAACTGCAACCTAAATTCCCAAATTTCGTAAAGCATAAAACTAACCACTAGTTCAACACATCCAGAATCTTCGTCGGGGATAGCTAGGAGGGTAAGTTGTGTGTCGGAAAAATAGTCTTGCATTAAAGAGAGAGACTGAAAAGAGAGAACAAATTTGGTGTGATTTTGTTTAATGGAATGAGCCAATGAGGTGAATCTATTATGTACAGTTTTTTTTAAAAAAAAAAAGTAAATTATACACATAGTTCTTGTGGTGTGCTAAGAATCATGGACCTGGTCCTTAAAACTAAAAAATTACACGAATTGTTCCTAAACTGAAATTTTGTCACGCGTTTAGTCCAAAAAACTAACATCCGTCAAATGCCTCCGTTAGTGACTCTTTAGATGAGGGAAAACTGACTCTCTATATCTATTTTCTTTTTTAATTATATTTTATCTCTTTTTAAAAATATTATCTATAGAGTAATCACACGGAAAGTCTTGTGGTATATTACTAATTATAACATAATTCACTGAACTTCGTTTATTACACTGCAAGTTCATGGTGTATAGATTTTGTTACACTCATAGTCACTACTGTCATTAAATTTTAAAATACTCATTTGATCTTTTCTAATATAGTGAACATAAATGAATCTGATGTAATAAGTGATAAACCACATTGATCATCTGTGAAATTTACTCTATTAATTGTTTTTTTTTCTTTTTTATCCAAATTTTTATAACTAAATTCAAACTCACCACCCACTTTTATTACTTTGAATTCAAAATCTGATAGTTTTTGTGTAATACACTTTTAGTTATATTTATTTATTACATTTATTCTTAATTGTTATATATTATGTTATACATTGAGGCAGAGATATATTATATCACCGGCGGCACCTCCATTGATGTTGGTGAAGTGAAGCTTGAGGATAAGAGGAAACCAAAGTGTCAATTCAAATAACAAGTGGCGTAATACCAATTGCAAGGTTTTGAACTTTTGATCATATGGATTTCAGTTTGAAAATGAAGAATGTGGTGGTGAAATTTAGGTGTGACGAATGAAGCCATGGAAGCAAAAGAATAGCTTCATCATTTGACACATTAACAATAAAAAAGGTAGAATTTTGAGTTCTCATTTTCATACCTTTAAATCTGAAGTGCATTCTCTCTCGATCGTGTAAGCTCCAATTCTCCGCATACGCCTTCTTCACAGGGGCGTCTCCGAGATTTCGAAGGCCATGTGCAAATATAAGAAAATGGACCCCTAAATACAAGATATATAAAAAAAATTGGACTTTCTAATCTTTTTTCATGTTAACTTATTAAGTTGACATAAAACTTTAAGATTATACATAGGATATATATAAAAAATTGGACCCCTCTGAAATAGGGGCCTTATGCAGCTGCACCCGTTGCACCTCCTCAAAAACACTCTGCTTCTTCAATTCTATTAAAATTTTCTAGGGTTTTGTTGCATCAATTACACAAAATTTGCTTTGAAGGGAAGTAATAAAATGAGAATTATAGAAATTGGGAACAATTATTAACGATTAACAATAAATTAACATTCACATTCACCTACAGGTCTGCAATTTGTGATTTTTGTTTTTTTTTTCTTTTTGTTTTTGATTAACAATTGGAGTTCTGAAGAGGTCGGTGTTGTGGTACAACTAAAGATGCATAATGTACAGCAAATCAATTAACAGTATCCGGAGCGATGAGAAAGACGAGATCATGTGCGAGTTTACTGGGGTTGACTTGTACAGAAGGAGACGATAGTGTGAGAGAGACGAGGGTGAATAGACAGATATACCCTGATTCCCTGATTTAACGGACGCATTTAACGGCTGTTAATTTTATGGATCAAAAACAATGTTTTGAAACTCGGGTTTTTACGGAGAACGTCACTTTTGTGGTTAACGGACGCATTTAACGACTGTATAACATAATGATTTATGTAGATATTTATATGTAAAATGATTTTTTTTAATAATATTTGGACTGGAAAAATCAAGCTAAACTGAAAACTAAACCAAACGAACCGAAAAACATGTAAACAGTTCGGTTTCAGTTTTCAAAATTCATCTTTTCCGGTTCGGTTGGGTTTTTAGAAAAGGATGAGCATTTCGGCTAAAATCAAAACCGAAACCAAACCAAACCAAAACCGTAAACATATAATCGATTCGGTTTCAATTTTAAAAGTTCATCATTTTCAATTATGATTCCATCAATTCTAATTCGATTTGGTTTATAGACCACTCAATCCTATAGTATTATATGTGACGGAGCCACCTGTTGCATACTATCTGGGTGCCCACCCACCTCTCATCTTCAAATTTTTGTTTCCTCATGACCACCCACCATTTAGTAGTGTGGCGCGTGACCACATGTACTCACACGGTGAGTGGTCATATTTGATATTTGAAACAGATTTGTTAGGTATTTTTTTTTCAGTTCCAGAAAGTATATCCGTTTAATAATTAATAGAGCTCATTTTTATAACGACTATTGTTTATTGACTTTGTTAATGATGTTGTCACTAACATACATAAAAAGTTTATATATTGATTAAAAAAGTAATATTCTTAAAATTTACGGAGTTGTCTTTTGTGTATTTTGCCTTCTTAATGACAGCCCTAAGGACTGTCATTATCATTTTCCTTATTTATTTATACACATTGATGAAGCTCAACACTCGTTACAAAATGCCACATCAAATCTTGACTATATTTAAACTAGATCACTATTTTAATTAACTCTAATTCCATATTGATATTTAAGAGACTAATTATCTATAAAATTCCAAAATTCCGAAAACAGAGGTTCTAGCTCGTCAACCCAGCCCGTTAAGGCCTCTCCACTAAAGTCAAAAGCTAAAAATTATATAATCATGCATTTATGTCAGCGTGAACATCAGAAATTACAAAACGATTAAAAAGTATTCCTAGATTACCGAGTCGGATTAGTTTAAGGATGTTAAGAATGAAATTGTCAATCAATGCAACGAATCTAGGCAAAAATTAATGATGTTAGAGCAAAATAAATAATCGTCAACTCGTTCAAAGGACCAGAAAGCGTGTTTAGTGTTATTTTTTTTGCTTATACGTAAAGGTTGCAATCCCTCGACCTATTTACTATTTATGAATGAGAAATGATTTGTTCATGGCAATTTATAATTCATATAAGGCAAATTAAAATTTTTTAAGACAATTAAATAACTTTATTTGCCTTAGATAAGTAAATTATGCCTTAAACAAATCAATTCTCTTTATGAATAAGTTGATTTGCATTTGCTTAATGTTGGAAAAAGTTGTGATAAAATGATTTTTCACCAACTTTGGACCTATATAATTATATATATATGTGTTATATATAGTTATTGGTTGGTAGCTATGTGTTCTCCTATATGAGAGCTACGCAACGGTATATAGCGTGACCAAAGTCGAGTTGTGGTGAATGAGATATCGACTCTCAAAGTAGGGTGTTTGATACAAGAAATCTTGGAAGTGGGGGATGTGGGAGAGTATCCCACATAGGAAAAAGATGAAACCATTTGTTGGTTTATAAGGTTGGAAGTTGTATGGAAGATTAAATCCTTATACATGGGTTTTACCCGCACGCCTACGCGCGGGGGGGGGGGGGTGCAAATAATTTGGACTGAGTTGCCCGAAATGACTTGAACTCGTGTACGCCCGAGCGACCTGCGGGCACGAATGCAGCTCCGAAATTCCGGGCTCGTGCGGGTCAATTTTTGCACCTCATCGACACTGCAGTTGTCTCGTACTGACCACCTCAGTACTGAACCGATCAATACCGACCTCCTCGCACTGAGTGTTCGACGCGTACTGAGCTGCAGTCTGATACTGACATGCGCAGCAGGCAGTCTCATACTGATCTGCGCAGCAGATGTCTGATACTGACTTCCAATACTGACCTGCGCAGCATCAGTCTGATACTGAGCTGCTGCACTGAGTTCGGAAAAGTGGTGATTGAAACGTTTTATAGAACAAAAAGGTTCAATTGAGTTTTTCAAAAAAAAAAATTCTAATTTTGTTTTGTTTAAATTTGTTAAATCAAATTTTTGGATTTAAAGTACATTATATCAAGTTTTAAAGTTTGATTTTAAATAACTTGATATATTGTTTAAAACAATTTTGGATTTAAAAATTTTTGGTAATCAAGTTTGCTTTGGCTACTTGATTTTCTCATACTTGTGAAAAGCTAAAATTCTTCGGGATTTTTATCTATGGATTGCTTTGGCATCTAGAATTTTGCTTTCAAAGTTGAGAATTTTGGAGTTTCTTATGAAACTTGTAGTTGATAGTTATAAAGTTTCGAAAGATACAAGATAGTCTTTGACTTCTTGAGTTGATTCCTATAAGGATGTTACTTGAAATATATCTTTTAGCTAGTTGTATGTGAGAAACTTATATAATTTTGGATTAAGACTAATTTGTCTTATTTTGTACTTTTCAGTTGAAAGATGGAAAGTGGAATGGATACGC
This sequence comes from Calendula officinalis, assembly GCA_963853835.1. Classification (NCBI taxonomy): domain Eukaryota; kingdom Viridiplantae; phylum Streptophyta; class Magnoliopsida; order Asterales; family Asteraceae; genus Calendula; species Calendula officinalis. Next base: position 100,633,637 of record OY970821.1, read on the forward strand.
CGCCGGCATCCACCGTGTTGACTCCACCTTTTGTGAATGCTATTCCTTTGGTTGGAACTCAAGTAGCCGTGAACACCGTTGCCAACCATGCCGAAAGGCCCGAAAAGTTCAATGGTTTGAACTTTAAAAGATGGCAACAAAAGATGTTCTTCTATTTGACCACGTTGAACCTTGCAAGGTTCTTGACCGAATCCGCTCCTACGATCGTTGATGGGGAGACCGATGTTCAATCCGTAAACGCGGTAGATGCATGGAAGCATTCGGATTACATATGCCGAAATTATGTCTTGAATGGCTTGATTGATTCTTTGTACAACGTGTATTGCAAAATAACGACGTCCAAACTCTTATGGGAGTCGTTAGATCGCAAATACAAGACCGAAGATGCCGGAACAAAGAAATTTGTCGTTGCCCGGTTCTTGGATTTCAAGATGATTGACTCAAAAACCGTAATGAGTCAAGTGCAAGAACTTCAAGTGTTGTTACATGACATACATGCCGAAGGAATGGTGCTTAGTGAGACCTTCCAAGTCGCGGCTATTATTGAAAAGTTACCTCATAGTTGGTTGGACTTCAAAAATTACCTTAAGCATAAGCGAAAGGAAATGTCCATCGAAGATCTTATTGTTCGCCTTCGTATTGAAGAAGACAATAAAGTTGCTCAAAAGATTAGTTACTTGCCCGAGTCGGCAAAAGCTAATGTTGTTGAGAATGGGGAATCTTCTAGGAGAAACAAAGGCAAAGATGTGGTCAAGAACAAGAATGGTCATTTGAAACCAAAAGATGGGATTGTGAAAAAGAAATTCCACAAGTTCAACGGTACGTGCTACAATTGTGACCAAAAGGGTCATAGGGCTTCGGATTGTAAGCAACCGAAACGAGAAAATGCACATGAAGTCAATGTGGTGGAGCATAGTGATGAACATATGCAACTTGTGGCAATGATATCCGATATCACGGCAATGATCTCGAAAGTAAACTTGGTAGGAACTAATGATGTTGGTTGGTTCGTTGATACGGGTGCTACCCGTCATGTTTGTTTTGATCGAGCCCGATTCACCACGTTCAAAGAGGTTGACAATGGTGAAAAGTTGTTTATGGGGAATGCGGCGACGGCCGATGTGAAAGGAGAAGGAAAAGTGGTCTTGAAGATGACCTCGGGAAAAGAACTTGTGTTGAGCAATGTGTTGTATGTGCCGGAGATTCGTAAGAATCTTGTTTCCGGGTGGTTGTTGAACAAGTTTGGTTTTCGTTTAGTGTTTGAATCGGACAAGGTTGTGCTAACAAAAAGTGGAATGTTTGTGGGGAAGGGCTATGCCCTTAACGGCATGTTTAAATTAAATGTCGTTTAAATTAAATGTTAATTGAATAAATGATTATTATGAATAAAACTTTATTATGTTTATTATTCTTGTGTTACTTACATTTATGTCAATAAATTTCAATTTAAAGTCCTATTTTATTTAAATTAACTTTAAAATACATTCCACATCGATTCAAATTCACAAATATAACGAATACATCCTTCCATTTGGTTGAAAGAAATAACCAAAACTCCTTGATGTACACGAAAGAGTGTAACTTTACTTTTGAGAAAAGTAAATATGAAGTGATTGATACATTAATATGTACAAATGTGGGGGTAAGTCGTGTGTCGACTACTTATCTTTTATAAGATAACCCGTGAAGATAAGATGAAACATCGTATGCATTTTGATTTGAAAGAAAATCATCTAATAAATACTTACGAATGTGGGGGTACCTTGCTAAGGTATTAATTCATCTTAATAGAAAATTAACATCAATTAAAGAAGATATTCTAAATAATTGATGGTATATATTATTGTCTCAAATTTACATTAGTCAAGTGTACAATGTATAATGGTGAGACAAAATATGATATGATAACTACTCTCAAGTGAAGTTATCATGATTGACTATAAAAGTTAAATGATAAACTTGCGGATCCGCTTATGAAAAAGACTTAAGTAGAGAGTTAGTTATGGAATGGGACTAAAGCCCTTGGAATAAAAGTTTATGCGAAGGAAACCTAACCTAGTTGACTGGAGATCCCAAGATCTAGGTTCAATAGGACAACCTAATTGTATAAACGAAGGGATGTCACTGTGGGGGTAACGGAATTCCTCCATACATTCTTAAAGGGAGTACATTGTACTACTTCCTAGTCCATTCCTAGTTCAGTGACAATGAGGATAAGCACTATGGCTTTTAATGATTCGTGGTAGAGAATCACCTATGTGAGAGAGAAGTGGGGTCGCTTCGAATGGGATTGTTGGGCACAATTCTTAGTAGCTCTCGCAGAACCAGGCAGTGTCCATGACCAAGACGGGCACGATAAGAGGATATGAACAAGTTAGGGAGAGTCTTGTGAGAATGTATACCGTCGTCTACACAAAAGGCGGACTCAGTTCAAGGACATCGCGTCTACTGACTGCTAGGAGACTAAGTGTGCTTCTCAAGGGAGGGTTCAAAGGCTAACACCTACCCATCCTTTGCAAGACTTGACTGTTGAACATTTATCGATGGTTTGTGGTGTTTTCAATCGATCTCTATTCATGTGGGGGATTGTTGGAAAAAGTTGTGATAAAATGATTTTTCACCAACTTTGGACCTATATAATTATATATATATGTGTTATATATTGTTATTGGTTGGTAGCTATGTGTTCTCCTATATGAGAGCTACGCAACGGTATATAGCGTGTCCAAAGTCGAGTTGTGGTGAATGAGATATCGACTCTCAAAGTAGGGTGTTTGATACAAGAAATCTTGGAAGTGGGGGATGTGGGAGAGTATCCCACATAGGAAAAAGATGAAACCATTTGTTGGTTTATAAGGTTGGAAGTTGTATGGAAGATCAAATCCTTATACATGGGTTTTACCCGCACGCCTACGCGCGGGGGGGGGGGGGGGTGCAAATAATTTGGACTGAGTTGCCCGAAATGGCTTGAACTCGTGTACGCCCGAGCGACCTGCGGGCACGAATGCAGCTCCGAAATTCCGGGCTCGTGCGGGTCAATTTTTGCACCTCATCGACACTGCAGTTGTCTCGTACTGACCTCCTCAGTACTGATTTTTTCATACTGACCACCTCAGTACTGAACCGATCAATACCGACCTCCTCGCACTGAGTGTTCGACGCGTACTGAGCTGCAGTCTGATACTGACCTACGCAGTATCAGTCTGATACTGACCTGCGCAGCAGGCAGTCTCATACTGACCTGCAGTACTGATCTGCGCAGCAGATGTCTGATACTGACTTCCAATACTGACCTGCGCAGCAGCAGTCTGATACTGACCTGCGCAGCAGCAGTCTGATACTGACCTGCGCAGCATCAGTCTGATACTGAGCTGCTGCACTGACTTCCAATACTGAGTTCGTATACTGACTTCTGATACTGAGTTCTCGGACTGAGTTCCTGGACTGACCAGAAGGACTGAGCAGAACAGTTACGAAAATTCTGCAATTAGTGCAGATTACTGTTTTGATTTCTTGTTTAATTGTATTGAATGCATTTAATGTTTTGATTAAACATCACTTGGCATTCTACATTATAAAAGGAGACCTTGGGTCTCATTTGTAAACACACCTTCTACACATACTTCTTCTTTCACAGCTTTCTCTTTTAAAGAAAACACTCTAAACTTGGTTAGTGTTCTGGCTTGGATTATATCCGGTAGTGTAAAACTACTCGGTTGTTTTACCCTGGGAAATAGACAACGAATCTATTTTAAGGGGATCGTGAATTTCACGAGACTCAACCAAAACCTTGTAATTGTTTGTTCTATTTAGTTTGTTTCAATCTTTTGTAAACGTATTCGTCAATTTTCCTTATTGTAATTGTATTTTATTAATGAAAATTGGTATTAGCTCCTACACTTAACACGTTATCTAAAGAAGAAAAATTAAAATTTTTGGCTAAATATGAAAATGTGTCCATTGGTTAAAAGTTATCTTTTACCTTAAAAGGGTCCAAATTTATGATTCAGAAATTAGTAGTTTGTTATTTTTAAATGTTTTACTTATATTGTTAATTTAGAAGCGTTTTAGCTGTTACTGAATTTGTAATCATTATTAGTTATTGTTATAAAAAGATACGAAAATAATAATGTTAGAACGGAATTGTTTCAAATATACGAAATTGTCAATCAATGAAATCCTATCCTACCCTATATATGAGGTCTAAATTTGAAGAGGGTTTGACACCATGGCAATTCCAAGCATTCCTATTCGTCCATAATGCCACTTGGAATTCCCTGATTGGTCCTCGTCATTTGCACTAATACAAACGAATCTGGTACAGCTTACGGTCTACATTCATACGCTCCATATACGGCAAACGAATCTGGTACGGCTTACGGTCTACATTCATATGCTCCATATACGGCTTCCTACATACAAGGAAACAAATAAATAACTATTTAAAAGATCATACATACAAGGAAACAAATAAATATTTAAAAGATCAATCAGCGACTCAATCGTATTTATTCAGAAGTGATACACGACTCAATATAATTTCCATAAAACCGGCATTCTATGATTACGGCATAAAAAGCTGGATTGTGCAACGGAACCAGACTTCAGATATTACGGATTACGGCATAAAAAGCTGGATTCTTCATTTAATAAAATGCCCGTGTAACATTTCTTCATTTAACCTTTTTTTGTACAAAATCATCATCACATCTATCGATTATTATGTCATTTAGAAATATATAAAGTTTTTGGACATTTTTCTACATACTAAAATTTACAGCATACCCGCCCATCGGGCGGGTTTTGTAGCTAGTATTCTTATATAAGTAAAATATTATTAGAATTATTAAAATTTATATAAATTATCTGTAATTTTTCACGGGTTAAACGCTAGTTATAATTAATGAGAATTGATTTTGCTACCACACTGTACATATTTTACAGTTAACTGTATAAGCATATTATGCATTGGATGTTGTATATACCTTAAAAGTTGTGGTGGGAAAATCACCCCCTATAATTAATACATCAAATATTTAATTATGTACTTTCAAATATGAAAAGATGTTTCATGTTAACCTGACCCTCTCATTTTAACTCGTACAAAATTACTTATTTTAAGACCAGTACATTTTGCTTGGTTGTACATAGATCGAAGAAACACGAACACTTGAACGAACGAAATTTTGTGACTGAGTTCATTTATTAAGAAAATTAGTTTGTTCGTGAACTCTTAATAAGAAAGTAACAAACATAAACCAACTAACATACATTAACTAAAATGCAATCGAGTATCAATGTATCAAGAACATTAGATGACGATGGTGGTGAGTAGTGATGTGGGCCGTGGGTGGTGGTTGGTGGTAATCAATAGAATAATATGAGTTTAAAAATTAGTAAAAGTAACAAGGTAGATAAGTAATTACAATCAAGTAATCTAACATATACGATATACCCTAGTATGTTATAGCTCCTTGCTATAACATGAACGTCGCAGGTTCAAGTCTTTCAATGTGCATATTTTTTATAAATATAAATATGTCCCGAATATCAAGTGTGTTGCCTGAAAATTAAAATCTTCATAATTACGGAAGAGATCCCAAATGCATTTAATATAGTGTAGAGATTATTTGTGTTATTAGTTAAAAGTTAAAACCTATTAATGGAAAGTACTTAATTTATATACTTAATTTAAATGAATGAACATAAACAAAAAGAACTTAACAAACGTAAATAGCATATTAAGAATATGTTTTTGTTCGTTTAATTTAAAGAACATAAAATCAAATTCCCTATCAAACGATTCCCCATCAAACGATTTATGAACGATTTATGAATAAATAAACACAAACCAAATTCCTCATCAAATGATATATGAACGGTTCGTTGAACCTTATGCTCATTCAAAAGCTTACATGTTACCAACGAAAAAGATAGAGTTTTGGATAGGACATGCCGAACTTTTAATCATTTATGATTCAAACGACTACTGCCACTTGGCGACAGGATAGCGATCTCGGGGATGAAATCTCACATCCAAAGTCGATAGATGTAAACGTTTCCTCGAGAATAAACAGACAACCCTTCTTTCTTCCCTATAATAGAATGACCTATTACCTAAATTGAACAAAATCCAAAAATAATGAGTAATTATATAATTACAGACACCACATGCGCTTTCCATAACTAGATATCAAACTCACAAAGTTAACCAGAAACAGATTACTCACGTCAAAAAAAAAAACATACAAGATTTAAGACCTATGATGGACCCGTTAAATTCTTTTGTACTAATGTCTAATCTAATAAAAGGTATCGGTTATATAATGGGCTCTCTAAGGTAGTTGCGTTTTACCCGTGATATACGTGACCTAATCATTATCATTGTTTCTTTCAAACTTTCATTTGATCATCTGATAAATATTACTCAGAGATAGATCGATCGATCCCATGATCTTTAAAAAGTCACTTGGAAGTTATTTCCACTATGTTATCACCAGATAATTTCTTTTAAAAAATGATATCTAATCTTATCATTTAAAATCCACTAATTTTCTCTTCTAATATTATCCATTGATTTTGACACATGTCTTTATCTAATGAATATGTTTATAAGTAAGAATAAATGATATAACTCAATACTATTACTTTTCCTTTTATAGTAATAGAAATGTACCTAGTATTTGATAAAATGTGATCACATGAATCCCATGTAATAAATAGTAATGATAATGTACATTAATCATGCATGTGCAGTCAGATTTTATTTTGTCTAAGTAGTAAGACTCGAAGCAATAAATATAAAGTGCATCATGTGGTTGTTTAAAACCGTACCAATGTTTGGAATTAAAAACTAGTACCGATTCAGAAAGGAAAATAACGAAAGCGTAAAATAAATATACCGAAATTGAGGTTACAAACGAGTACGTGATGGAATGAACTTGGCTAATCGGTAAACAATAGCATGGAAAAAGAAACGGGTACACAAACCAAAAAGATATTTTTATGGTTTAAAGCAAACGCCAAAACAGTGGTACTTTAATTCGATAGTTTAAGAGAAGTGGGTACAAGATATGCGTAGTGGACCACTTTATAGTAGCTAAGTAACATCATATTATACGTTATTACATTATATGTTGATTGTATGAAATATGGATCAGAAGCATCCTTATTTGAAGAAGTTAGAAAAGGGTTATATTTTCATAAAATATACATATAAACACACATATACATACATATATGTACATATACATGAATATTTAGACCATAGATATATATTTTTTCACATGTATACCCTCGATATGTATATATATACACATATATATACGGTATGTATATGCACTTTCGTACACGAAAATGCAAGTTCCGATATGAAAATACCAATGCAAGTTATGTAAAATGCATGTGTATATATATATGTGTATATATACATATATATAGGGCATGAATATGCATATATATAATATATATATATGGTCTAATTATATATGTATATATACATACATGTATGTATATGTATACATATATGTATATTTTACGAAAATACATTGCTTCTTCAACTTCTTCAAATAAGGATCATTTTCTATGGATCCATACCCGATTGTATGTAGATACCGACAACTCGACAAGAGTGAAATTTGGTTCAATATATGGGATGAAGGATTTGGGTGATCCGAATACGATAATTGGTATGAATATCTAGAGATTGATCTAATGGCATTCAAATAATTCCAAAGATGGGTATATTTGGAATATGTTAATTTATCATAAATATGTACTAAGGTCATCATGTACTAAAACAACTTTTACATGAAATCTAAGTATGTATCTCATGCAGAATAAAATGAGATAAACATAAATTGAACATGTTAATTCATACGAATACCAAGAATAATTAAAGTGATCTTCTATTCAGATACATATTTCGTAAATTGAGAGAAATTAAATTTCATATAAAAAACTGAATGTTCCAACACTACAATAGAATCCTAAAATAAACCTAGAATTTTGAATGAGTTTGCAATTTCTTAACAAGGTTATTGAGCATGTGTTAAAAATAGAATACGATCAAAGATTGTATAATACCTAATCCATCGGTATTATATCAACATACAATAGAATATGTTTCCATAAACGGTTACATTACCAAAAATTGCAGTCTAAAAGTGCAATTAAGAAACCATATTCATTTAAAGAACTAGTTAGTATTTGCGGGGTGGTTGCTGAGTTGGCAGCAATCCAAAACGCTTCTTCAAGAGAACTCTCTGCCTTGAGAATTTATCATCCGGTGAAAACCGAGCTGAAAATGAAACAAAAGTTTGACTAGTCAGACACCAACAATGATGTCCATGTTCATATTGGTAGAGGTGACAACACGGGCCGGTTGGGTAATGGGCTAGCCCAAATTGGGTTGACATGCCAACGGATATTTGTCCAGATTTTTTAAGAAATTACACAAAATTAATCTTTTGATTTGATTAATGGGGTTGCATTATACAACGACATAAATTTTTGGGATAATTTCATACACGTCCTTGCAAACTTCTAATATTACATATATATCCTTGCAAACTTCATTATTGCGTATATATCCTTCTAAAATCTCACATATATCATTTTGCCTAATTTAATAATACTTAAATCATTTAAAATCTTAAAAACATATATCCTAATCTAAATTAATGGTAAAATAGCTTAAATATCATTGACAAAAGAAAATGAAGTTGTCGAATTTGGCAAGAAAATACCATTGACGAAAGAAAATTTTCTTGACATTTAAGAATATTGAGTGTATTTTAACATTAATTTAGATTAGGTTTTATGTTTTATAAATTTTAAATGATTTAAATAATATTAAATTAGGTTAAAGGATATATGTGTGAATTTTGAGGTTTTGAAAGGATATATATGTAATAATAAAGTTTGCAAGGATATATGCGTAATATTGGAAGTTTGCAAGAATGTGTATGAAATTATCCCTAAATTTTTTAATGCGAACGATTTTTTACCCATTTGTGAATTGACCAATTATCACAGAACAGACTGAAATTCATACCTCTAATATATGTGCATAAATATACTTAAGGCCCAAAAATGTGTTGTATGTTGTTGGTTAAAACACATACAGCAAAATCAATAAATTCATAAAAATAAAAAAGGAAAACGTACCAGGATGAGCAGACTGTGTGGCCAATCCAAGTGGCGATTCCTTCTGTACATCAGCAAAACCAAAAATTTATGATTAATTATATAAAAAAATTCTTTACTATAAAACATGGACCAAAAATCAGCTAATTGTGGGAAGAATAAACTAATCAAAACTCAAACTATAACGAACGGTTACCAAACATTAAAAATACAACAAAGCGTTAAAAGAACAAACCTTGGTGGTGTAAACTTTGTCACCATTTTCGTTTATGTAACACTGGAGATACATTCTTAATCAGTTAACTGCAACAGCCATAAAATGCATAAGGTTCCATCAAATCAAAAATTTTTAGGGTTAAATCATTACCATCTTAATATCTTATAGCATTTTTCATAAACTAAGTATGCAGTTTCAAGTGGTTAAATCAGTCATAACTCATAATCTCCGTAGACCGTAACATATTACCATGAATCGAACTAACAAATTTCTAAGCTGGAAAACCCCCAAACTTCCAATTTATGTAAAGGAACATTAAATTATTACTTACAAATCTTATTTAGCACCGATTTAGTGCTACTAGATCAATTAAACAAGCGAGCTGATTCATACAAAAATACTGATTTTTCTTATTTAATCAAATGAACAACTATCTGCCTTAAATAGCTCGAACGAGCTTAATAAATCTCAAAAACAATTTTAATCAAATTTAATTAGATTTTAACCTAATTTGTTTATGATCGGCTATGTATTAGCAGAGGCTTCACACAATCGAACTAACAAATTTCTAAGCTGGAAAACCCCCAAACTTCCAATTTATGTAAAGGAACATTAAATTATTACTTACAAATCTTATTTAGCACCGATTTAGTGCTACTAGATCAATTAAACAAGCGAGCTGATTCATACAAAAATACTGATTTTTCTTATTTAATCAAATGAACAACTATCTGCCTTAAATAGCTCGAACGAGCTTAATAAATCTCAAAAACAATTTTAATCAAATTTAATTAAATTTTAACCTAATTTGTTTATGATCGGCTATGTATTAGCAGAGGCTTCACACATATTGAAGCTTTTTGGTAAAATAAATGGGGAAGTACCTTGATTAGCCGGATGAGAACGTCGACGGTGGAATAAATGGCTTCCGATGATATACGACGGCAAAGAGTTCTAGGGTTTTTCTCGGGGTTTTAGGGATTTATATTATCCAATCGCCGTAATTTGTAGATAATGCACCCTTTAACTTCATTTTAATTGCGATATTGTTCCTTGTACTTTTGGAAGTATCCAATAGTAAAACTTTAAACTTATTTGATAATTTATCATCTTTCCTGCATAAAATATGTATCATTTATTTATGGGTTTTTCTAACATTTGCCTTAGGGTATATTAATGAAGTTCAAAATTTCTAAAAGTGTAGTAATAAACATTAATAAAGTAAAATTTGATGGAATTTAAGTAATGCATTAAATGACTTTTGTGATATTTTAAAAGATTAATGTTCATTAATTCACTTTAATATATGCCTAAGGGACACATGTTAGAAAAACCTTTTATTTAATTCTTATATGTGACGTTACTATTTCAAGCTTTTGAAAATTCGTCAATTTAGCAATATTTTTAGCTAATCTTACTACTATATAAAGCATTTAGGCCTACCCCATTAGGCAAGTTTAAGGAGCTCCTTAAACTTGATTTTAAGAATCTTTCCACTTTTGTTAATTAGTTCTCTACCTTAAAAAAAATAAATCGCGGCTAATAAGATTCGAACCCAAGACCTCTCCTAACTTATCACTATGTGTTAACCACTTGCTATACATTACGTATTGGTAACACCACCCACACTTAATAACAAAAGTCTGTTACTCGAAAACCATTTTACCTAATAACATTAAATATATGACGCTGTAAATCATCAACTCTTACCAAAATCCACGTTTCCATTTAATTATTTATTTCTAGCAACAATTATTACCGTGTAAACGAACAATACTTGCTCGCCACGAAATATGGTTTCTGGGTACCCGCCGCCGCATTGCGCGGGTACCCTGCTAGTTTAGGTAGAAAGGGCGAGGCCAACTTTCACAAGGATGCAAGGTAACCACATTGGGGCTGCTTTTGACAAATATATAGGCCATTAAATGGGCCATTTTTTGACAAAAGACATGAAATCCATATGCACACTTAGATAGTCACGATGTTATTACATTTAACCTCCTATCTACGCATTTATATTGCAACCATAACTATGTTATCAAAACCCTAGCATGATATTCGTATAATGCGACGATATGTACCATGTAATTAAATTTGTAGTGGTGGTATTGATTGTGGTGGCGAGTTATGGTGGCAGGAGGTGATGATCGATAAAATAATATGAGTTTATTGATTAATAAAGATTATAAGCAATCGTAGTCATAAATTAAGAGTAAGATTACACGAATGATCCTTTAAATTTGTAGCAAATTTCACCAATGGTCCTTTTGTTTTAAAAATTACACCGATGGTCCGTAATTCTGAAAGGTTTTTCATCGATGGTCCTTTACACTAACTGACCTTAACTTATTCTGTTAACTCACCCCATGTGCAATGAACGTGAGGGTAAAAAAGTCATTTTTAATTTCTTTTCAGTTTTAAACTAATTTTTTTATCTTATATAAAAGTTTTTAGTTTAAGAATAAAAAGAAATGAAATGAAATAAAAAATGACTTTTTTACCCTCATGTGCATTTCACATGGGATAAGTTAACAGAAAAAATTAACATCAGTTAGTGTAAATAATCATCGGTGAAAAACCTTTCAGAATTAAGGACCATCGGTGTAATTTTTAAAACTAAAGGACCATTGGTGAAATTTGCTACAAACTTAAATGATCATTCGTGTAATTTACTCTAAAATTAACATCTGTCTAGAAGCTTTGTTGGGTTATAACTTCTTGCTAATAACACGTTCGAGTTATCGGAAAATCAAATAAATAATCTCTCGTGGGTTATAACTCCTTGCCTAATCATCACGATCGAGTGAACCACCTAAATTTCTAGAATATTTTCTCAAATTTTCGATTTGGATATCAAATGTAATGATTGAATTAAGAAGGCAAAATACACAAAAGATAACTCTCCTAAATTTTAAAAATACTAATTTTTTAATCAATTTATAAACTTTTTATGCATATTAGTAAAACCTTTTTTACTACGTGGAAAATCAGTCTTATCTAAAAAACACGCAGTTGACACTTCAAACCCACGTTTCTTCCACTCACACACCGAATAAAATATACTATCTACCTTCTTTTCTCGATCTCAAATTCTTCAATCCTACGTTGCTCAGATTCAATCCAAATCAGTCTGTTCCTTTTCAAATTTATCATCACTTCAATCACAAGAAATCTGCATCAGTTTTACTCAATTGCAGTATCACATTCTTAATCTCACAACACCAGAACCACGAATTAAACGATGTCGTTCGAGCTAGAAGAAGAAGAATCATTCGAACACACATTACTAGTAGTTCGAGAAGTTTCCGTTTTCAAAATCCCGCCGCGTTCCACTAGCGGCGGTTACAAGTGCGGTGAATGGCTTCAATCGGACAAGATCTGGTCCGGCAGACTCCGTGTTGTTTCGTGTAAGGATCGGTGTGAGATCCGGTTAGAAGATCCGAATTCCGGCGATTTGTTTGCTGCTTGTTTTATAAATCCTGGCCAGAGGGAGAACGCGGTGGAATCGGTGCTTGATTCGTCGAGATATTTTGTTTTGAAGATCGAAGATGGCACCGGGAAACATGCGTTTATAGGGCTAGGGTTTACGGAGAGAAATGAAGCGTTTGATTTCAATGTAGCGTTATCGGATCATGAGAAGTATGTGAAGAGAGAAACGGAAAAGGATGCTGGTGAATCGAGTGATGAGAGTCATATTAACATTCATCCTGCTGTAAATCACAGATTAAAGGTATCAGACTATCATCACTTACAGTTTTTATGAATAAAAATTTCAAATTAGTGTCTGAAATTAACGATAATTGAAATGTATTTGGACCTCATTTAGCTCAAATTGTTAAATAAATGCTGTTAATTCAATAATTTCACTCGAAAGGCATAGAAACAGTGATTAGTGAAACATAATGCTAATTTCATTCATCAGAAAATTCTAATTTCAAGTGTTATCTAAATTAGGAAGGTGAAACAATTCGAATCACTGTAAAAAACAAACCAGCTAGTGGAGCTGGGATGCTTTCAGCTGCTGGATTATCTGGAACTGAAAAGATTAAACCTTTAAGCCTTGCACCACCACCTTCTGCCGCCACGAAAACTAAAGCTGCCGGAACTGATAAAGTCAAACCGCTAGGCCTTGCTCCGCCACCTGCCGCCACCGGAAAAATCAGGTCTCCTATCCCACCACCACCCAATGATCCTTCTGCTGTTCGAATGACTTCCTTAAGTCATAATGCTGCTGCTAAAGGATATAATGAAACTGCAAGGAAATCCACTGATGCTTTCACCGATTTCTCTCAGATTGAGGTATATATATCAGTTGATTTCTTTTCTGGGCAGTTAATATCGATGGGATCTCACTGGGATCTCAGTGAGATCTCGGATCTCGGAGATCAAAATAATACAGGTCCCAAATATAGGTCCCGAGAATATTGGCGATATTGACCGAGATCTCACCGATATTTTGAAATCGGGATCTCGGTTTTTTTCCTGTATTTTTTTTTTTTTTTGGATCTGTTGCTTGACTTGGGCACCAATTTTAATAATATCCAACCTAGTTTTTTGTTCTAGCCCATTAAAAAAAGGCCCGTTCCACTCCAAAACCTAAATTTTAATAATATCTAACCTAGTTTTATAAGGTTAGACAATATTGACTGACTTTTTGGGACCTTTTGGGACTTTTTATGCTATGTTTGGGACTTAAAACATGTCTTTAACTCTTTATATATAACTATATATAATATATATAATTTTTCCAGTACAATATTAAAAACCGATATCCCACCGATATCTCACTGAGATAAACGATATCTCAGATCTAGGACCTCGACCTGTATCTGTTTTTTGAGCTAGATAATTGCATAGTTTCTTTTGTATTAATAAATGAAACAAATAGTCTAATTTTCTGTAATACAGAGATATCTTCCTTCAACAACTGGATCTGGATCAAGTCAAAGTAAAACGACTGCAGCTGGTTGGGCAGCATTTTAACTGTCTGAAAGTGATCTTTTTCTTCTGTTATGTTTGGAAAAAAGCAGAATCGATACAACGATAAACAGAAGGTATAAGACGGCTGATTATTATTACGAATAATTGTAACCGTAATATGACATTGTTCAATGTGCATTATGTGATCGAACCTTGTATTTCATATTTATATGTACAATTATATGAAAATCGAAATCCCCTTTTCACTCAAGTTTCAAGGCTAAGATCTTGTGTTGTAGAAGCAAAGTAATAATTTTACCCCCAAAAATTACTTAGGTGCTGTTTGTTTTTTGACAAAAGGTCTTCGTCTTTTGTCTTTGCGGCGCAGACCACGTGCAGAAAAAGTTTCCTGCAGATGTTTGTTTTTTGGAAGCTCGCAGATGTTTTTATGTATGCAGAAGGTCTTCTCCAAGAAGCTTTGGGCATCAGCTTCTTATGAGCCCTAAGGGCTGTCATTATCAAAACTCTAATTTAAATACTAAAATGAACGTTAGAATGTAGGCCAATATCATTAATCAGGGATATAAATTAAAATTGTGAAGTTTCTAATGATAGAAGCTAAGTATAACTGCTAACAACTATTAAAAGCCGTTTAGCGATAAACGTGATTAACTCTTTAGAATCATGTGTGTCGGTTGGCCTAAGGTTTGTATAGGACATTTAAAGGAGGTGTTTTACATACTAAACGATGAGGTTAGGTTATGAATGTGAAAGGAAATTCAAGTGTCTCGTTTCCTTAGATAAAAACGATGTAGATTCTGATCGTTGTGTTTCTCCTACTCCGAGAGACGTTAAAAGGTCAAATCGTTATCGAATAATACTAAAATTACTTGTGCCATATGTGATAAAAGTGACATTTTCCTTGTCTTTTAGTCGAGGTGAGTTTTGGTTACTTGATCGTTTATGATAACAACTATCGTATCTCATGTCTTGTAAGTTGTAATGTTACTATTGTGGGTAGATTGACCGGTTGGTGTGCCTATTTGTGGACCTTATTTTGAGAATGTGTGGCAACAAATCATGGACTTGAGTGTCAATTCTTAGTCACTTTCATTGCCCACTGTATTATTCAAGCCTTTGAAGCAATGTTTTAAAAACCTACTGAACTGTTCAATGTCATGAATACAGTGGAACTGGTTAGACCGGATTAACCGGCCGGTTTAAATGAATGATAATACTGTAGAGTATTAATGATTAAAGAATTATATAAATGTTATACAAATGCAATCCATTTAACTAACTTCATCTGACCGACTACCTTCTTATCTTCTATAATAAGTTTCTAGTCTGGGGTCCAAATTCGCGCACAAGTTTATCTGTTGGTCCCAAATTAAAGTCTCATTTTTATGCTTACACTATTATGGTAATAGTGTTGACAATTTGATCTAATGGTGGTTGATCATGATAAAAAAAAACTGAGTTATTTATTCTATTTAATTAGTACAAAGATTTCAGCCGGAAGTTCTTTTTGTTAGTAGTCTATCTATCTTCGGATAAAAGTAAAACTGTCTATATCTTACCTTCATCATATCTCTCGTATGAAGGAATTGAGTATCATTTTTATTATTTTTATTATTGTACTTCATTTTTAGAATAATTTTTTAAGTGAACTGTATTGTGAATAACACCTACCATTTTAGTCATCGCGGTAACTCTTTTTAAAAAGACGGTTATTTCTCTCTTGTCATATGAAGTAAGTCGTGGTTCTGACTACCAAACAACCAATAACACTCAAACACCATATAGCTATAAACGTTATGTCATTCCAAGATTCCGATATTGACTGCATTTGGAATTTTGTATAGTAAGTCGTTGTTCGAAGTTCAAAAGATTGGGATCGACACGTGGATTTACTTTATGCTAGATATATGTTGGATATCATGAATTATTACTTTGATTATTGTGATAAGTTCAATCAGAAAACAAAAGAAATAAAGTTTGACATGTGCCTATACACTTCTAAACTTGACCCTCTATTGCACTTGTCATGAGCCTATACACTTCTAAACTTGACATGTGTTATCCACTAATTATCTTTCCTCATATCATCCCTTGATTTTGACACTTGTCATGATCAAAATGAGTAGGAATATGATAGGAAGAAATGGTAGGAAGAAGTACCATTACTCATCAAAGAATTAGTAGACTTAGAACCGAACTGTTTTATAGGAAATGGTATCGATTCGGGTATAGACTCGGTCGAAGCTGAAATAGTAATTGGATCAAGTTTCGAGAGTTCATCTTTAAGTACGGTATATTGGAATTTGAAATAATATAGAAAATATTAATAACTTATGTTGTCTAATTCGTTTGGGTGGTGATGTTTATACCACAAAAATTACTTCTACCACCACACTGTACAAGTTTTGAAGCAATCTGTACAACTGTACTAAAGCATAGTTGTGGTGTATGGCTAAATTTTCGTGGTATGAATATCAACTCATAGTTTGTTTATGTGTCCGTCCCAAAACATAGAGCATAAATAAAACATGTCTACTTATGCTATACAATTCGGTTCCAGGAATTGTTCTATACATGATGTACATGGACCCTAAAGACCCGATACCCGATTTACATGCAAAATTTGGACCCGATACCCAAATCTATTTTTAGTAATCCGATTCCAGTTTCAGTTCGGTTTGGATTTCCAATTCTATATTCCATCATTATTAGCATGCCTGGCACAATTGTTAGTCAGTGGTTGTGAATTACCGGTCAACTAGTTAAACTAATTTACAGTTACTAATAAAAGTTACCATAGGGTGTTTTTACAATTATTGTGAGTTTAAGTTGCAATAATAAGCATTCGTTGTTTGGATGAAGTAATTATATGATTCTGGCTATTGAGGTTCATCACTGATTTTAACGAGCTACTCGAGCTCAAGCTCGTTTATATTGAGCTCGAACCCATACTAATTCGATATCGAGTCGAGCTCGAACATAAAACAAGACTCGATTAATTTCACGAGCCGAGCCTAATAATTTAAAACTCGACTCGGCTCGTTCGATACCTTGTTTAATCTCGAGCCAGGCGATCTTCACGAGTCGATCCTAACGAGCCAAACAAGTGTTTTATACAACAATTATAAGTTTTGATACAATAAGTACAAGAATATACATATATTAATAGGGGTGTTAACGAGTCGAGTAATTAACGAGCTTTTCGAGTTTGTAAATTAGTTATTTTAAAAAATTATGGAATTATAAACGAGTATCGAGCTCGAGCTCGAACACTATATAAATATTCGAGCTCGAGCTCGAGCCAAATTTTAAAAGCTTATTCGAACTCGAGTCGAGCTCGAGCCGAGTAATTACTAAACGAGTCGAGCCTAAATTTCCTAATATTCGATTCGACTCGAGTCGTTAACACCCCTAGGTTCATGACCATTTGGTCAAAGCTTATTACCCATTTTTAAATAACATTAATAGATAAGTGGTTAAAAAAAATTGTACATACGTATAATAAATAGTAGCTAATTTGGGCTGGGCCGTTCATATTAAACTAGCCCAAACCTTTTGGGCCACTAGTCGCTCTTATATAACCCTCCCCTGTCGTAAACCCTAGATTTCTTTCATCATTTTCATCGCTACCGCCACATTCTCATCGACGATCTACTTCAAAATGGTAAAACGTAACCTCAATTCGCTATCTGTATTCACCTCTGTGTATTAATCTATTTCTGTTCTTAATTTTCCGTTTGATTTGATTTTTGTAGCCTTTTAAGAGGTACGTCGAGATCGGAAGAGTTGGCCTCGTTAACTACGGAAAGGATTATGGAAAGCTTGTGGTTATCGTCGATGTTATTGATCAAAACAGGGTAATTCTATTTTGATTGTTTATTATAAGCTCAACTTAGCTGCTCATTTCATAATTCGGCGCTATTGCATGCTTATCTGTTCATTTTATTAAGTTAGTGTTATGATCGTTTGGAGATGGTTTTATGTGTGATTGTGTTCTTTGTTAGCCCAAATTTTCATTAGAATTAAGTTCAGTTAATCACTTACATGTTAGTTAGAATGGCTGCAAGGCTGCAATTTTATTTTTGCATTAGTTATCAACTGTTGATTATAATTTAGGTTCTTTTGCAAATTAGGTTAAAACTTGTAGCAAATATGTTTGTTTAATTACTTTTATTAAGTTCACTTAGTCACTTACATGTTAGTTAGAATGGCTGCAAGGCTGCAATTTTTATTTTTGCATTAGTTATCAACTGTTGATTATAATTTAGGTTCTTTTGCAAATTAGGTTAAAACTTGTAGCAAATAGGTTTGTTTAATTACTTAATTTTAATTAATATATAGGCACTTGTTGATTCCCCTGATATGGTAAGGAGCCAATTGAACTTTAAGAGACTTACACTAACCGACATCAAAATCGACATCAAAAGAGTTCCAAACAAGAAAACCCTAATTGCTGCTTTGGAAGCTGCAGGTAGGTATCAATTTATTATTTATTATTGGATTTTATTGCGTGTTTACAAATTTTCTAATAATTAAGGTTTTTTTAATTAATTATATGCCAGATGTTAAGAACAAATGGGAGAACAGTTCTTGGGGAAGAAAACTTATTGTTCAGAAAAAGAGGGCTTCACTCAATGATTTTGATAGGTTCAAGATTATGTTGGCCAAGATTAAGGTTAGTTTAATCTTGATTTAACCTTTAATTATTATTATTGCAAGAATTGGATTTATTTTATAATAAATACTTTCACCGGTAAATAACATTTATGGGTTGCAAAGTAACGTGTCTTAGGTTTCGCTTCAAATTGGTAATTTTGGACTGGGTTGGGTTGATTGGTCAACAGTTTATTTTGTATTTTTTTGAGATCTATTATTAATGAAAACTACAATTTAATTGAAATTAAATATTTAATGTTGTCAAGTTTCTGAGCTTCTAAACATATTAATGCAATTTTAAATTGAGTAAACAGTTTATGTTTTATATTTACAAATTTATAATTTTTTGGTAATTTGTGATATTGCAGAAAGCTGGAGTTGTAAGGCAAGAACTAGCCAAGCTTAAGAAGGAGACAACTGCATAATATGTTGTCTGAATATCAAGATTTTGGTGTAGTTTTTCTGAATATTATGAATTATTTGTTGCTTTTATTTGGATTTAATGAAAATTTTCTTTCAATTTTGGTTGTTACAATCGTATGTTTTGCTTTTACAGTTTGTGAATGGTTAGTTTCTCCATAAACTTAATCAAAGTTTATGAAACCTAGTTAAGCTTTAAATATGATAACAATGAAATATAGGGATGTAAATTATACAAATTTAGATTAATAAATTATGCCATTTCAGATTTAGGTTTTACGGTTATCAACTGATAAAAGTGTAGTTTTAAATTCATTAATGCTAGTAAAGAAGATAAGATCTTGTGTTGAGATCGGGATCCTATGGTTGCAGGATTAAATAAAGGGTTTTGATAATGATAGGACATGCATAACAAACTTGTACGTTCATTGTAACCGATAATAAACTTGTACATTCATTGTAACCGACTCCTGCATTTGAGGAATACCCCCTCTATAAAAAAATGTACAATTTTTTATGCACTTATTGACAGCCGTAAGGACTGTCATTATCAAAACCCTTAAATAAAATCATATTAGTTGTATAAAATCATAAAATGGAAGATCTTAACGAGCATGGTTGAAAATGAACAAATTGCAATTATTAACCGAGAACCGCTCTGAATTGGACTAAACTCAAAACCGAGAAAATGATTTCCGCTAGATTGAGGACCGAACTATGATGTGTTGGAGCACACCGAGAACCAGGATAATTGATTTTGCATGAAAATTAAAAATTAGAATCAGAACCCATAGCTCAATCTCGGTCCAATCAGATTTAGCCAGCTCTCAATCCAATTTTCAAAGAGCAAGGTGCACTCAAAAGTGCAAATTAAGGGAACCCTCTCTTTTGTACCGTGGAGTCTGGTTTTTACATGATTTACATTTCATAATTTCATATCTAATAGATTATAAATTCGAAAATTATCTAAAATCGACCTAATAGTTAACACATCAAGAATCAGACCGTTATTCTAGGATAAAGACTAGGTTTTGGCAACCTAATTCATTCAAATCATCGCCAGATATCATTCGAAACGCCCCTTATCTCGTTCATAATTTATGTCAAATTACAATGGGAATTACGCAAACAACATAATTAAGGAAAATTGAAATGCTATGTTTTGATTTATGCAAAAAGAATTGGAAATGTGAGAAATAGAGTTTATGTTGATTTAAGTGCTTTAACTGCTTTCTCGGCTGCATCATCCAAATCTTCTGCTGTAATCAATGTCATCCCACTTTCCTGTGTAATCAACATCTTATTGTTAGCAACACATCTTTATAATAACACAATAAAAGTCAACACTGGGATCGATTTTACCTTAAGAATCCTCTTTCCTTGGTCAACATTTGTACCTTCAAGACGAACAACAACCGGCACTTTCAATGCAACCTGAGAATTACAAAAAAAAAAAAAAAAGAATAATAAAAAAAATTTAAATTTAAATTTAAAATATTAATTTTAATTATGTTAATGAACTCACATGTTTAGCAGCGTTAACAATCCCACTAGCTATAACATCGCATTTCATAATCCCTCCAAAAATATTAACCAAAATCGCTTTGACTTTTTCATCTGAAGTCAAGATCTTGAAAGCTTCAACTACCTGTTCAATTTCTTTTTAATATTTATAAATTTAATCAAAAATAGAAATTAAAAACTTACTTGTCCTTCAGAAGCATTCCCACCAACATCTAGAAAATTGGCGGGAGTTCCTCCATGTAATTTTATAATATCCATGGTAGCCATTGCTAAACCTGCACCGTTTACCATGCAACCAATTTCACCGTCTAAACCTATGTAATTTAAATCGGCTTTTGCAGCTGCCACCTGTCAAAAACAATTATGTTATTGTGAAATGTGTCAATATGGTTATGTTTTATTCAAAACAGATAGAGTAAACTACACAGATTGTCCTTTAAGTTTATAGCAAATTTTCCCAATGGTCCTTTAGTTTAAAAAGTTACACTGATGGTCCTTAATTCTAAAAGGTTTTTCACCGATGATCCGTTACACTAACTGACGTTAATTTTTTTTGTTAACTTACCCCATGTGCAATGCACATGAGGGTAAAAAGGTCATTTTTCATTTCTTTTCTTTTTATTCTTAAATTAAAAACTTTTATTTCTTTCTTTCATACCCATCGTTAACATGCAAGAAAAAGATTAAAAAAATTAATTTAAGAATGATAAGAAATTAAAAATGACTTTTTTACCCTTACGTGCATTGCACATGGGGTGAGTTAACAGAATAAATTAACGTCAGCTAGTGTAAAGGACCATCGGTGAAAAACCTTTCAGAATTAAGGACCATTGGTGTAATTTTTGAAACTAAAGGACCATCCGTATAATTTACTCAAACAAATATATACGTACATATTATATATATCTATATATAGGCATACCTCACGAGGATCCTCCTGTGTTGGATCACGAAGAGCAAATATCTCTTTCTGACGGTAAGCAGCATTATCATCAAAGTTCAGCTTAGCATCAGCAGCAACCAACCGATTATCAGAAGTTTCTGCAATGGGATTGATCTGAACAACACATCAAAATTAACACCAAAATAATAATAAAACAAATAAAATAAAAAACACAAAATTTCTGTATACAATTAACACTCACTTCCAATTGTGTGCAATCAGATTCACGGAAAAGGTTATACAGCTTTTTGACTTGTTCAATAGAAGCATTTCTGTCAGCTACTTTAGGAGCAAGACCATCTACAACTTTAGCAGCATCTTCGTCTGTAATTCCTTTGAAAACATCAATAGGCACCTGTAACAATAAATGATGAAAACGGGTCGCAAAATGGGCGGGTCAAGGAACGGGTCAAAAGTCAAAACAATATTAGGAATTGCAAAAAAGGTGTACCTTTATAATCATGTCAGGATATTTCTCTGCAAGGTCTTCAATGCTAGTTCCTCCCTCTCGGCAGGCGATTATAAGCTGAAGAACATAAGATTTAATATGTACAATTATCAATGATTATTATAAATTAATTAATTAAATTAAATTAAATTAAATTAAAAGAAGTAAAGAAGCTTACAGGACCAGCAGTTGTACGATCAAGAGTAATTGCAAAGTACATCTCATTCACAAGTGACACTTTTTCACATAAGTAAACCTGCATGAATGAAGAAAAAACATTATTTCATATATTTAAATTTAATTAAAGCTCACAAAAGCAGTAACATAATAATAATTACAGTAAAATGAATGAGAATATGAGAAAAGTCAACCTTGCTGACAACTTTTCCTTGTGGGCCAGTTTGTTTAGTGACAAGAGTCTGTCCAAGCATCTTACCTACAAAAACATTAAACTAAAATCAAACGACTTCAAATAAATTAAAATATAAATAATATAAAAAATGAATAATACCGGCTATCTCTTCGGCCTGTTCAGTTTTGACAATGTGAACTCCACCTTGAAGACCACTTGTGAATTTCCCTAAGCCCCTTCCGCCAGCAAGGATTTGGCTCTTAACCACCAACTGTAAAAAATATAAAAAATAAAAAAAATATTTTTAAAGTTTTGATCTTCTGAGAAGTTAGAAACAAGTTCATGATAAATTACCTCCTTTTCATTTGGAAATGTTGTTTGTATCGCCTTTCTAACTTCCTCAACAGAAGAAACAGCAACACCTTTTGGAACATTTATACCAAACTTTCCCATCAATTCAGCTCCCTGGTTTCAAAACATAACATGTAAATATATAATTCAACCACCTTAGATTACCATCTTAAGTGACATACGATATGTAGACATATGATTCTACAAGAACAGGAATACACAAAACGTAAATTGATGTCGCATTCATTTAGTAACTAACTCACAACTGCTCAATTTTGACTGGTTTTTAATTGAATAGAGACAAGAGATTGATAGCATAATTAAATATGCACACATCAGATGCAACAAAAGAAATTAAATTCACTAATGTAGCAAAATGTTAAATGTTTTTCTAATCCTTTCAGTTCAAAACATCCTGTGAAACCAACTGATGGATTCTATGCCTTCCATGCTGTTGGAAAATAGGATAATCTATAGTTATTGCAATATATGGATCAACAATTCGATGCAGCTATTTAAACATGGTGATATTGATACGAATATATCGAAGTCAAAATCATGCATCTATTTGTTCTCTAACAGATCACAGATGACGTAATAGCACAATGAAACCATCTTAACCATAGGTGTAAATTATATTTCTAGAAACAATATTTAATTTCAGGTTTGAGCATATATATAGCTAACAGATGTTATGATGACGAAATACAACAATACGATGCTGCTTAAAAATATATTGACCACTGAGCAGAAGATGATGAAGACCTGATATTCGTGGATGTTGAGACGACGGAGCTGCTGTTGTTGCCATTTTCCGGCAACTTTGAGCGATTTAGATGCGAGATTGTTGAACATGTTGACCGAGATCCACTACAGAAAATTAGCAACAGTTATTGATAGATCGAATCGATAGTTTATGAAACAGAAAACAGAAATCAGAAGCCTTGATTTGTGAGAAAGTGAAATGAAAGAAGGACTAACCTAATTTGTACAACGAAATTGGGGAATGAAACAAAAATAGCCCTTTGTTAACCTTTCTGTTATTCGTATAGAATGCAATCAATTTTTCACTTAATTTTTCCTTGAGTAAATTACTCGGTTGATCCTTTAATTGTATAAAAAAAATTATCAATGGTTATTTAGTTTCAAAAATTACATCGATGGTCCTTAATTCTGAAAGGTTTTTCACCGATGATCCTTTACACTAACTGTCGTTAATTTTTTCTGTTAACTTACCCCATGTGCAATGTATGTGAGGGTAAAAAAGTCATTTTTAATTCTTCTCATTCTTAAATTATTATTTTTTATCTTAAGTAAAAGTTTTTAGTTTAAGAATAAAAGGAAAAGAAATGAAAAATGGTTTTTTTATCCTCATGTACATTCCACATGAGGTAAGTTAACAGAAAAAATTAACGCATGTAGTGTAAAGGACAATTGGTGAAAAATCTTTCAGAATTAAGGACCATCAGTGTAATTTTTGAAACTAAAGAACCATTAGTGAAATTCGCTATAAACTTAAAAGACCATCCTAATTTACTCTTTTTCCTTTTTGTCTATTGAAATTTCATGAGGTTTCAAGTTTTACCCGATTTATGTAAAAAAAGATACACTAAAATTTATTCTCTTAAAAATAAATAAGTATTCATATATTGTATCATTCTCTTTCCTAAATGTTAGTATAGGTAATAGAGTAATGATATTTAGACCTATCATTTAAACCTACTAATAGGTCTACTCATTAGATGAAAACACGTGTTAAAATCAAAGGATAATATTAGGAGAGAGAATTAGTGGAATACACATATCATCCTATCAAGTGGGTAGACCTATGAATAGATTTACATGGTATAACTAAATATCATTTCTCTAGGTAATATGTAGGATATTATAAGCATGTGCAAACTTTAATTAAGAATTGCTTGGAACTTTTCATATAAACCTCTTTGGAAAACAAACTACAACCGATCATTTAGAACATCTCCAACTATACTCATTTTCATAATTACATACGCATTTTCATTTTATGTACTTTGTGTGGTGATTTTGTATCCAATACTGGTATCTGCATTTGCATCTTCATACTTGCACTTGCATTTTCATTTTATGTAGTTACTTCCTGAAATATATATATGAGTTCTATTTTATATACTATCAGTTGCATTTGCATTTTAATATTACATACACATATTCATTTTATGTAATCCCACATGACATTTTATGTACATGCACTTGTTCTATTGCACTTTCTAATCCATACAAACAAAACCCAAAATATATAACAATATAGATTATTTCTACGACTATCCATCAATTCATATAGAAAATCAACCAACCTAAAACACATTTAACCACCTAAAAAAACAACAACCATCTATTGTATAGTTATACATAAAAACCTACTTTTTAGTTTGACAGACATCCATCTTTTACATTCTTGAATTTCTTCTATATTGTTTTTCCTTTCAGTTTCGACCCAAAAACTTTGTCATCACCTTTGTTCGTTTTATATTTTCTTTTAACATCATTACGAACATTAGCTTGCATTGCCGACCATCTTGTTGAATTTCATGTTGTTTTTATCTATTATCCATCTTGTACCTACAATTTATGAAGCATATTAACATTTTGATAATATTATTATTATATCATATGAAAATGCAAATGCATATTATCATAATTTCTATGTTTGTAACCGACATATGAAAAAAATTGTGTTGCTTTTTTTTCCAACTTTTGTTATGCTCATATTAATACAACCAAAACCCATTGTAAATGTACTTACTCGAAATGTACTTACTCGACTGTGAGCGAAAGAATCATGTATGTTACGGACCTTAATTACTTGAGAGGTGGCTTTGTAGCTGATAAAGAAAGAATTTCAAGTTCTTTCTAATTTACAACCCTAGTGCTACTGCAATTTAGGAAACATATTAGCATTTTGATAACATTAGCATATTATCATATGAAAATGAAAATGCAAATGCAGAATCATTCAGAAACAATTATCATAATCAATTTTTTCCTAAACTGTAATATCCATTTAATTTTTCAAAACCATAATTGCTTTCAGATTTCATCTAGGTTTCTCCTGTTTTTGCTTAACTCGTTTTTGTCAATCTAGGTTATGGTTCAATCACACTTTCTCTGTTTGCAACCTACGCTTGACTTGAAATTTAACACACACCAAAATTGGCAGTACAAATACATAATCTGCTTTGACCCACTTCCTAACCCGAATCAACCCGTTTCAAACAGTACCAATTGAGAATCGTGGACAGATAGATGAAAAATGGGCAGTTTAAACACATAATTTGCTCTTGGCATGAAGTTTAAATCGTTTCAAACCGTAACAATTTAACACACGAAAAAGAAGCACTTACGGAATAGCAATGAAATCTTCTTGAATCACCGAGAGTAGCACTGAATCATGATCGTGAGAGTAGCCCTGAGACATAATTGGGCGTTGAAATGGTTCGATTTAAACCCTTTGATGAATGTCGTTTGACTGAGAGAGGGCCAGAAAATAGCAGTAATCGTATGCTAATCAGTATACGATTGATTGCAACCCTATGTCCGATTGAAATCGTCTGATTGAAGCTGTTGAAAAGCTATGTCGAAACCCTATAATGGTCCGATTGAAACCCTTCGTTAGATGCGACTTGTGAGAGAGAGAAGACAAAAATTGAAAAAGTTGCCTTGCCCAATTCCACGACAAATTCTAGGGATAGAGTTTAGGTAAGTTCATTTACCTAAAATACCCTTATAGCCTATATTTTTGTCCAATATTGTTCCCTGGCAAATGAAGGCGTGTGTTTTTGGCTCTCTTCATCTGGTCCACTTAATTTTTGATCTGACGGATACAATTAGTTCTTTATATTCTTTAACTAATAGAGGTTTTCTATAGATACGGTAAACAAAAATACTTGTTGAACTCAAATTCATGGTGCATTTGATTAATTAAAGTCAAACTATTGTCATATTCCAATATTGATTTTGTGATATCGAAGACATAGTGTTAAAAATACTTTATTGCGAAAGAGAATACACATGATTAAGAGATTTATCCCGTAATCTCCAACCCTATTTCCAACATGTTCGATTCTTGAGGGGGTACTATGAAAGTTTGACCATGCTTTGCTTCCCTGAAAAGGGCAATTAATTCGGTGTGTTTTCTATAATTCTTGTGGATTAGGAGACCCAAGATTTAAATACCACAATAAAGGCATAAAATATTTAAAGGTTTTTGTTAACGAGAACCCCAATAATATAACGTGTGTGAAAGAGTTGTATTTCGAAAGACTTGAAGTTTTGCGTGCTTTGTGGGAAGAGAATGTTATTCTCGAATTAGTAAGATCCGGTCTTTGATGTCGATGTATTGATAGTCTATAAACAACTGTTCATTAAATCCCGAGTAATGGTATTTAGGCTTACTATTTAGACATATTCATATGTCTACTCATTAAATGAAGACACATGTCAAAATCAAAGGATAATATTAAGAGAGAGAATTAGTGAAATACACATGTCATCCTATCAAGTGGGTAGACCTGTAAATACGTCTAAATGATATGACTAAATATCATTTCTCTTAAATCCCACCCAAATTCAGCTACAAAACAAAATATTCAAAACAAGCTCTCTACTATGAAACAAAAAGAGCACCGTTACAAAACCCTGTCTATAACATTATTAACATCTCAAGTTCTCAACCCATAGCCTATTTTTTCCTTCGATTTGTACACGTGTCATGCAAAGTAACCCGGATGAGAATTTTAAAAAACAAACATTTATTACAAATGTTCAAGTCTTTAAAGTACAACTTATTTTAAAAATTATTATAACGTTATCAAGAAGACTAAAAATCTAAATCTCCACAAAATTTCACTTATTCTCAGGTTGGAGATGCAAAAACCGAGCAAGCTGTGATGGGTTAACAATGTTCGGTATATGGGACCCACTTTTTAGCAGTTCGGACACTTCGGTATACCGTTGACTCTTAGCGTGTTGTGGCTCAAGCTTACTTATGTTCTCAATCAGCTTTGACTTTGGCTCAGTAGAACCATGGTTCAGCTTCTTCGTTGTCCTAAAATCGGCTAAGTTAGCCGTCGAAGAAGCTCGTGGAACCATGGCTCGAGCCGAATCATATAACTCGCCGAATAATGTGCCTTCGGTTAGGAACTCATGAGCCAAATAACCGGCTAGAAGCATGTTAGCCTGAGCCGGTGCGGGAGGAGCCGTTTTCGATGGCTTGATTGGAGCCATGGCTCGACGAGGAACCAGTTTTGGAATTGGCTTGGCTAGCTTTGGTTGTGGTGGTGGTCTTATTGTCGTTGACGGCTTCAAAAAGTCAAACCTTTCATCTCTTTCTTTTCGCTTATGTGGCGCCATTGGTGGCAATTGTCTACGTGAGTGGTTCATGGTATATTGCATGTGGATCGACCACGTCAGCACATAAATATTCCTAGTCTTCCGAAAACGTACTCAATAAAATCCAAATTGATAGATGTACATTCAACAATGAAGTGAGGAGAGAGGGCTAAAATGGTGACTTTAAATCATAAATTTTCAAATATTAAACAAATTATATCACCAAAAATAAATAAGTTTTTTTTTGACGTTTTTATAGAGAGAGAGAGAATGGGGAGTAATGAATGAGAAAATATGAATGGTTTGTGAGGGTTTATATAGGGAGAGGATTAACAAACAACCCTTGAAATTGCTAAAAATTACAGTCAAAAGCGGAGTATATATAAAAAGACTAAAAAGCTCACAAACTTTAGTAAACGTCCATGTTGGGTTACAATTCAATATCAGAAATCCTAGTATCTATTTAAAAGCATACCCTTATTTAAATACTTTAGCAATTTATCCGTTATAAAAAGATTATGGGGTTGTTTAGAAAAGCTTATTAACAAAGTTTATTAGCTTATTAAATCTTAACAAGTTTAAGGTTTTAAGTTTATTACAACTTACTAAACTAATAAGCTATAATCCTATAATCCTTGTTACTAAGCTTTCTCAAACTGCCCATATGTGTATGGTCTTATTGGAAATAAATGATTTTTATATTACATAAATTATTTTTTATACATTTATAATCATTATTGTAGTGGTATAAATTATCTTAAATGTTGTATAATATATCAATATGATACATAAATAATTTCGTAGTTTATAAATAATTTCCCTATATCAAACCAACAACTATGATATTTAATGTAATAATATTATATACTACCTTTGTAGATATACTTTCTATCAGTAAATGGTTTTTCAAAATAATTGATACATTATAAAATCTTATCTTATTTGATAAAAAAAAAAAAATATGACTCATCGTTAATTAATTATCCACTTTTGATATAATAAAATTATATTTTAATTCTTACTTTTACTTTTAAACATCATTAATATTGATCTATTTAAAAGAAGTGAAATTCATTCTCAACTAACTATCTACTTTAAACTATCTTAATTTATAATTTAATCTTTCACCTTAAAAACTATAAAATCTCAAATGATCACTTATATATATAAAAAGTTTGCATCATATTTGTCTAAAAGAAAAACAAAAATATTGATCGAAGTTGTCTTTCCACAATTGCACATGCTAATCATATTTACTCATAATTCCTCATAGCCGAATTAAGCTACAAAACAAAAATACCAAAACAAATATATCAAAACACACCTTTGCAAACCATATTAAAAATCATTTATTATTAGGGAGTTAATTTTCATACCACATATATTGATGTCTATACCACACTATATAAATATTTCTGCATATTGTACAACTACATCAAGCATTTGTTGTGGTACATGAGTTAATAAAACATGTGGTACAAAAATCACTACCTTTATTATTACCTCCGTATCAAAATAAGTTATATATTTTTTATTTAGGTGTGGATCAAAATAAATGATATACTCTAAAACTTACCTTATTTGATAAAAAAAAATGGGATCCTTTCTGCACTGATTATCTACTTTAATAAAATAAAATTACATTTGTACTCTTACTTTTATTTTTAACCATCATTAATATCACTTTATTCAAAAGAAGTGAAACTCATTCTCCACTAATTATCCACTTTAATCTATCTTAAATTACATTTTAATCTTTGGGTTTGGCTAACTTTACTTATGCCCTAAGGACATGAGATAAAAAGTATTAAATAAAGTCAATATTTCCTTAATGCAAGTCAATAAAATCTATTTTTTACATGTTATAAATGCATTTTCAAATAAATATGGTAAATTTAGTTTATTAACTACTTCTTATTTCATGCCCTTAGGGCATGAATTAGAAAAACCCTTAATCTTTTACCTTAAAAACTATGTTTCTTCAATGTATCACTTATTTTAATACTATATCATTTTATTATATTGACAATCCTTTCTAGT
The DNA here is from genome assembly GCA_963853835.1 of Calendula officinalis. Taxonomy (NCBI): domain Eukaryota; kingdom Viridiplantae; phylum Streptophyta; class Magnoliopsida; order Asterales; family Asteraceae; genus Calendula; species Calendula officinalis. Next base: position 100,664,043 of record OY970821.1, read on the forward strand.
TTAATAAATAATTTATAGCAAACCATATATTGTAACACTTTGGTCCAAAAGTGTGTTCATACAATAAAACAAAACTAAAAGATGAGTTTGAAATTTTGAAAAAAAATACCAATAACTAACGTGGCAATATATAGTTAGTTAAATGACAATTTACTAATATCCTGAGCCTTATTAGGCTTAAACAAATTAAATGAACCCTAACCAATGGAATATCGGATACCGTTTGACCAAATCCTGTTAGTTTACTGAATTACCCTTCAATGCATACCTAAATCTACGTAGTGTTCATCAATTGGTTTGGTCATCAAGCAATGTCGATTGTGATTTTGAATGCTGCTTAAAAAACGATTTTTAATCCTCGTCCAGATTAAAAGTAGGGTTCAAAACAAGATTGAAAACAAGAAGCAAATTGCTTGGTAACAGGTTGCTCATTTGCTTTCAACCTAGCCATTGACGTCATCAGAGTCAGTACTAAATTCTTAATAATTGTTTCAGTAATAATAATTTGTTGTAGTTGTAAAGAAGTGTAGAGTGATGTATGTACTGATTTTATGTATTTTTCTTAGCAGCCTTCTCAAAGTCCATATTCTACATTAAAGACGGAGTAAATTAGGTTTATAGCAAATTTCACCAAATGGTCTTTTAGTTTCAAAAATTACACCTAGGTCCTTATTTTTGAAAGGTTATTTCAACGATGGTCCTTCACCAAAATGTCTGTTAATTTTCAAGTTAACTAACATCACATGTGATGCGCTTGGGGGTATTTTGGTCAATTTGTCTTTCCCCTTCTCATTTAAATTACACGGATGGTGCTTTAGGTTTATAGCAAATTTCACCAATGGTCCTTTAGTTTCAAAATTTTACCACAATACCCCCAAGTGCATCACATGTGATGTTAGTTAACTTGAAAACTAAACGGACATTTTGATAAAGGACCATCAGTGAAAAACCTTTCAAAAATAAGGACCATCGATGTAATTTTTTAAACTAAATGACCATTTGTGAAATTTGCTATAAACCTAAGAACCATCCATATAATTAACTCTTAAAAGACGGCAAAAACCCAAATTGAGTTAAAACTTAAAACATTGACCTAAAATCAACAAAGTTATTTTCACAAGTTCAGTGAGAAATAATATTTCAGCCCGAATGAAATGGTAAATCCCATAAAATTGGAACTCCATTAACAGTTAAAGACTGATACTTTTGATCTAAGTCCATTAGCATTCAAAACAATTCATAGGCTAAAAGCCTCAACTGCTTTGCCAAGATGGACTAACAAAACCTAATAAACACTAAAATTATCAAGTGATTAGTATACACTTCTGGCTGTGGAAGAAGGCCGGCAAGCAGCGACGGCCGGAAGTCACCGGCGCCACCATGGCGGCTGCCGCCGTGACCGGTAGCCATGGTTTTTTAGGGTTTGAAGACGTTGTGTGATTGAACGGTTTTGGAAGGGTATTTATAAGGTGTGTGGTGAGGGTTTAGATGAGTGGGTCAAATTGGGCTAAATAATGGCATCTTTATTGGTCAACCCAATATCTCAATTTATGTTTGGGCTAAGTTTGTATCACTTGGTCCCGTTTGATTAGTCGGATTGAGTCAGAATCAGATAATAAGAATCAAAGCAGGCCGTCGTCCAACTTGAAACCTCGAAGGAGACAGAGCCGTTGTTGAAGAAGAATGCATCAAGAGAGATTAGGGTAAAAAAAACAGACCGAGTCCGAGTATTTTATGTTTCGGACTGGATCAACAAATTTTTTAGACCGGATCTGAGAGGTGACCGAGTCCAACGAAAACTGATGTTATCAAATGGCCTGATTCGGACTCGGACCGGGTCCGAAGATTGAGACTGAGTCAAAATTAATTCCCCGATCCGATTCCGACTCAATCCAACTAATCAAACTCAACTGGTACATGATCCAATTAGCTAAACGGGTTAGCGGATTTTGATTGTCGGATATATTGGGCGTGATGACATCATATAACCCGAACATGCCATGTGTAACCCGTTTATTTAAATGGGTTGGAAGAATAAACCGTTTGTAAACGGGAAACTTGTAGATGGTTTCGCAAACATAAAATATAAATTTTAACAGTTATTAGTTTAATTGGCTGGTTGGTTGACTCGTTTATCTACCAAACCATCCAACACGAATATGATATTTTAATTTAACGGGTTAGTCGGGTTGAACAATTTAGAACTCGAACCCGGTTGGACCCAATCCTAACTCAATACGTATTTCAATAAATCATACATTAATCATCGAAACGCTACCATACATCCCATAAGGTTAAGGTTAACATAGTTTGGGCAAATGTTCAATAAGAACACTGCGCTCGCTTTAATCCTGCTTTATTAAATGTATTTTATTTTTTGCAGTCAATGACTTACAATATAATTCACAATATAATCACTCATAAACATTTGCGCACTTTATATGTTTCATTGTGCTTTAATAAATGACTTTACAATAGAATGTGTGTTAGTAGGATCCAAGCTCAAGATCTTCATGTTAGAATATTCCTTTAATAATGTGGCATTTATCATTTGAACACTTAACTATGTCTTAATGACATTTTATACCCCAACTAACAAATGACAGTTATTTGATGGAAGTAACTGTCATATCACATAAATTAGGGATTGTAGGTTTTTCCTGTATGTTGTCAAATAACGTATTCTCAATCAAACACCACTGACGTATGAGAAATCCCTTCATCGGATCAATTGACATCACTACCAGAATCGATCAATCCTAATGTTATGGCTTCATCATCTAACCCTAATATTCAATCATCAAGTAAGTCTACTTTCATCTTCTTGATATAATATGATTACATTGATATATGATCCCAAATCTGCTAATTGATTTAACACATCAAAGAAAGATAAAAAAAATTAAAAAATTACGATCTTGGCGATGTAGCTTGTTCTATAAACGTTCTTGTAACAATTTTTTGCTCGTTGTGTGTTTCATCCACTTCAGATTTGTAGTCGAAGTTTTTTGCGACTACAAGGAAGAAAAGGAAGTTCAAAAAGCACAAACCCGTGAAAAATGCATAATAATAGTCTAGGTGCGACACATTGAGGTTGTCCAAGATCCAACCTTTGTGCTCACTCTTGTTTGTAACATGAGACACGATTGATAATATGAAACTACTAAGAAAATATCCGACACCAAGACTAGTCGTAAAATAAGCCGTCCCAAGACTTTTCATTCCTTCGGGTGCTTGATCATAGAAAAATTCAAGTTTTCCAACTTCTAAGAAATTATCCGCTATGCCCAATAATACAAATTGAGGAAGAAGAACAAATATACTTAGAGGAACAATTTGCCCTTTCTTAGATATATCATGATCTTTAGCGACACTTAGTCGCGTGCTTTCTATCACACTAGCAATGATCATGATAACAACATGGAGTGCTACGCCAACTCCTATTCGTTGCAACAACGTGATGCCTCGTGGATTTTTTGTGTGTTTTTTAGCCAAAGGAACGAAATAACGGTCATATAAAACAATGCTAATAAGCATGGAAATCGTGACGAATACGGCTAGACAACCCGGCGGTATATCAAAATGCGGTCCCATGGATGTAACCAATGTTGTGCCTTGTTTGATGAAAAGTGTGTGACTTTGAGCCACCAATGTGCTTGGAATGAATGTTGCAAACAAAATGGGGATCATTTTGACCATTTGCTTTGTTTGTTCGACTTGAGTTACCGTGCGTAGCTTCCATTCGGAAAATGGTTCATCTATTTGTACCGCGGCTTTGTCAAGGAACCTATATGGGAGAAAAACAATATGTTGACCGTTCACCCATGTCTTCATAACTAATATTTACAAAATTCAAAATGGAAATCCTAAAAAACTCTACCTTAAGGAAGAGGAATGGTCAATTTTGTGCTTTCCAAAACAAGAGTACTCATCTAAAGTCAATTCATAAAGCTCGTTCGGGTCAACCGGTATAGCTACATTTCTCTTTCGGGCAGCGCCAACTAGTACTTTGGCGATACTAGTAAACGGGCTTTCTGCAGTCGGTTTGTGCCTATAAGTAGGTGTGCCGAATATAAACATTATAATGGCGACAAATAGAGCCAATGTAGGGATCGCGTACCCTAACCCCCAACCCACATTATCTTGAATATACACTAGAAATGTATTTGAGAAAAGGGTGCCGAAAAAGACGCTAAACATCCACCAATTGAAGAAAGTGAGCTTATGGGCTTTCTCTTTGGGCTCGAAATCGTCAAATTGGTCAGCACCCATTGTCGAGATGTTGGGCTTCGTTCCGCCTGTTCCAATTGCAATAATGTAGAGTGCACAATAAAAGATACCAACTTGAAACGATGAGGCCCGTTTGTCACAGTCTAGGAAAGTTACATCTTTCCCACATGATGGTGGTTTTAAGGATGGTAGCGAAACCACGAGAGTCAATAAACACATACCCTGTTAAGATAAATAGAAAAAGGGTTTTAATCACAAACGTCATTCACGGTTTATAGGCTAGTTATTCTTAATACAGTAACTAAATGTAGGTTTTTGGCGTATAACACAAATAAAACAATGTTCAATGTACGTAAAATTATATATTTACCAGTAGATAAATAATAGAAGCGATCATAAACGTCCAGTATCGTCCCAAGTATGTGTCAGCAATATATGCACCTACAATAGGAGTCATCCACACGGTACCGACCCAATTTGTCACATTGTTAGACGACTTCACCGTGCCTTGATGCAATTCCCTTGTTAAGTACAAGACCAAATTTGTTGCTATTCCATAGTACGCCATTCTTTCGCACACTTCATAGCCTACAAAGTATGTTCAAAAAAGCGAAATCAATACCATCATTTTCACAACTTTTGATCTGACAATGATACATAATCCCTTTAAAGGAATGGTATGAAGGAGGTAGAGAGAGTGTTTTCGAGAAAATCTCCAGCAAAAATTGCTAGTGAGAGAAATATGAGTATATAAAGTTATAATAACACTCACCCAACATGAAGTAACAAGCTCTCCATTTCCCGGTGGTTGATCTTAGGACGGGTTTACCCTTGAGATTTGTCGTTCCGTCTTGTGTAAAACCTTCTATAACTCCCTTCTCTTCTCTCGTTAACCCCATTGCACCAAAACACGAGTATGAAAGAGAGAATATGCATGTTAAGGTATGTTCAGCGTCTTATATACGCTCATTGTAATGGAACTTTACCTAATTATACCGAAACAATTTGGTACCCGAAATCCTAGGTTGAATCTACACGTTACATCGCTATGGATCAGTCCCTTTCTTTTGTCTACCCTAACATTTGTGCATCACAAGACCAAATTTTTTGTTATTTTCCTTTGTTTGTATTAACTAGAATTTACTAAATTGGCCTTCATGCACCTTCATATCCTAGGTATGTTAGTTACTTATAGTGACAATATTATGCAAACAAGACTTTTGATTCCTTGTTGTGCTTGATCATAAAAGAAGTCAACGGGAATTGAGTAAGGATAATGAATATGCTTAGAGGCATAATTTGGCCCTTTCCGAATATACCATGATCTTTAGCAACAATTAATCGCTACGAAACTGGTTATTATCAATTTATCATGATAATAACATGGAGCACGTACTATGCCAATCACCATTCCTTGCATTCAAGATTTGGAACATTTGTGTCGTGTGTTCAACTTGACATAACTTCCGTTCAGAAGACTATCATATCATGTATCCCGTTTATTTCAGTCTCCTAATTAGGTTATTTTTGGTTAGATGAATTAAGTAGCTATATCATTTCTCTTCTAACAAACGTCGTGAAGAACACTAGTGAAACCACAAGAGTCAATAAGCACATACCGTGTTATAAGAATGCATTTACAAACCCACGATTCTACATTTTTACCATTAAATCACATAAGAAATACTGTAACCAGGATGGTCGATTTTTAGGCTCATTGTCCTATTTAGGCCTAAAATGCCTAATGACAAATATAAAATTACTAGCCTATAACCCGTGATAAATCACGGGTGATTTATAACAAAATTTCATTAAAATGTTTTCATAATTATCATAATCTTTGTACCATTGATTATTTTACTACTATACCTATTTGATTTTGTTAAAACGATGCCAAGGACCTAATCAAACCCTTACAAAAAAGATCCGTGGTGACCAATGATGCATTTTCTTACGATTAAGTCAACTCGACTCATGATTTACTTATAAGTAAAAGTTAAAATAACTTAAAAGAAAACGAATCAAATAGGTAAAAAAAAAAGTGTTAAAGTTGATTATTAATGCATAAAACGCATATAACATATACTCCCCAAACAAACTCATCTAATCAAACAATAGTAATTATTGTGTTCGTAACATATTTGACAAACTTATTATTTATGAAAAAATTAATTTGTGGACAAAAAAACTATTCATTCACCTGCTACTCGACCCATCCAATTTTAAACATAGAACTTAAGTTTAAATACATCAATGACTTTAGGAAACAACGCCAAACAAATTCAGGTTTAGCTCTTCCAGAAGCATATTTTATAGCATCTCCCAATACACTCTTTATGAGTACCGAAATTAAAAGACATGCAAAAACATTTAACAGCAAACTCCATAAATATTTTTAATCCTAACTCAAAATAAGTCTTGTATGATGCAAATCATATACAGCTCATCTCTTGAAATATATAAAAAAAAAACAACAATAGGCAACAACACTTCATTCCGTTAAAATAAATTAATGTTGTTAAAACGGGTGTATAATGTTCAAGCTAATTTCATTAATGGCAAGTAACATCAATATAAATTAATAATGCATATGAATTCTAGCCACTTTTCTCCAACTTTGTTCAGTTGCCCCTATTAAGATTCAAAAAAACCATATGTAGAAACAAAGTTATTAACGGCCAATTTCCGCCAAAAACTAAAGTGAATTAACCGATTAGCCCTTGTAAAATTGATATTATTAATGTATTGAAAAATATTTCAGTTTATAAATAACAGCTATATAAAATAGCTGTTATTAATTGTGCATGAAGGCTAATTACTCCAATTAGTAAACACAGGTTAGCAAAACCTTAACACACTAATTGTATCAAAATAGAAGATTTAAAGCAGAATAGTCACATTCACTCAATTATACAATCACAACATTTTTAAAAATCTCAAGAACATCACACGCAATCTACCCGTTAAGAAAAGAACAAATTAACATGTTCGATTTATATGATTTTAATTTTTTTAAGAATTGGATCATGCTCATTGATACTGAATGTATATGGATGTTGTTAATAGTACTAAAGACTGTCATTAATAAAATCAATAAAAATATATGAAACAGTTCCATACGAATATAAAAAACTTATCCATTATTAGCTATTCCGTATTAATAGATGTGATTTTCTTAATACTGATCGATTTGAAACTGATTTGCAAATTGCAATTACAATTAATTTTCATAATATTGTTCCCGAAAATGAGGTGTGATTTAAATGCTAGAGGGAAAGCTGATCTTGCTATTTATACGGAATAATTTGCAAGTTTGATTTTCGTCATTAATGACATCCTACGTGGCATCCTCCATGGCAATGAATTATGATGTAATATTGACGTGGAATGAGTGACATGGCGAGATTTCAAAAACACTTTCTTTTATTATATATAAAGATAAAGATTATTTGGGCCTCAAGACCATAACATTGAAATATGAAAATGGTATATATATTTAGTACGAAATACTTAACATAAACGATGATGCGAACAAGTTGTTATCGCATAATCTATTTATAAACACGATAATCAAATTCAAACATTATTTTTTATGATCACATTTTATTTTATAACCGTTGATTATCGATTATCAATTCTCAGAACACAAAATCTATTTTCAATAATCAATCCCAAACACCCCTAATAAGTTGAAAATATGAAAACTTAAATAATTGTACATGTTTTCTTATACAACAAAAAACACATCCAATATATAATAGCTGGAAATAAAAACTTTGTCCCTAGATTAATATTACAGTTTATGATCCAGCAACATAACCTTGTTCCGTGACTTTCCAATATCAACGTTCAACTCTTCATCACTTTGATTGACTTCGGCATTATAGTCAAAGTTTTTCGCCACAACGAGGAAGAACAAGAAATTCACAAAGCTTAAAATGGCGTAAAACGCATAATAATAATCTAGGTGAGATATGTTAAGGTTGTTTAGGATCCAACCTTTGTGCCCATTCTTCTTTGTAACATCAGCCACAGTCGATAAAATGAAACTACTTAGAAAATACCCGACACCAAGACTAGTCGTAAAATAAGCCGTCCCGAGGCTTTTCATTCCTTCGGGCGCTTGATCATAGAAAAACTCGAGTTTTGCTACTTCCAAGAAACAATCGGCAATGCCCATCAACGCGAATTGAGGCAAGAGAATGAATATACTTAGAGGCACAATTTGCCCCTTTTCGACTATACCATGATCTTTAGCGACACTTAATCGTCGCCTTTCCACGAGACTAGCGATGATCATGGTAATAATGTGGAGGATTATTCCTATTGCCATTCTTTGCAACATTGTGATACCTCTTGGGTTTTTGGTGTACTTTCGAACCAAGGGAACAAAAAACCGATCATAAACGGGAATGCTAATAAGCATGGAGATCGTGAGAAATACGGCAAGACAAGCTGGCGGGATTTCGAAATGTGGTCCCATGGACCGAGTCAACGTGGTGCCTTGTTTGATGAAAAGTGTTTGAGTTTGGGCGAACAACGTGCTAGGAATCAAAGTTGCACATAAGATCGGAATCATTTTAACCATTTGTTTTGTTTGCTCAACTTGTGTAACCGGACATAACTTCCATTCGGAAGTTGGTTCTTCGGTTTTCACTGCAGCTTTGTCAAGGAACCTATACGTAACGATGATTCAATAGGCTAGACATTAATAGTCGATTAAAATGTAAGAAATAAGTTAAGGATGTGATTTATGTGTACCACAAATTTTACTTCAGTCAACAGAACTATTGCTTAGTATAGTTGTATATTATGATATAAAATCTGCACAATATGGAATATAAAGTAAAAAGTGTGACACACAAATCATTTTCCAATATCTTACCTTAATGAAGTTGAATGGTCAATCCTATACTTTCCGGGTTTAGCATAGTCATCCAAAGTCAACTCATGAAGCTCTTTAGGGTCAACAGGAACTATTACATTCCATTTTCTTATGGTGGCAACAAGTACTTTGGCCATGCTAGTAAACGGGCTCTCGGCTTTTGGCTTGTGCCGGTAAGTTGGTGTTCCGAACCCGAATGCTATTATGGCTACAAGTAGCGCGAGTGTTGGAATACCGTACCCTAAACCCCAACCGACCTCATCTTGAATGTACACTAAGAAAGTATTTGAGAAAAGAGTGCCGAAAAAGATGCTAAACATCCACCAATTGAAGAAAGTGAGCTTATGGGCCTTTTCTTTGGGCTCAAAGTCGTCAAACTGGTCAGCACCCATTGTCGAGATGTTGGGCTTGGTTCCACCGGTCCCAATCGCAATGATGTAGAGCGCACAATAAAAGATACCGACTTGGAACGAAGAGGCCCTTTTGTCACAATCTAGGTAACTTACATCCTTGCCACATGATGGTGGTTTTAGTGATGGTAGTGAAACCACAAGAGTTAACAAGCACATACCCTGTTAAATAGGGAGAAAAGGTTTTAAGAAGGCATGTTTTAAAGGATTTATAGCCATTGACACCGGATTCAATACCGGATTCACAATTCAACTAGGTATTTATAAGTGATTTGGGGTGACAAATGTACAAAAAAAGACTCAATCCGGTTTTGAATCCGGTTTCGATCAAGTCCAATCCGGTTTCTAATGGTTTCTAATCATTCATTTGAATCGGGGTCCAATCTGATTTAGTTTTGACCAACTTTGACCGAATTCGACCGGGTTTTGAATATGATTTGTTTTTTAATCCAGTTTGAAGTTTGAACACCTTTACTCAATAGTACGGATTAGGACATTAATTGAACACATGTAACACGAACCACACAAGGATATGGTTTAAATTGTATCCTTAGCAGCTTAAACTAATCAGGGATAATTGCTTTTATATCCTTGTAAAATTAATAAATTATTTATATATCCTTCTTACATTCATAAATTATCTTTATATCCTTCTAAACTTTGTAATTGTCTTCATATCCTTCCAAACCTTTAAAATTCTCTTTTATGTCCAAAAACCTATTTTAATATATATTAAATCATTATAATATCAATAATTATCAAATAAATAAGCAATATATCTATAGATTATGTATTAGAAATCATGTTTATATGCATGTATTATTGATATTATAATGATTAATATATTAAAATAGGTTTTTAGACATAAAAAGAGTTTCAAATGTTTGGAATGATATGAAAACAATTACAAAGTATGTAACGATATAAAGATAATTTATGAATATAAGAAGGATATATTAATAATTTATAAATTTTACAAGGATATAAAAACAATTGTCCCATAAAATTACACAAATGACAAAGCCAATTATAAATTTATGAAAGAGGTCAATTGTTTTGATTAGCGATACGTCGGTAAATAGTACTAAATCTAGGGCTTAGACCAAAAACACGATCAATATTCAAATACTAGTAAAGTCATATATGTACCAAAAGATAAATGACCGAAGCAATCATGAAAGTCCAATATCGTCCTAGATATGTATCAGCAATATATGCACCGAAAAGAGGAGTCAACCACACGGTTCCAGCCCAATTTGTGACATTATTCGACGATTTCACAGTGCCTTCGTGCAATTCCCTTGTTAAGTACAAGACCAAATTCGTTATGATTCCATAATATGCCATTCTTTCACACACTTCATACCCTACAAATTAGGTTCCAAAACCCAAAATACATACCCTAATTGTTATACCACATCGTAAATCATTTAAAGATGGTGATTTTTAGACCACATATATTGACCTATACACCACAATACTTGTTTTATATACTTATCCAATCTGCAATAATACTTGTTCAGTTTGGTACAAACATCAAAATATGTAATATGTGGTGTAGAAATTAATTCCCATCATTTAAGTCACAAAGAAAAAAATGTTAATTTTTATATCTTATATATATAAATACCGCAATTTATCAAATTTGCATAAAAAGATCGTTGATACTAACCTAGCATGAAATAACACGCTCTCCATCTCCCGGTAGTTGATCTTCGGGCAGGTCTGCCCTTAAGATCAGTAGTCCCGTCTTGTGTAAAATCTTGTCCAACTCCCTTCTCGAATTCCATCAATCTCGTCGCACGAGAATAATACAAGTAATATAAAGAAAATAGAGAAAATATGTATGCTAATGTGTGTTGGGGTTTTTATAAGCTTATATTCTTTGAAGTTTGCTAAATTAGATAGAAACAGTTAATCATAATACTAGAATTCCTAGTTTTTTTACTACATTTAACAATACTTTAGATCCTTTTCCGTCATCTACCTTTCCTCTTATACAAGAGTAATTGTTATTATATCGATTTCATTTGTTTCTTTTTTATGGAATTTACAAACTTGTCCTTGATCATGAGGGAGACATGTTGCATACTTCCATTTGGACTTAAACTTGTATGTTTACAGCAAATTCGGCAAATTTTGATTCCTTTTTTACTAAAAAACATTGGAAAACGATTTTGAGAACGACGGTGTAGATGTGTTAAGTTTGACTAATTTACTATATTACATTTATAAAAGTATTCAAGTGACGAAATTTGTAAGGTTGGAAATAGGGGTGAGCAGAAAAAGAGGGTAACCGGAATCGGAGCCGGAACCGTCTCGGAACCGGAGGTTCCGGACCCGGAACCTGCTAAGAGGTTCCGGTTCCTAAAATCATGGAACCGCCTTAAGAGGTTCCGGTTCCGGTTCTCAAAATTAAGGAACCTGGAACCTGTGGATACCCTGGATCCGGCGATTACACGTTATATTTTTATTAAAATATAAAATATATAATATATTACATATGATTAAATTAAATTAAATAGATTTTTTATTTATCTAAATGTAAAGTACTAGTCCAAATAAAAATATAAATTGACTTTGCTCGTTATAATTGAGTCAGAAATTGAGTGATAGTGAGACATTCACTCGTCGTGAGTTCGTATCTTTGTGACTGACTTTTACATTAATCACACATTTACTATCTTTTTTTCATTCTTAATCACTTATTTATATTTTGAACAATATTCGTAATCGATGAAATATATATAAAATCGTTAAACGATATTTGTAATCGTTAGTTTGTGTGATTTATTGTCTTGTTTATTCAGTAAGTAATGTTAAATTTTTTTAAATTTAGATACAGGGTAACCGGAACCTGCCCTGGAACCGGTGGTTCCGGTTCCGGTTCTGAAAATTTAGGAACCTGTCTTCCAGGTTCCGGTTCCTAAATCTCAGGAACCTGCGGTTCCGGTTCTGGTTCCGGTTCCAGTCGGAACTGGCGGGTACCCTGTTATGCTCACCCCTAGTTGGAAAAGCTTATATTTATCTTTTTGCTTACAGATGTTCAACTTTGTTTTTAGTATTAAGGTGCTGTTTGGTAGAATCTGAATGATAAATATCTGAATGATGCAGAGGTCTGAATGATTCAGAATGATAAATATCTGAATGATGCAGAGGTCTGAATGATTCAGACTTCCCCTGATATCTGTCCGATTAAGAGGCAGAACATGTTGAATTATTGATTCAGAGGCTAACTAAGAGGCATTACCAAACATCTAGAATCTATCTGAGTAAGAGGTTGACCTCTTAACTGTATCATTAAGAGATTTACCAAACAACGCCTAAGTCGCTTTCAATTTTATTATACTTTAGTTGCAACTACTGATAGTATAATAAAAACGAAACGAATGGACAATCAAACAAATCAACTAGCACATATTTAAGTTAAACACTACAACTTAAGCTAAAAAGCTTATAATGCAAATACAACTACAAAATATAAATGCTAATGATCACGATACTACTAAAATAGCTACTTGAACATAGTACCCATATTCAAGATTCAAGCAATCCAACCGGTTTTGACTTTTTGACTTTTTTTTTCATCACAAGATTTTTAAGAATCCGTTCTCCAGGCGGCATTAGAGTAACCGGGCTGCCCGTTATAAGGTCCGCCCATATAACCGCCGCCACCTGTCCCTTGCTGATCACCGCCACCTGGCACAGATCGGCCACCAACTGCCGCCCCATACCCGCCACTACTTGTATTATACCCATCACTAGCACCATAACTACCATACCCATAACCTTGGTTCCCATAACTAGAACCACCACCTGGCGATTGACCAATCGGTGCACCATAAGGTTGACCACCATAGCCTGCATTTGCACCATAGAGTTGACCACCATAGCCGGGAGTTTGACCAGCCCACGGGCTTTTTAATCCACCAGGACTACTACCTACATTTGGGTTCCCGTATGCCGGACCACCATAACCACCAATACCATAACCGCCATAACCACCGTTCGGTGCACCAAAACCGTAACTCGGTTGACCGTAACCGTAACTCGGTTGACCATAACCACCACCACCAGTTTGTGGCTGCATGAATCTACTACCACCACCATCCATTTGACTCTCATAACCACCACCACCACGGCCGCCACTACTGCCGCCACTATTTCCCCCAGGGTTTGCATCTTTAGGGAGTGCTCGTTTTACTTCAACTAATTTATTATTCAATTCATGAAAAGTTTTCTGAACAACTCTATCAACAGCATCTTCTGTATCAAATGAAATAAAACCAAATCCACGAGGTCTACTAGTATTTTGGTCAAACATAATTACTACATCGGTTACATCTCCATAAGTTTCAAAATATTGGCGAAACTGTTCTTCGGTTAAAGTTGAAGGCAACCCACCAACAAATATTTTTTTGGTTCTGTAATTTCCTGATCCTGCAGAACTTCTGTTGGTGTTATTTGCAGGTCTTGATGCTTGTTGTTCTTCTCTTGATAAAGCCCTCTTAGCTTCTACCTGCAAAAATTAATATCAGATTGAATGAATTAGAACCAACATAAACCCTAAGCACATATAACACGCACCACAATCTGCAAATATAAATAGAATCAGAATGCTTTGAAAACCATTATCCCTTACAGAAATGTAGCTTTGAATTTGGATGCTGATATTGAAATCATTGAGATTTTAGGAGGTGTTTGAAAAACAGTTTCGAGAAAACAATAATCAGTTTTCAATATTTCACATCAAAACAATCATGCAATTATAATCAGATTGGTCCGAGCAAACACTCAAAGCTGATTGCTGCCATTAATAATAGTTAACAATTGGAAAGTTGAAAATTAAACCAAAAACATAATATCAAACAATTAGAGCAACAATTAACAATTTGAAAGCTGAGAACACAGTAAAAACGAATCGAAAATTGATAAACAATTACTAATTTCTTACATTGCGGCCATCAATGGTATGTCTATCTTGAAGAACAGAATCAAGCACAGATGGATCTGAGAACACAACGAAACCGAATCCACGTGGACGTCCGGTGATCTTATCGCGCATGATTACCGTCTGCGAAACGTCGCCGTATTTACCGAAGTAATCAGTTAACCTTTCTTCGGTGGTTTCCCATGCTATTCCTCCTAAAAACAGCTTTCCTTCATCTGAATCCATTGATTTTGTTTGTTTATCTTTCTCACACACAAACACGCAGCTCGATTTGAGTGTGTGTGTGTGTGATTGTGTGTCAATTTCTGAATCTAGGGTTTGCACGGACTTGAAGTGTCCGTTTGGGAATTTGGGATCAGATCGAGAAAGCGTACGTGATACGTCATGTATACGGTGGGTACGATGTCGTTTCATCGTTCACGGAATATCCGTGCATGTCATTATGATTTAAAATTTCCCTAAAAATGCCAAAATGCATTTTAGTACTCTGAACTTGGCTAACTGGGTTCTCTGCTACCCTGAACTATTAAAGGTGCAGCATGGTACTCTGAACTTGGAAAAATTGTCAATTTAGTACCCTAACTCACTAATTTGGGCTTGTTTTTTCGCTTGATTTACTTTCGTTGGGGCTTTTGACGAAATAAAAAATATACGTTCATCTCAATATATTGATATTAGAAGCAAAACTCATGAGAAAACAAGCCCAAATTAGTGAGTTAGGGTACTAAATTGACCATTTTGCCAAGTCCAGGGTATCATACTGCACCTTTAATAGTTCAGGGTAGTAGAGGACCCAGTTAGCCAAGTTCAGGATACTAAAATGCATTTTGGGCAAAATTAAACATGTAATGTTTGATTTTGATTTAATGAATTTTATGTGAAAATAACTACATGACAGTGTATGTTTATATCTTAATCCATACAGTATAACTTAACAAAAACATAAAAAAAGAAAATATTTATTTTCGGTGATATTTTTGTTTAATCTTTGAAATTTGAAACCGGCTCGAGCCATGGCCCCACGAGCTTCTTCGACGGCTAGCTTAGCCGATTTTTGGACAATGAAGAAGCCGAACCATGACTAGGTTTGACATGCTAGCATCAACTTTTTATTTCTGGATTCTGTTTCTTGGGTTGGAATGGAATTGAATTTAGTTGTGGTGTTGTTGATACTTTTGATCTTAAAGCTTTCCATTGTGTTAGATTCTCAACGGGATTTAATACAGGATTACTGTTTGATATAACTTTATCAACTGAATTTGATTCCGGTTTTGATTCCGTTGATGGAATCGGAATCGATTCACACCATACTTCTTGGCATATGATTTCATCTTCGTTTTCTTCATCATAATCTGAATCATCGTTTAAACCATCCTGAGAATTTGAAGGCCCTGTTCAGTTTATCTAAAAAGACCTTAAAGTTTATAAATTCAAAAGGACAACTTCAAGTTTTTGTTTTTTCTAACATTTTTCATAACTGGATTCATAGTTTTTTGAACTTTAAGAGGCATAATAAGATACAAAAAAGAATAAACATATCAAAAGAAAGAAAACGCTTCATTTGTTAATTAAAATCAAACTAAGAAAAGAGGTTGGAATCACAACTGTATATAACATGTATCTCTTAAAAACCTATCAATCGTAATCGAAAGGATGCAAAAAATTTAAAAATATAGTACCTCTGATTTAGGAAGAAATCGTTACGGAGGAAATCAAGAACAAGACTTTGAAGACTAATTGTGATTTACGTACTGATTGAAACCCCGAAGTCTGAAATGTGTTAATCTTTGAGTTCAAATTCAACGTATAAAGGCATACCAAATACCACTAGCAAGTATAGAGAGGTATCTCTATATCTATAAATTATAATAATAAATCTAAAGATTTGAATACTTCCATTTAAGAGGTTGTATGTATTCATCGTGTTTTGGGTTACTAATTTAGGGGTGTTTGGTTCGACGTAATCCTGCGTTATGTAATTAAAATCGGTTGTCATTGAACTCGGTTAGAATTGAATTCGGTTGTAAGTGAATACGGTTACGCGTTTGGTTACCAAAATTTTGAGTTGTAATTCAAATCATTACTTATCATTTTTTAGAAAACTTTTTTAAATTTTTTTTAAAAAATATATTATTTATTATTATTATTTTTTATTTAGTTTAAAAAGAATATATATATATATATATATATATATATATATATATATATATATATATATATATATATATATATATATATATATTTTAATTTTTTTAAAAAATTTTAAAATTAATTTTTTTTAATTTTTAAAATTTTTTACCACCTCCGCATCAAAATAAGTAATACATCTCTACTATCTATAATGCATTTACTCATTTCCTTAAATAGCATACTGAAAATTCAGCCAAACTCTTACTATTTTTAGATTTTAATCTAATGAGTAAAAAAATGCATCAGTCATGTCTCGAACACGGAACTCTCAGGTTAACTGCGTCCGCCCAAACCATCTGCTCTGCCGGTGGTATACAATTTTAATGCTAAACATAAGCTACTTAAACACTTGGTCCAAACAATAAAATATGCGCATGTTCCCAATTGACTGGGCTTTGGCCCATGATTTATGTGGACTATACTCCCGATTGGACTACGATTGACTGTCCTTCGATTGAAATTAAATTTACGAAACAGCCATGTAGTACACTTCATCCCCATCTCAATTTTCAGGCGGCTGTTCATATTGCACTCCTAAAACCGATGATTACCTTCATTTGCCTTTTCAAATGCCCACCTCGATCATGCCGATTACCTCGAATCTGCAATTAGCCATTTCAAATGCTGTCCTCGATTCATGAAGTAACCTGTTCAGATACCCTTTTCTTCACACTATAAACACGGGATCAACCAATCTAATTATGTTCATGAATGGTGTGATTTTTTGGATTTTAGAATTATAACTTCATTTCTACTTCTTCTCATGATTTTCGTGGAACACCAACATCAAGTGCGAAACTGCTTGTGATGAAGTACATTAAAGCATCAGAGGTTAGTTTTATTGTAGCATTTTTATGTTAAATTTAGTTGAGTACGAATTCCATGGTTGTTGTAAGTTTTCAAATAAAGAAAATGACTCAATAACAGGTATTCATGAATTTTATCCTCTAATGCTTTGACTTTGATGCTGTCCTTCTAATTTCATGGTAGTATGATGCATCTGATATCCGTTTCATAGCAACAGATTATTTTACAAATGAAGATATATTGGAAGCAACATATCCTGGTGTCGCAAAACGGGCAATAAATTCAAAACGAGTCCCGGGTGAAACGGGTCTGGTTGGACCAGAGTATGCTTAATGTCATGATTATTGAATTTAAATACCTTATGTTAAATGAAGATCATAATGGATTTACTAGGTATGTGTTAAATTTACAGATCTAATCCTCAAAACTCTAAGAACTCAAGAACAAATCAATTTAAAGAGAAGAACAACGTGAAATACTGATACGATTGAGATTACAATTCATAAACATTATGAATCAATACAAAACTCTCTTAAGAAATCTGAGAAAAAGAAATAAAGAGTCATGAGAGAACCAAGAGAGATAGCTGCTAAGATTTATTGGCTACAAAGAAATTTGTTAAGAGAGAAAAAAGGCAGCCAAAATAATGTGGGTTCACTTAGTACTTTTAGCCCATCACTATTTTTTTTAACGTCAAAAGGGAGACAACGGAAATGTGCTTCGGCATTTCTATCAGCCTATCAGTCTATCACCCCCTCCGATGCCAACCAACGAAAATATGTTTATACTTCCTCCGATTTAAAATAAGTGATACACTTTCCATATTTGGGTGTATCAAAATAAGTGATACACTTTGAAAACTTACCTTATTTGGTAAAAAGTGATGGGACCCATACCCACTAACTATCTACTTTAATAAAGTGAAATGACATCTTTACCCTTACTTTTACTTTTAAACATCATTAACCTCACTTTATTCAAAATTTGTGGGACCCATTCCCCACTAACCATCCAATTAATCTAATTTAATTATCATTATCATATTTTGCCTCAAAAACCGTGAAACCAACAATGTATCACTTATTTTAAATCGGAGGAAGTATATAAATAGAGGAATGCAATGCAGAGGCTAGCAAAGTTTACAACCTTAGACAACAAACAAACCAAAACCACCTAATCAAATGGGAACACCACATACATCAAACATAACAAAAACATACGGACACCCCCTTTTTAAAACTTGTATATCCGAACATGATATTGTATGAACCATGGATATAAATTCTAGCCGTGCAAAGTGCCAGAAAACATCACCAGAGAGCAGTGAAGTTTTGACCATATTTTGGGTCACTACACATGTTTAATAAACTGGTCAGTAGAGTAGACCTGAGATTGACCCAAATATTTTTCACCTCAACCCAAACATGTTTATTTTTGTATCGGTTTCAGGTAGGGTTTCGTGTCGGGTCAGAAATTGCCACCCCTAACTACCTACCATCACTGCCACCCACCAGATCGCCGCCGAAATGTAATCGCAGGGTACCCGCCGCCGCATTGCGCGGGTACCCTGCTAGTTTTCTATTTAAGGGTGAAACAAAATAAGTGATACACTTCCAAAACTTACATTATTTGGTAAAAAGTGGGACTCATTCTCCACTAACTATCTACTTTAATAAAGTGAAATTACATTTTCACCCTTACTTTTACTTTTAAACATCATTAATATAACTTTTTTCAAAAGAAGTGGGATTCATTATCTACTTTAATCTATTTTAAATCAATTTTAAATCTTTTGCCCCAAAAACCGCAATTCTTCAAGTGTATCACTTATTTTGATACGGATGTAGTATTTTTTTTTATTTTTTATTAATTTTTTAAATGATTTTAAAATCTGAAGCATATAAAAATATTCAAATTTGTTAGTTTACTAAAGGACCGTAATTGAATTCATAGATTCAATTACAACGAATATCGTAATTCGAAATTACGTCGTAATTGAATTACGAAAAAAAAATCATCCAAACGTCCCCGTAATGTAATTGAATTACAATTACGGAGGATTACGTCAAAACAAACGTCCCGTTAGTGTTATTTGTTGGTGTATAGGATAAAAAGGTGAATTGGCATAATACCCCATTTGAAACAAAAAAATAGAGAGAGCTTTGAAAAAAGGTTTATAAATAGTCAAATAGTGTTTGAATGTTTTTGTGGCATTTGGTTTGGATTGTCATCATGTGTGTATCTGTTGTGGTTTTCACACAGTTTTTTTAAGGACTATTGGTTGGGTGGTTGTAATTCTTTATTGGTTGTTGGTGGTTTATATATACAAAGATTGGGTTTGATTTGTTCTTGTGATGGCCCAAGTTATTGATGCAATCCCATCAACAAATTTTAAACCTGAAAACAAAAATGAACATCTGGATGAGAAACGAATATACCGGTAAGATTGTGGGGTTCCATCTTAAGACCAATTGATTGTAAGATGAGTAGTTTATGACTCTTATAAGCACATTACAGGTTCATTATTTGTACAATGTGAAACATTACTTAACACTTACATGCTTAGTGTAACCATGCCGCCAGCGGTTAGCCTGGAAATACTTGAGGAACCCAGTTTCCGTAACCGCATGAAAAACAACCAGTCGCATAATACAACGTGTGTAATCATGGATAAAAATCAACAAAAATGTATCATTTACAATAAATATTAGAACTAGATCAATTTATCGATTAAACTGCTTCCTGAACAAGAAAAAAAACTGATTACGCGTTCAAAACATTGGAAAAAATCGGTTTTTGTTTGTTTTATTATGCTTATCCTCCTAAATCGTTTTTTTTT
Source organism: Calendula officinalis (assembly GCA_963853835.1). NCBI lineage: Eukaryota > Viridiplantae > Streptophyta > Magnoliopsida > Asterales > Asteraceae > Calendula > Calendula officinalis. Next base: position 100,684,355 of record OY970821.1, read on the forward strand.
TTTTCGTGATCATATACTTCATTTATGTAATAAAAAAAAGGCAAAAGTGCTTGAAATTTAAAATGCCCATTTCGCAACCTGTAAAACCGAAATTGACACACTCTATATTTAGTGTAGTCTTCAAATCTGACTAGTTTTTAAGTTTGGTAACATTTTCAAACCCCTCCAAATAGGGCAAGAAAAAGTCCATCCGAGAGAAAAAATGTCCATCTTCAGTGACCATAAACTCACTTTAAAGGGTATTTTTATAGCGATGTATTATTACCGATCAAATATTATTTATATAAAATAATTACATTTTAAATGACAAATATGCTCTTCATTTCTATTTACCACACTTTGTATTTATTTTGAATGGCAAGAAAAAAAACCCAGTCATTTAATTTTGTTGATGACTCACATGGTTAAATTAAAGGTTTTGCTACTCACAAGGATGTTACGAAAATAAAGTGCATAAGTAATTTTATTGTAACCATAACTATCTTAAGATGGTTGATGATAAGTGTTTAAAGTACAATCGGTTATGCATGACCTGATACTATAAAGAGTTTTGCTAATGACAGCCCTTACGGCTGTCAATAAGCGCATTAAAACTTGTAAATTAATCAACAACCACGGCCTGCATTTTAGGTATCACTCATCCGGTAATAAAAGTACAACATTTTAATGCATGTTATTGACAGCCCTAAGGGCTGTCATTAGCAAAACCCTACTATAAATACAGTCTTTAAGACGGTCTTAGCATGCTTAAAGGCTAGCAAGTACGTGTTGCTTAATATCGTGATTTGTGAACGCAAAACCCAAAAATAAATGTGGAAAGAACCTAATATCGTGATTTGTGAACGCACAAATATGGGTTGCTTAAAAGCTAGCAAGTGTCAATATCTTAGACTAAAGACTCGTTAAAAGTTGAGAGAGTTTTGATAAATACGCGCATACGGACAGTCGAGACAAATGTGACTCATAGAACGTATATTTGAGGGAAGACCACAAGGAATAGATCAAGGATTATTGATATAATTACCAAGTCTCGCATCTAGAAACAGGGTTTCTATCAAGGTGGTATGTCAAGTTTTTTTTTTGAATCAGGGTTTCAACTCGCTTTACGAGCCGACTAATTCTAGGGTGACCACCCGCTTTGCAAGTAGACTAAAGTTGGCGTGGGTGAACTTCCGTCGCCACAAGAGATATTTATTTTTATACTAAGGAATTGAACCTGAGATATCTGAAACTTTCATATAGAAACCAAATCTAACCTCGTGGGAATCTCCTCAAAGTGTTTCCGAGTCATTTAAGCGAGTTCATTATTTTTTACGAAATCCCAGGTAATAGATCTCAACTATTGATTAATAAAATCTAATGGTCAAGATTAATCACATCTTTTATACATGAAAGTGTATTTTGGTCATTTGACACTTAAAAATAAAATTTAATTTATTTATTTATTATTTTTTCGTTAAAAAATAATATTTATTTGATAATTACGTGTGGTACCTAATCACATGTGATTTTAGTGTAAAATCACATGTGATTGTATACTTAATCATATTTGATGTTTTAGTTAAATCACATGTGATTCAGTACACAATCACATGTGATTTAGTATGCAATCACATGTGATTCAGTATGTAATCACATTATGTGTTATTAATGAAAAATAATAAAAAATTAATAATTCTAAAATAAGAAAAAATAATAAATAAAATAAAATAAAAAAAATTTATATTTTTTTTAAATGACCAAAATACCCCCTCAATGTATAAAACATGTGATTAATCTTGACCATTAGATATTATTGATCAATGGTTGAGATTTGTTTCTCGGAACTTCATAAAAATAATGGACCTCTTTGAACGCAACTCTTAATAGGTTGTAAAAATAAATAAATAAATAAAACTAAATTAAAACAAAAGGGTGAAGTACTGAAAGTTAGTTACTAATTAGACTTTATGTTAATCATGTATCCATATATAACCTCATAAATCTTTATATTATTAAATATTTAAATGTTTAGTTACTATTGTTTTTTCAACTTGAGAGCCGACTAATCTGAAGGCGACCATTCGCTTTGCAGGTATATCTAAGTTTGTAAACCTTCATGACCATAAAAAGTATATTTTTATTTTTATTTTGCTAATATTAATCATAATATTAAATGATATCTCTCATTATTGAAGATGATTCATAAATTCTCCTTTTAGACGTGTAGGGCCAACCTTTTTTCCGGGTCAAAGTAAAACAATATTTTTGTACATTCTTATATTCTATTCTGATATTTTGGTTGCACCAAATTCAACAATAGTTTAACAAGAATACATACCAACTTTATACAATCTTTTATTTGTCACCAAATTTCAAATGGGATTACTCTTCATGCTCATCATACTTCTTCTTTCATCCATGGCTACTTCAAAACCAGAAGCTAATGCTCTACTCAAATGGAAAACAACACTCATAAACCAAAACAACCCTTTACTATCTTCATGGTCACTTGATCCTAACTATAATCTCACCCGTATAAACCGAAACACAAGTATTACACCATGCGCATGGTACGGTGTTCGTTGCGATCATCATGGGAACGTAAAAAACCTCAATTTTTCTGCTTCAAGATTAAATGGCACACTCAACGATTTCACGTTTTCATCGTTCGCTAGTCTTACACATCTACAACTGAGTGAAAACGACTTTTTTGGTTCCATTCCGGTTGAAATAAGGTATCTTTCTAAACTCGTGTTTCTTGATCTCTCGGGTAATCATTTTTCGGGAACAATTCCTTTACAAGTAGGAATGCTAACGAATCTTGAGACCCTTTTGTCGGATGATAATAATTTATCGGGTTATATTCCTTGCGAGCTCGGAAATTTAGTAAACCTCGTGATGGTCAACATGTCGGTCAACTTCCTAAATGGCCCGATCCCATCTAGTCTAGGAAATCTGGCCCGTTTATCCGAGTTGTACCTTTACAGTAACAATATTTCGGGCTCAATCCCAGCATCGTTGGGAAATTTGACCTCGTTAACGAATTTATATGTTAATATGAATAAACTTTCGGGTCAAATTCCTAATGAATTAGGAAACATGAAGAATTTGATAGTGTTGCAAATGGGCCACAATCAGCTCACGGGTCCGGTGCCCATTTCACTTAGCAATCTGAGCAAGTTAGTGGAACTCGATGTTCATGAAAACTTACTTTCGGGCTTTATCCCGCCCGAACTCGGGAAATTGAAGTCTTTGATTCAACTTTCTTTCAGTCATAACGAGTTGACCGGTCAACTCCCGGCCTCGTTAGGAAATTTGAGTAATTTAGAGAAATTGTACATCAATGACAATCGATTTAACGGTTCTATCCCTAAAGAGTTGGGTAACTTGTACTCTCTTGTTGAGATGTTTTTGGTTGAAAACCGGTTAAGTGGTTCAATCCCCGATTTTTTCGGTAACCTAACAAAGTTGGAGCAATTCGTGCTTCATGACAACCAATTTTCGGGTTATTTTCCTAAATCAATAAGCAAATGTGTAAATTTAAGATTCTTTATGCTAAGTAATAACTCGCTCATGGGTCCGGTCCCTAAATCGGTTTGCAACTTGAGATCATTAGAGATTCTTGATATCGGGGTTAACCGGTTTAGTGGGTCGGTTCCACAATGCTTGGGTAACTTCAGCCATGAGCTCAAAGTATTGAACCTACGGTTAAACCGGTTCCATGGAACCGTTCCCGCAACATTCTTGAACCGAAACAACAACTTGAAGAGTCTAAACTTTAACGGGAACCGTTTACACGGTTCAATTCCAAGGTCTTTGATCAATTGTATGAATCTTGAAGTTCTTGATTTGGGCAACAATGCGTTAACGGGTGCATTCCCGCACTGGATTAACACGCTTCCCGAGCTACAAGTGCTCGTCTTAAGAGGTAATAAACTTGGTGGCCCGTTACGCATAACAAACACCAAAAGCCCGTTTCCAAAGCTACGAATTCTTGATCTCTCTAGTAACGGGTTCACGGGCCATTTGCCCTCAAACTACTTCAAAAACTTCAAAGCAATGGCGGGTATAGATACACGGGCATCACGAGAGCTATACATGGGTGGAAATTTAACAATGTACGAAGACACCGTTGTGTTAGTTGTAAAAGGGCTAAGAATGGAACTCGAGAGGATACTCGTTGTTTACACCACTATCGATCTTTCGTTTAACAAGTTCGAAGGTGAAATACCGGACACAATCGGGCGGTTAACTTCGCTTCGGTTTCTTAATCTATCACACAACGGGCTCACGGGTCAAATCCCGACACACATGAGTAACCTAGGACTACTCGAGTCATTAGATCTTTCTTCTAACAAGATAGTAGGCAAAATTCCTATACAACTAACAAGTTTGACATATCTTGCAGTTGTAAATTTTTCTCAAAATCAGCTTCGAGGATCGATACCGCGAGGCAGGCAGTTTAATACGTTTGGAAACGGTTCGTATCAAGAGAATAACGGGTTATGCGGGTTCCCATTGACGATGAAATGTGGAGATGGTGAAGTTACAATTTCACCGACAATTCAAGAAGATGATGACGATGATGATGAATCTGGTTTTTTTAACGGTTTTTCGTGGGAATCTGTTGTTATGGGGTATGGATTCGGGATGTTGATTGGATTGATTATATATTATTGTGGAAGGCCAAAATGGGTTATTAAGATTACAGAAAGAGAACAGATCAGACATGAAAGAAAATCGAGAAAATACCCTGAAATTACACCATTGGCAAATAGGAGAGTTTGCAAGCGTAATCTGCATTAATTAATAGTATCATGCATCGAAAAATTAATTTCTTTCTATAGTATGGACATTAACGGATTATTTATGTCACTAGCAAGGTTTAAATTTGTAACAAGATCGTAATATGGTTTTAATGCACCATGATGTAATCATATTTTATGAATTTTTTTATTTGGTCATTATAATTTGTGAATAATTATTTTAAATAAAGGTGCTAAACTCTTGTTAACGGGTTGTAGACTTGTAGGTCACTCTGAGTGTATATCTTTAAAAAATTTGGTATCAAATAATTAATAATGAACTTAATTAAAAAAATAGTTGAATTATCAAACTTAATTTTTTTCAAAAAGTACGACTTGTTTGTGTATAAATAATTTAATACTCCGTATGTAGTAACTTTTAGTTTGTACCAAGAAGTTGATACCATCAAAATTTCTATCAAACTCACCATAATTCTTATATTTAGTGAAATATGTTATTCAACTAGCACATGTTATCCATGCGTTGTCGCGGAGAATTTTCATATGATACTCAAAATAATATATTTATGTTCGTACAATTATAAATTCATAATTTCAATAATTTAGATACTATAAATAACTTGAGCTATAAAAATAAGTTGGTAAATGTTATATTACTAATATTCGTACACATTATAATTTTTAGATAAATTCTAACATGTTAAAACAAAGAGGGTTAAAATGTAAGTATTTAAAACTCAAATGTAAAAAATGTTAAAGCCTGAGATTAAAAAATGATAAGGTCAAATATGACATCTTAAATTAAAAAAATAAGTAAAAAAAAAATTGAGCACTGACACTATTCACCAAGTTTATTAATGTAATACTAGCAGGGTACCCGCGCAATGCGGCGGCGGTTACCCTGTGACAATAATGATAGTGGTGGCAGTGGTGATGGTGGCGGGAAGTGGTGTGTGCCGATAGTGGTTGCCGGCAGTAGTAATGATGGTGGTCAGTGGTGCAAAGCGATAGTAAAAAAAAATGCATAAAATTAAACCTAAAACAAATTTAAAATAGCAGCTGGATTGTTCAAATGCTGTTATTCTGTATCCAACAGAAAAAACCAGATTTACCGGTTTTAAGCCCGCATGATAATCGAATCGACCCGAACAGTTAATCCAGTCAGGTTTCCGGTCTTCAGATTTTCAAGTTTAATCCGGTCAAGTTTTCAGTCTTCGGATTTTAAGGTTTCCGGTCTTCCATTTACTGGTTCGGTCCGGTTCCAGAACCGACCATATCCCTACAATCAAATAGATCAATAAATGTTAAAAGTTGTTTCAAGCATATAAAATAGTTGCAAATCGTGAGATGAGTTGAAATTGATTTTCATAACCAACATCCCATATATATAAGACCTGAATATATAGTAATTCGTATGACTTGAGGTTCTTTGGGGGCTCAATCTAGTAAACTAACTAAATATAATATGACCGATGCTAACAATTTGACTGAGCAATCTGTTACATAACAAAAATAAATAGAACAAGTTAAAATGATCTCTGAACATAGACCACTACACAATAAAACAAGTCGATGCTTTAGTGAAATTGGACACAAACTCTTTGTTTAGTAAAATTTATTAGCATCCATGTAAAGTAACACATACAATACACATGTCCTCAGCCCTTAAATCGTTCTTCCCTTATGCCTGCACCGCCAAATCACAACATTTTTAGAGGAACTTTGCTAAACATTCAAGGCTATTTCTTTACAGGTCAGGTTTAGTACCAAAAGCACTTTTTTTCATTTTTTTACAGGTCAAAAAAAGGTCAGGGTTGACCCTTTCGTGAAGAACATAATTTATATTAGAACGAACTTTCCTAAACATTGAAGACTATTTCTGTTAGCAAGAAAACTATATTCAAGTAAATTAGTAAAATACAATCTCAACTCCTTCGAGCATCATGTCAACGCTATTATTAGTATCACCTTGTGATCGATTCACAACACCTATTTGATGAAAATTTTAACAACAATGAAAGATCAGAACTAAATTAGTATAGAAATAAATTAGTATATTATCTCTACTATATATGAACTCAAATAATAAATAGGTCAAACAGGTCAAGGGGGTCAAATCTTCTAAATCTGGTTAACACAGGTCAGATTTGATTTTTTATAGAAACGGGCCAAATGGGTCAAAGGGTTTAATGGACTCAAGTTATAAATAGGAATATCATATTAGCTATTTTGACCAACACGGACAAACAAGTATATTATTTGACAATTTTTCCCAGAAAATTAGTTTGACCCTTTCGACCCGTTGTATGTGCTCAATTAGTTAACCTTAGATGTTTTTATTTATTTAAGGATTTAAAAAAAAATAAGGTGTTGTCTTTTTTATTAAAATAGCATGAAGTAATCTTAAAAATATTTTGCATCAATTGAGTCAAATTTCACAAAGTGGGTCAAACATTTATACAGGGTCAAATTTGTGCCGCCCCCGGTCGGTGCAGCTCTTTTTTGGGTCAAATGTTAATGAATCGGGTCAATTTAAATGAAGCCAAAACAGGTCAAATGTTTAATAAAAAGGTTTCAACTTTAATTTTCAATTATTTTTCCAAACAATATGTTTGACCCGTTTGACACATTTGATGTGTAAAATGTCCCGTATGACCCGTTAGATATGTAAGAACATAATATTTGATTTTAAAGGGCTGCACCCAGGACTTGGTGTATTTGAAGCTGTCAAACAGAAATGATTTAAAAAACAGAGAAGATTTGAACGAAATGTTTGACAGGGTGGTGGGGTGTTTAAATTTTTTTAAATTACTATATTTCGTTTCTAGGCAAAGAAACTAAACCTGGAGCAAACTAATTTGATGAAAATAATTTAAAATTAGAAAAGATTTGAAGTTGCTGCACCAAGCAAATTGATTTTAAACTTTATTACCACTGATGGAGAATCGTTTTCATTGATGATGTTATTGGAGTTCATGCTATGATGCAAAATAAAAGGAGAAAAATAAGTAGAAAATTAGCAACTAAATCGAAAAAAGCTTGTTGAATCAAGTAATCAATTAAGGAGAAAATCAGTAAAACAGAAGAAAATATATACCTGAAATTGATTTTCTTAAACACCTGGTCTTTAGTTGTTCCTGTTTAAACACCACCAAACACAATCGAAGTCGAAACACAGTTGAAGAAAAATAAACATGTGTATTAAACATGGATACATAAACGAAAACACTTTTCAGTTCATACGAATACGAAAAAGAAAATTAGACATGGATACCTGAAGTATGTTAGCACTG